>BQMB01002121.1:0-103066 GCA_027943415.1 Closterium sp. NIES-67
CAAGGGAGGGATGGATAAGAAAGGGGGATATTGGACCCATGAGTTTGCTGTCAAACCGCCAGAGCTTGGCTAGTGAGACTTCCACAAAAGGTTTCTGGAAAGCGGAGGGGGGCAAGGGAAGACAAACAAGGGGTTGGTAAGTGTCAAAAGCGAAAGGAACCAAGGGTGGTGCCTTGTCAAGAAGCGAGGTGAGAGTGTGTGGAAAACAAGAGAACCGACAGCGATAAAGCTAATGAGGGGAAAACTGATGGGGAGAAGGCTGTACTGTACTCACCAAGACTGCAGGTTGGGCAGGCATGCGACTCACAACGAATGCAGGCTAGGCAGGCATGCAAGGGCCTTGGCGAAAACGTCGAGGCGAGAGAAAATGTAGGCCGAGGAGAGGGTGCTGGTGGTGGTGGGGGGGGGGAGGGGAGGGTAGGAGAAATAAGCACGTGGCACGAACAAAAGGCAGAGAAGGAAAAGGGAGTGAAGATGTAGACTCAGGAGAGCGTGCTGGTGATGGGAGTTTGGGGAGGTGGGGGGGAAGAGGAAAAGGGTATCCTGCTGAAAGGATGTGAGGTAACAAAGGGCATGGGTTGATATGTCGACTTAGCGGCAATGCACTGAGTGATGCTCATCTCAGTAATACGAGGGTGTGAAGGGCGCCAGAAGATGCATCAAAAGGGTACCAGGAGGTCACCAGGAGGGCACCAGGAGGGCACCAGGAGGGCACCAGGAGGGCACCAGGAGGCACCAGGAGGGCACCAGGAGGGCACCAGGAGGGCACCAGGAGGGCACCAGGAGGGCACCAGGAGGGCACCAGGAGGGCACCAGGAGGGCACCAGGAGGGCACTAGGAGGGCACCAGGAGGGCACCAGAAGGGTACCAAAAGCGTACGAGGGTACGTACATCTTAGTGAGGATGGTGAGCATGGCGATTGTGGCGGCAGAGTGGAGATTCGCGACACTAGCAGGCCCCAGTGGATGTCTCTGTCATATGTGGACATATAAATGGGTAGAAAAGCGGAGTGTGGGAAGAAACAGTTGAGCGTGCATGGCCACTGGAAGGAATGAGGCGGCTTGTTGAAGCACCCAGCCCAATGGATGTATCGATCGTATGTGGGGAGAAAGTGTAGGGAGGAGAGAAGGAGCCCTGAGAATGAGGGGCCCTCTATTGTCCCCCAAGCAGAAAAGCAATAATAGCGGATCTTTCAGTTTTTTCATAATCGACTTCGGAGTGGTTGCAGATTGTAAAACATCTCCTCCTCCTCCACTCACTCACATGGCCAAAAGGTTGCCATTCTCGTCGCATTTGAGCCCTCGGTAATACCGCCCCAAGCCATCGTCGGAGCACGAGGCGCCCTTGCGCCAACCGAAGGAGCTTAATATACGCAGTGCGGCCTTGAGGTTGGTGATAGCGGGGACTGGGGGAGAGGGGAGTGGGGGAGGGGGAGGGGAGGGGGGGATGAGGGGCGGCGAGAGGGGAGGGGGGGGGGATTGGATTGAGGGGGTGGGGGGGAGCGGATGGAAGAGCAGGGCTGCAGAAACCACTTGTGAAGGGACACGGCGCTCGCAGTGCTGCCTTGAGCCAGCGATTGCTGGGACTGGGGGGGGACGGATGGAGGAGGGGAGGGAGGGGGCGGGGTGCAGGGCTGCAGAAACCGCTCTAGAAGGAATGCGGCCCCTCGCAGTTCTGCCGTAAGGGTAGCTGGGAGTGCGAGTGACGGATTGAGGAAGGAGGGGCGGAAGGGGGAATGCTTTGGAAGGGTTATGGCGCTCGCAGTGCTGCCATGAGGGTAGCTGGAATACGAGGGAGGAGGGGGCAGGGAAGATAGGACGTAGAGGTGGGAAGATGCGAACGAGGGGAGGACGTTCTAGAGGCGGAGGCAGGAAGGAGGCTAGCACACGCAGTGCTGTCTTGAGATTGGCGATTGCCGGGTCGGTGATTGCCGTGTCGGTGATTGCTTAGTTGCCGGAGAACTTGGGCCGAGCGGAAGAGGGGGGCACAAGAAGGGAGGGGCATGAGGGTACGGGGAGGTAGGAAGATGGGAATGAGGGAAAGAAGTAGAGGCAGAAGCGGGAAGGAGCCCCGCGCTACGCATCGTGCTGTCTTGAGGTCGATGAATGCCGGGACTTGGGCCGAGCGGAAGAGAGGACGGGGGGCACAAGAGGGGAGGTGCGTGGGGGTACTCACGGATGGAAGCGTTGAATGGCACGTAGACGGTGGCGGCGGCCGGCGCGGTGAGGAGGGACGGCAGCAGAAACAGCAACACGCGCTGCAGCGGCGGCACCGCTATGGGCGACAGCGCCATGAGCGGCAACGATGGTGGGCGGTGGTGAGCGGTGGTGAGTGGTGAGGAGGGTGGTAGGCGGCGAGGTGTGACAAAGGATTCGGACGGAAACTAGTACTATTGTCGAAGCTTCAATGGAACCCAAAAAACAGCGAAGGTCGGGTTGGCGATGTAACAACCAAGGCTATTATAGTAGGGTCACAAGCAAGGAATGCTCTCCAATCTAAGAATAACCCTAGCTTAACCTTAGAGTAGCCTTGAATTTATTGATGAAGTCTTGAAAGGAGAGGCTTGAGTGAAAAAGTCATTGAGAGAGTTGTTTAGGGGAAGCTGTGAGGAGAGCTCAAATACTATCCCATTTCCAAATTAGATTGTTGAAGTTGGAAAATGGAGAATGAGCTTGGGAAAGCTCAACCCCTCTCTAGACCCTTGGGGAGCTCCAACTCCTCCATGGCAACAAGGTGGAGGAGCTCCTAGAGTTGAGTTGCTTATGTGGCATTTTAGGTTGGGTTGCTACCCATTTGAGAGCAAGTGTGTGGAAGAAAATATTGGATTGAGTTAATTGTAACACCAACTGTCAATCTGTGGTTGGTTGCAGATCCAACCATTGGTTGGCAATGTGTAGACTTGGGAATTCCTAAGCCTCAATAAAAAGGGTTGGAATTTCGAATCCTCATTTGTCTTAGGTTGGGTGGTGAACCACATTGGTACACCCAACCCAACCTTCCCTAGCACAGCTTTGACGCTTGCGACGTAGCGTAGGTCACGCTATGGCGCCCTAGCTAGGTCGCGCCAATTGCGCTAGGTAGATATTATGATGCGTTACACTCCTCCCCCTCCAGGTGGCAACGTCCCCATTGCCTTAGAGGGCTTCATTAGGCGAGTGCTACGAGCACGGCGCACCACATTACGACCAGGATCAACCCCGTCCACTGGTTGTGGGCCTTCTCGTCGAGCCAGGTCTTCCATATAAGATTGAACCGCTGTCTCGGTCAAGTGTTCCTCAGGCTCCCAAGAGTTGTGTTCAGGCCCATAGCATTTCCACTGAATTAGGAACTCACGAATTATCTTGCGGCCGCGTCGTCGATCTCGGTGTGTGAGCACACGTTCGACTTCATAATAGAGTTCCTCCTCGAGGACGATGATTGGTGGTGGTAAGTACTTGCCTTCAGCAACATACTGCTTCAGCAGAGACACCTGGAAGACATGGTGAATCTGCAAAGTCTCAGGTAGCTTAAGTTTATAAGCGACCTCACCAACCCGCTTGATCACCTCGAAAGGCCCAATCCAACGAGGGAACAACTTTCGGCTCCAGGGATCTTGAGACAAATGTTTTTCGTACTCAATCATATTTTGTCGCCAACTGCATAAGCGACTTCCCGACATTTCATATCGACCTAGGACTTTTGCCTCTGCTGGGCAAGTTGCAACCAATGACGAGCGGATTTCAGCGCCGTCTGTTGCTTACCAAGAAAGTCCTTTGCGGCAGGGATTTTTAGACTCTGAATCCCGTGCATCGCAGGGGCTGTGGGATGCCAACCATAATTCATGACAAAGGGCTTTATGTAGTCGGTTGGTCGTATACTGTATGTATACAGTACTAGGGCGGGGGCCACTGCAGTGTCAACTTATATATTATATATATATAGTTGTGTAGGCCTATTGGATGTTCCACAATTGTGGATCCTACTGTAGAGGGTACAACACCCTTCTTGTATCTCTCTCTCTTGTCTAGTCATCTCTCTTTTCTCTCGTCACTTTCCTACCTAGCTAAAACCTCTCGCTATTCGCATGCCTGCCTTAGCTTCTTAACTCCTTTTTATATGGTTTCAGAGCAGGAAGATCCTGTTGAGCCTCCTATTCACACTTCTGCCGTGTACTCTCTCCTCTCCTTTCACTTTCGCGCCGCCGTGGTGGCCTCCATGTGCTGCCTGGCGGCCTCGCCGCATTGCCGCGGCGACCTCGTCGAGCAGCCGTGGCGGCCTCCCCGCACTGCCACGGCGACCTCGGCGTACTGCCGTGGCGGCCTCGTCATGTTGCCATGGTGGCCTCGATGCGTGGCGGCCTCATCGAGCAGCCGTGGCGGCCTATCCGCGCTGCCGCGGCGACCTCGTCGTGCTGCCGTGGCATCGTCGTGCTGCCGCGACGGCTTCGATGCGCCAGCACATGGACGGTTGCGGCTGCGCCAGCGCGCACGGATGGCTGCGGCTGCGCCAGCGCGCACGGACGGCTGCGGCTGCATCAGCGCGCACGGACGGCTTTGGCTGCCCCAGCGCACGGACGGCTGTGGCTGCGCCAGAGCAGGGACGGCTGCGGCTAAGCCAGCGCACGGACGGCAGCAACCAGCGCACTATTTTAGGCGCCAGCGAGCACTCCTGCACGCCAGTCAGGGCATCTCGTTGAAGACACGCTCCCTTCCCTGAGTCTCCCCTCATCCCAGCCAAAGCTGATGGCTCCCTTCCCCGTCGTCGCCGGGCCGTGCCACGCCGCCGGGTGCCACGGGCTTCGCAGTCACCGCCGCCGTGGTCGAAGCCACCGCCGCCGCTGCAAGTGCAGCTGGCTCCGCCGCCACCCGCCACCGCCGCCGCCAATGTCGTCGTCGTAGCCGCCGCTGACGCCATTGCTGTCACCCGCCGCCGATGTCGCCGTTTCGCACGAGGGGTATAAGCCGCAGCCGCTGCAGGACATGGGGGTGCAAGGGCTTGGGGGTGTTGCGTGTGTGGTATGCTAGTGCCTATCAAGGCTAGGGGGTGTGGAACTTATATATTTTTTATATATAATTGTGTAGGCTTGTTAGGTGTTCTACAATTGTGAATCCTACTGTAGAGGGTACAGCACCCTTCTTGTATCTCTCTCTCTTGTCTAGTCATCTCTCTTTTCTCCCATCACTTTTCCTACCTAGCTAAAACCTCTAGCTATTCTCATGCCTACCTTAGCTTCTTAGCTCCTTTTAACATGCAGTTCCCCCCTGCGCTGGGTCTGACGCTACCGTACAATGCAATGTCCGCGGCTTGCCATCACAGGTACGGCACGGTATAGTACGGTCCAATAGTCCTTCCCTCTATCTGACACGCGGCTCTGGGGTTCCGCTAGGGCAAAGGAAACTGTAGAGCGCCACACGAGGAGGTGGTTCCGCTTCCGCACTCCCCTCGGGAGGGCGGTCGGCGGCAAAGAAACTGGTGGCAGGCAGCGGCATTGTGTTGGGAAAATGGGCGGAGGAATGCAAGCGCGGAAGTGGAGGGGTGCTTGGGCGGCGGGAGGCGGAGTGCAGCTTGCACAGCGGGAAGCGGAGTGGTGTTTGCGCGGTGGGAAGTGGAGAGGAAGCATCGGAACAGTGCAGTCATTGCTAACTGACAGCCAGCGCGGCAAGAGAAAACGAAAGCGCGTGGAGGGAATGTGTCATAAGAGTGTGTGAGGCACTCGCCGTCCACCGACACGAGTTGAAAATCGAGGAATTGACTTGCGTTGCGATGCGAGCGAGCAGCAGGGCGAGGTGGGGGTTAAGGGTAGACGCGGATAGCGCAACTAGGGGCGCTGCTTGTTTGCCTTGCTGCAGTAGTGCTCGCTTGGTGGAAAGTGGAGCGGCGGAGGCGGGCGGAGGCGAGCGGAGGCAATCGGAGGCGAGCTGAGAGAGGGGGCGGAGTGAGCGCGCTGCTGCATGCGAAGTATGTGAGCTGGCTTCCGCGGCATGCGCCCTCCATGCCACAACGCACGCAGCCGCCCGTTCAGCTTGCTTGAGAAGCGTGGTTGTCGTCAAAAGCATGATCCGTTTCTGGCACAAGAAGCTAACGACTTCACAACCATCAGAATGTAAGGACATTTAACGTGGGGATACAAGTTCTTCAAACAAATACAAATGATGGTGAGTATTGCCGTTATCAACCCATAAATAAATCTTTGCACTGCGATTGTTGTAACGATGAAATCTCGTGTTTTAGAATGCTTCAGCAGGGAAACCTTGTACTTGTGGTGCACGTGACCCAAGTTCCCTGAGCTCCTCAACCTCCTCCGGAGTTAATGACCATCCCAGTGCCCCAGCAAATTCATCAGCCTGTGCCAACACACACAACCGCACAGAGAAGAATCACGCAACCAAGCACAGTGACACACAATCATGACCTACCACACCTGCTTAACCACCTGCAAATTAGCAGATGCCTGTTGCGCTGGAAGGGAGTAACGGAGCATCAGCAAAATACAAATAGCTCACCTGTGCTCTGTTCTTCGCCCCTGGGATGGGAACAATGTTGCCCTGCACAATAAGCCAGTTCAGTGCCACCTGGAAAGCCGGTGACACACAGAAACGTGGGGGGCATACAGCGATGAAAAGTCATGAACCGGTGTTGCCTTGGACACACAGTTTTGTTCCTCCAGAAAGAAAGGTGATGTCCGCAACAGGGTGCTATTAAACTGAACTCAAGAATGACATGTGTGGACGGATCAAACAAGGAGAGGTCCGAAAATTCTGGCGGCAGCTGCTATTGAGAATGTCAAAACACAGAGCATTGACAGAGGAGGCTGTATTTTGTGCTCATAACTGAGTGTCACAAGCTGTGGATCAAGGCTTAATGCCCTAGACAGTGGCTGGAGACCTATGTGCGTCATATGAGTGGCATACGTGGTGCCCTGTGCTTCGTTCTCTCACCTGTTTTGAGACCTCTGAAAACTCTCTCACCTGTGTTTTGGTTCGCCCGCCGTACTTCTCCCCCAGCTCTGCCATACGTTTAAGAAGAGGCTGGGCCTGACGTCATAGGTGCGGGGCGGAAAGAGGGGCAGAGAAGGAGGATTTGGAAGTGAAACATTACAATGGTTCAGGGTTTGGTGTGGGTTTGGGTTTGGTCTGGTTTGGTTTGAAATACCTTGCAGATACCAGCACATGTAAGAGGCAACTGAAACATTGAAACAACACATGCTAGCACGAGAACCCAGCTCCCCTCCCCTGCCACCATCACCAAGCTCAAGGGCTGGCACCTTTCGGATAAAGTCAGGCGAGTAAGAGTTGGCACGGGGACCCGTGGGGGGCTTCTGGGGAGAGTACTTGCCACTGAGGACACCTGGAGGGAGCAAAGGGGGATGTGCTTTCTCTCTTGGAATTGACAGGGAGGAGCTGGCGCAGCGACCCGTGGGGGGCTTCTGGGGAGAGTACTTGCCACTGAGGACACCTGGAGGGAGCAAAGGGGGATGTGCTTTCTCTCTTGGAATTGACAGGGAGGAGCTGGCGCAGCGACCCGTGGGGGGCTTCTGGGGAGAGTACTTGCCACTGAGGACACCTGGAGGGAGCAAAGGGGGCGTGGAGGTTTGGTGCCAGCGAGGGAGTTCCATCAACTGAAAAACAAAAACAGAGGAGCCAGGGTTTAGTTTTGAGACGTATCAAAACTAGACTACTTAATCAAGGGGGCGTGGAGGTTTGGTGCCAGCAAGTGAGTTCCATCGATCTGAACAGCAGCAACAGAGGAGCCTGGGGTTTTAAGCTGGTGGCAGGCTTAGTAGAGAAGCCAGAATTCTGAGTTTTCGATGAGAGTGACTCCCCGATCCTCACACATCTTCTTCACACGGCCTCCCCACCCCAGCAGCAAACGCCTCTTCAATATAAGGCCCGCATGTAACGAGTCTGTGTTTTAGTAACCCAACGAATGACGGACCTTGGGAGAGGGGGCTGTAGGCAATGAGAGTGACTCCAAGGTCCTCACACGCCTTCTTCACACCGTTGCTCTCAGGGACTCGATACAAGATGTTGTAGTGGACCTGTAGAGAGCACGGGGGGGTATGGAAGGTAGAAGGGGTACAGGGATTATGGGGGGTATGGGGGTTAAAGGGGTGCGGGGATTATGGGGGTTATGGGGGTACGGAGTGTGTGAGGGGAATGGGGAGTATGGAGGGTATGGTGGGTATGGGGGGAATAGGAGATGTGGGGGTTATGGTGGGTATGGTGGGTTCGGGGTGTATTGGGGGCATGGTGATATGACACAAAGGATGATGCACTAAGAGCTACACCTGAGAAACAAAAGAAAAAAAACGCGAAAACAGACGGGCTAAGAAGCAGCAGGAAACCCTGTGGAATCCACATCATGCCTCTATCATCCCTAGGACCTACCAGAGTATGACCCCGTGGAACCCTCCTCTACAGCCATCAGCAAGAAAAACTAAGGTTGACAGTCAGGTCAAAATGCAAAAGAAGCTACACATTTGTGTATCCAGGCAGCTTATAACGAGGACGGCAGGGTCACCTGGTTGGAGGCAAGGGGCACCCCTCTCTTCGCCAGCTGCTGGTGCGCCTGCTGCAGGCGATCCACTGGAGGAGGGGTGTAAGGGAGTGTGGCACGGTGAAGGGAAAAGACATGTGAGCATACTTAATGCAAGGCTTGGCGAGTTGCTGGTGCGCCAGCTGAAGGCGATCCACTGGAGGAGGGAGAGAGGGGTGGGCAGGGAGAGGCGACAGGGAGGGAGAGGGGAAGGTTGTGGCATGCCTCACTTGGCCAGCTGCAGGCGATCCACAGGAAAAAACCAGAAGGGGGGACGGAGGGGAGGGAGGGGGGGAGGGGGAAAGAAGTGAGGGGGGGGGGAATGGGGGGTTTTGGTGGCCAGGGACAATGCCTGGCTAGCTGCTGATGCGCCTGCTGCAGGCGATCCACCGGAGGAAGAAAGCAGAGGAAATGGTGGGCGAAGGTGGGGGGGAAGGGGGGAACATGGAAGGACGGTTGCATGTGTGTTTTATAGTATGTGGGGAACCCTACTGCCTCCACTATCGTATAACGGATCAGAAGAGAGGTGGAGTGGAGTGAAAGCATAAAATTTCCACTGGGACTATGGTCTCACACTTGTAATTGGAGACCCCTACTGCCTTCACTAGTCCCTTGTCCACACAGTCTGCCAAGCCGTCGATGTAGCCCTCGTTGCCCCACACGCCAGGCCTGAAAAGAGTACAAGGGGAGACACGCAGAGTCAGAAGGGAGCATCAGCAGACACATAGTCAGCTCGATCCCTTCTCCACGCTGTCTGCCAGGCCGTCAATGTGATTCACACGCCTGGCCTGGAGGGAGTGATAGAGGAGCCATGGGATTGAAAAACGAAGGAAGATGTAAAGCAGTTCCACGATTATTGCAGTTCTATCAACTCACCAGTGCAGCTGGTACAGGTCAACGCAGTCAAGCTGCAGGCGTCTCAGAGAATCCTTCACTGCGGTTACCACAGATTCCCGCCCAAAACGCCAGGGCAGGGCGGCAAACTTTGTCGCAACAATGGGTGTCGAATCCCCTGCCTTGCTCTTGGCTGCTCGTTCCTTAATGAACCTGCATGGGAGAGCAGAGGGGGACAGAGAGACGCGTTCCAGGGGCGGCAGAAACAATAGGGTATGGGGGTTAGAGGAGAGCGGCAGGGAAAGAGCAAGGGAAAGGAAAGCGGAGCGCGAATGGGTTAGTACCTGCCAAGTAGTGACTCTGAGTCGTCAGCACCAAACTGCGAAGGAACAGAAGGAGAAGGCAGCAGCTTTAAAAAAGGCATCGCACTAAGTAGGACACGCAGCTAGACAGATGCCGTGTGTTTAACAAAAGGAGGTTAGAGAAAATGAGGCAGTGGATTTTGCGAACATGTGTGCACCTGTTTGGTCCCGTAGACCTCGGCAGTGTCAATGAAGTTGAGCCCAGCGTCCATGGCCGAGTCGAATGCCTGCTTCGCATCGCGCACGTTGCGTTCTGAGGAGCCAAAGAGAGCCAAGGGTAAAGAGGAGCCACGAGTAACGAGGAGACAGTGTTGCTCAGAGGTACCCTCAAGGCTCAGCATGAGTCCCGTACAAACGGGCGCTGATACATGGCAGTGGTTGAAGCTTGTGATCAACTGTGTGTGTGCACCTCATGATCAAATGCGTAGTTAGATGCCGCAGTCGACGATGACAGGCTCACCGTTCCACTCGCCGTCGATTCAGAAGAACTTATCGTTCCACGCCCACGCACCCACGAACCCATGCACCCACGCACCCTCGCACCCACGGTCATATATGTGTGTAAAGCAGAGACCAAGCTCACCGTTCCACTCGCCGTCGTTCCAGAAGAACTTGTCGCCCCACGCCCACGCACCCACACCGATGACCGGCACCTCCACGTCCGTCCTCCCCAGCTTCACCCGCGGTACTTCCGCTGGCGCTACCGTGCTGCTGCTTGCGCCGCTGCTAGCGCCGCCTGATGCAGCGGCCGCGCGAGTTCGCAGGGGGAGCTTGGATGACATGGTTTGGAGCTTGAGTGACGTGGCTGACGGTAGTGTCACACGCTGGCCCTGGAAGTATCAGGAGAGATGCGATAGGGTCCGTTAGCCGCGTGTAGCATTGTAAGCTGACGGTGCTTACATTTTCCACGGAATGTGTCAGTTTAGAGAATGCGTGCGCTTTTAGTGGTTTTGCCTTAGTACCATGAACAGGACAGGAAAACATTTAGGAGGTGCCAGAACTTCGCTGCTTCTTAACGACAATGGTGACGTGGAACTTACAGCAAGGCCTCCAAGTCTTTCCGGGTAAGAAACCAGGATGTATGATATAGAATGGCGTACTTTGCGCTGCTGGTTTCTGACAACGATCGACTTCGAACTTACTGAAAGGCTCTTGACGCCGATTGGAGCGCCTCGAATCGGCTTCACTGAAATTGACATGGAAGGGACAGTAAGCGTCTCCATAGTTGGGAACCACACTGAATACGCGGCGACAGGAGAACCTGGGAAGCTGCGTTTGTGATCACAGCAACCGTTTGCTGTAAGTGCACTAGCGGATACTAGAATCTGAAGATGGCTGGACTTGATTTGCTGGAGTGACAAGTGACCACTATCAAATTCACAGGAACCAACCTTGGGAATGCCGAATTTGGCATCAGGCACTGGGAAATGTTTGCCTTGGGAATTCCAGCAGTGGACCTGTGCCTGCAGTCGAGGGAAGGGGTGTCGAGTGTTCTTCTAACGAGCTGAGTGACGTGGTGGGGCTTGATGGGTTTCCGCGTGTTCGGGTTGCAGATGCGAAGGAGTGGCTCAGTTGCTTCCACGTGGAAATCTAAAAATGGGGAAAATGGGAATAGATCTCGCGCTCTACAGTTTATCGTGTATTGAACGATTCATTTTAAACATTGTGGCATTAGCGGGGCCAACGATGTCAGAAATTTCGAACCCCCGCTTCATGCACTCCGAGGAAAGGCTACAGCAGCATTTGAGAAACTTGTCATTGCTGCTGGGAGTGATAGGTAAAACGAAATCTATGGCGTCACTGAATGCAACTAATGGTGTCCACCTCAGTAGAACATGGATTGATGAGATCCTCGTTTCATGTAGAAGCCAGATATTGGCTGGCGATCAGTCTTAGATAGCTAAGGAGAGCAATCAATTCGAATTCGTGAACTTCCGAGCCTGGCTAGAACGCTGGTGAAGTCCATTTTCGAAATTATCAGATTCGGCGAACTGAATTTCGAGTGTTTCTCGTGACGTCTGTACGCTTGCAAGCAGCGAGCTCAATGATAGCGTGCGAACGCCTCGAAGGTTGCTGGGTAATCATCAGCGATCAGCAAGTCTGAAAACGTCGCTGTGATAGACGCCAGCGAAGATGAAGGCCTCACTAACAACATGTACGATCTCCTGATCGCGATCCACGACCTTCAGTTGATCAGTCGCTACTGAATTCGAGCTCGGTGGTGCTAGTCAGCGTATAAACCGGAGTGGTCTAGCTTGATTCTTCTTTTTCTTCACCCTGCTTCAGTCTTTCGTCAAGTTCGAGGCTATGGATCATTGTAATACAGACACCGAATGTCGGACCCTCACACTCTCGCTGATATTCTGGTCATACAGACTTTTGAGTCGACTCAAAAGTCAGCTCGATATTCCGGTCATGCATCGGTGATCGCAACCCAACCCAAACGCCAAATCCGTTGAATCTCCTATGATTGCTTGCAAGCAGACACGGAGCTGTCGGACCTCACGTCCTCTCTGGCGGATGGCTCGCCGGAGGTTCAGCAAGCAACCGTGGACGCACTCAAGTCCATCGCTGCAGTGTAATCTCCCTCGTCCTAACCCTTCCTGACACCCGACATCTCCTCTTTTGTCTCCTCCTCATCTTCCATCTGTTCGTATTTTTTGCTTTTGAGTCAGCTCAAAAGCGCTCTCTCCTCCTCATCTTCCATCTGTTCGTTTTTTGCTCATGCATCCGCCAAGTATCCCTCCCTCTCACCTGTTCCTGTTGCGTGCCTGCTTTGCACGCAGAAACCCCAAGCTCGTTCTGCTCTTCTGTTCAGAGTTGCTGCAGTCCGGCCAGGTAAGAGAGTGCTGGACCAGTGCAGAAGCGAAATATCAGGCAGTTTCATGCCTATGATGTGCGCCTCTGACTTCAGTTCTGGCCATTCCTGTGCACATCCCTACATTTCTGAGGGCTCTTGCCGTGCTTCTGACCGTTTTTGTTTGCGTCCCTGAACCCATTTCTTTCTTCACCCATTCCCCTGGTCACATCCACTCCATTTTTACACCCTTCCCCCTTACAACACCCTTCCTCCCCACCCTCAGAGCACCAGCCTGTGGTGGTCCCCCCCTCAGCTCCCCCAGCACCACAAGACCAACCTCTTCAATGTCATTGCAGCTGCCATCTGCTCTCTTTCTCGCCAGCACTCTGCAGCTGCAGCAGCAGCAGCAGGCGGCTCAGCAGCAGCAGGTGCAGCAGCAACAGGAGGAGCAGCAGCAGGCGCGGGGGAGGTAGCAAGCACGGGTACAGCGGAAGGTGCAGGACTGAGGCTGGATTCGGACAAGGGAGGGGTGTCAGATCACAGCATGCTGGTACAGAGCATGAAGCTGGCGATAGCAGAGATGCAAGTGGCAGGGAGGTCAGGCACGGGCAGTGCTCAGGTGCGTCTTTCGTGTTGCCTGCCTAAACGAGTGTCGGATCACAGCATGCTGGTGCAGTGTATGAAGCTGGCGATAGCAGAGATGCAAGTGGCAGGGAGGTCAGGCACGGGCAGTGCTCAGGTGCGTCTTTCGTGTTGCCTGCCTAAACGAGTGTCGGATCACAGCATGCTGGTGCAGAGTATGAAGCTGGCGATAGCAGAGATGCAAGTGGCAGGGAGGTCAGGCACCGGCAGTGCTCAGGTGCCATCTCGTCTTCTACAAGATGACTTGTTCCTCCTCTCTTTCTCGGCTCCCTAGACCTCCCATCTCGTTTGGATGTCGCCATGCAACTAAGTATTATGTCACTGTGGCTGTAGCATCTGTGAACACGCGTCTGTGTAACCGTTGATGAGCTCAGTAGCATGTTGGATCTGATGGGGATGTGCTTTTGATGCAGGACATTGGCTCGCCTCTGAACATGGCTGTAGCATCTGTGATCACGGCTGTAGCAGCTGCGTCCACTCCATTGGTAAGTGGACCCATAGGGCATTGGCTTCATGCAATCTGATTACAGCCTGGTGACTTTTGAGTCGACTCAAAAGTGGACCCATAGGGCATTGGCTTCATGCAATCTGATTACAGCCTGGTGACTTTTGAGTCGACTCAAAAGTGGACCCATAGGGCATTGGCTTCATGCAATCTGATTACAGCCTGGTGACTTTTGAGTCGACTCAAAAGTGGACCCATAGGGCATTGGCTTCATGCAATCTGATTACAGCCAGTTTGAAACTCCTTGTCTGCTTGTCTTTGCAACCTAGCACCCATCGTCTGTTGTCTTCCTGTAACCTTGTGTTGTCTGTTTTGTTCTGTACCTTCCATCTGTTTTTCTGCCACTGGGGTTCTGGTAGGCCTCAACAGCATGTTTTGCACCGCTTTCTTCTTGCCTGACACGACACGTGCACAGGTTTTGGAGGAGGTTTTTCGTGCCCCACAGCCGCCACTGCACCTCATTGCAGACGCGTTCGGACAGATGGCAAAGAACCGACGTAAGTGATTCTATAGCATTTTTCGTTCTAGGTCTTCTCGGAATACCTTAGAGTACAGCAGCGAGAGCTCAGCTCCTTCTTTAGCTGTCATTTTGAAATCACGATTACCCTTCCAAGCTTCTCCTCACACGGATCTTTTGAGAATTCTAAAAAGCAGAGCACAACGCCTAGTTTAGCAAATGTTACGAAAGCACGATTACCCTTCAAAGCTTCTCCTCACACGGATCTCCAAAGCGTGTTTTACGATTTTGTCTCTGTCTCCTCACCCCTCCGCTCCCCCTCCCCCTCTCGAACGGTCCTCTCGAACGGTCCTCCCCCTCTCTCCCTCTCCTTCCCTCTCTACTTCTCCAAATTTTCCGTGTCCACGTGCTGGGTTCCGTGCTGTGTGGCCCACTGTCATAAGGAAGATTGTGCCACAGCTGCTGACTGTCACTGAGATGCACAAGGTGTTCTTCCCCTCCTCCTCCCCCCCCACCCCCCTTCCCCCTGCTCCCCTACTCCCCCCTTCCCCATTTCCAGCTGCTATGTTCCCCGCACTGTGGTCCACAGTTCTGAGGAAGATCGTTCCCCAGCTGCTGACTGTCACTGAGAATCACAAACACGCACAATCACGTCTTCCACTCCCTCTCCCCCCTCCACCCCCCCCCCCCCCCCTCCCCCTCCCCTCCCCATTCCCCCTGTCCAGCTGCTGTGTTCCGTGCTGTGTGGCCCAGTGTTCTGAGGATCGTTCCCCAGCTGCTGACTGTCACTGAGATGCACAAGCATGCACGATCACGTGTTCCACTCCCTCCCCTCCCCCCCCTCCCCTCCCCATTCCCCATGTCCAGCTGCCGTGTTCCGTGCTGTGTGGCCCAGTATTCTGAGGAAGATCGTTCCCCAGCTGCTGACTGTCACCGAGATGCACAAGCACGTCTTTGCCGATGGTGAGAGCAAACCACGCACTGACACACCTCCCTTTCTCATTGAAGATGACTCAAGAGTCACATTGTTCCCCAGCTGCGGACTGTCACTGAGATGCACAAGCACGTCTTTGCCGATGGTGAGAGCCAACCACGCACTGACACACCTCCCTTTCTCATTGAAGATGACTCAAGAGTCACATTGTTCCCCAGCTGCGGACTGTCACTGAGATGCACAAGCACGTCTTTGCCGATGGTGAGAGCAAACCACCCACTGACACACCTCCCTTTCTCATTGAAGATGACTCAATAGTCACATTGTTCCCCAGCTGCGGACTGTCAGTGAGATGCACAAGCACGTCTTTGCCGATGGTGAGAGAAAACCACGCACTGACACACCTCCCTTTCTCATTGAAGATGACTCAAGAGTCACATTGTTCCCCAGCTGCGGACTGTCACTGAGATGCACAAGCACGTCTTTGCCGATGGTGAGAGCAAACCACGCACTGACACACCTCCCTTTCTCATTGAAGATGACTCAAGAGTCACATTGTTCCCCAGCTGCGGACTGTCACTGAGATGCACAAGCACGTCTTTGCCGATGGTGAGAGCAAACCACGCACTGACACACCTCCCTTTCTCATTGAAGATGACTCAAGAGTCACATTGTTCCCCAGCTGCGGACTGTCAGTGAGATGCACAAGCACGTCTTTGCCGATGGTGAGAGCAAACCACGCACTGACACACCTCCCTTTCTCATTGAAGATGACTCAAGAGTCACATTGTTCCCCAGCTGCGGACTGTCACTGAGATGCACAAGCACGTCTTTGCCGATGGTGAGAGCAAACCACCCACTGACACACCTCCCTTTCTCATTGAAGATGACTCAATAGTCACATTGTTCCCCAGCTGCGGACTGTCAGTGAGATGCACAAGCACGTCTTTGCCGATGGTGAGAGAAAACCACGCACTGACACACCTCCCTTTCTCATTGAAGATGACTCAAGAGTCACATTGTTCCCCAGCTGCGGACTGTCACTGAGATGCACAAGCACGTCTTTGCCGATGGTGAGAGCAAACCACGCACTGACACACCTCCCTTTCTCATTGAAGATGACTCAAGAGTCACATTGTTCCCCAGCTGCGGACTGTCACTGAGATGCACAAGCACGTCTTTGCCGATGGTGAGAGCAAACCACGCACTGACACACCTCCCTTTCTCATTGAAGATGACTCAAGAGTCACATTGTTCCCCAGCTGCGGACTGTCAGTGAGATGCACAAGCACGTCTTTGCCGATGGTGAGAGCAAACCACGCACTGACACACCTCCCTTTCTCATTGAAGATGACTCAAGAGTCACATTGTTCCCCAGCTGCGGACTGTCAGTGAGATGCACAAGCACGTCTTTGCCGATGGTGAGAGCAAACCACGCACTGACACACCTCCCTTTCTCATTGAAGATGACTCAAGAGTCACATTGTTCCCCAGCTGCGGACTGTCACTGAGATGCACAAGCACGTCTTTGCCGATGGTGAGAGCAAACCACGCACTGACACACCTCCCTTTCTCATTGAAGATGACTCAAGAGTCACATTGTTCCCCAGCTGCGGACTGTCACTGAGATGCACAAGCACGTCTTTGCCGATGGTGAGAGCAAACCACCCACTGACACACCTCCCTTTCTCATTGAAGATGACTCAATAGTCACATTGTTCCCCAGCTGCGGACTGTCAGTGAGATGCACAAGCACGTCTTTGCCGATGGTGAGAGAAAACCACGCACTGACACACCTCCCTTTCTCATTGAAGATGACTCAAGAGTCACATTGTTCCCCAGCTGCGGACTGTCACTGAGATGCACAAGCACGTCTTTGCCGATGGTGAGAGCAAACCACGCACTGACACACCTCCCTTTCTCATTGAAGATGACTCAAGAGTCACATTGTTCCCCAGCTGCGGACTGTCACTGAGATGCACAAGCACGTCTTTGCCGATGGTGAGAGCAAACCACGCACTGACACACCTCCCTTTCTCATTGAAGATGACTCAAGAGTCACATTGTTCCCCAGCTGCGGACTGTCAGTGAGATGCACAAGCACGTCTTTGCCGATGGTGAGAGCAAACCACGCACTGACACACCTCCCTTTCTCATTGAAGATGACTCAAGAGTCACATTGTTCCCCAGCTGCGGACTGTCAGTGAGATGCACAAGCACGTCTTTGCCGATGGTGAGAGCAAACCACGCACTGACACACCTCCCTTTCTCATTGAAGATGACTCAAGAGTCACATTGTTCCCCAGCTGCGGACTGTCACTGAGATGCACAAGCACGTCTTTGCCGATGGTGAGAGCAAACCACGCACTGACACACCTCCCTTTCTCATTGAAGATGACTCAAGAGTCACATTGTTCCCCAGCTGCGGACTGTCACTGAGATGCACAAGCACGTCTTTGCCGATGGTGAGAGCAAACCACGCACTGACACACCTCCCTTTCTCATTGAAGATGACTCAAGAGTCACATTGTTCCCCAGCTGCGGACTGTCAGTGAGATGCACAAGCACGTCTTTGCCGATGGTGAGAGCAAACCACGCACTGACACACCTCCCTTTCTCATTGAAGATGACTCAAGAGTCACATTGTTCCCCAGCTGCGGACTGTCACTGAGATGCACAAGCACGTCGTTGCCGATGGTGAGAGCAAACCACGCACTGACACACCTCCCTTTCTCATTGAAGATGACTCAAGAGTCACATTGTTCCCCAGCTGCGGACTGTCACTGAGATGCACAAGCACGTCTTTGCCGATGGTGAGAGCAAACCACGCACTGACACACCTCCCTTTCTCATTGAAGATGACTCAAGAGTCACATTGTTCCCCAGCTGCGGACTGTCACTGAGATGCACAAGCACGTCTTTGCCGATGGTGAGAGCAAACCACGCACTGACACACCTCCCTTTCTCATTGAAGATGACTCAAGAGTCACATTGTTCCCCAGCTGCGGACTGTCACTGAGATGCACAAGCACGTCTTTGCCGATGGTGAGAGCAAACCACGCACTGACACACCTCCCTTTCTCATTGAAGATGACTCAAGAGTCACATTGTTCCCCAGCTGCGGACTGTCACTGAGATGCACAAGCACGTCTTTGCCGATGGTGAGAGCAAACCACGCACTGACACACCTCCCTTTCTCATTGAAGATGACTCAAGAGTCACATTGTTCCCCAGCTGCGGACTGTCACTGAGATGCACAAGCACGTCTTTGCCGATGGTGAGAGCAAACCACCCACTGACACATCTCCCTCTCTCTTCCCGCCTGGCATGCAAAGGCCTTCATGTTTTAGTAGTGCCTCATGTATCAATCAGCCTTTCTTTCACCTGTATTCATTGCAGATGCTGGCCATTTGCACACCACTAGAGAGCACGGCAGAGCTCCCAGTATTCCCACACGTCAACTCCTCCATGCACTTTCCCCCCCTTTTTCCCCCCCCGAGTTGTTTTTTAGAATTCTCAAAAGCACTTTTCCCCCCTTTCCCCCTCCCCGCCGTGTTTTTTACAACTCTCAAAAGCACTTTTCCTCCCCTTTTCCCCTCCCTGCCGTGTTTTGAGTTGAGTCAAACACACCACTAGAGCGCGACATGGCTCCCATGTATTCCCATGAGTGAAGACCTTGGTGTACTCCTCTCCCTTGTTCCCCTCCTCGCCCCCTGTGCCACCTGCCAACCTGCCACTCCAGCCATGAGCCACTGGTGCAGGGCATTCACGCATGGGCAAGGCATGGCTATTGTGCGGGCGTTTCAGGAGAATGGAAGGAGGGAGGGAGGAAGGGGAAGAGATAGGCATGGTGCTTTGGGAGGAGGAGAGGAGGCAGGAGCAAGGGAGGCTAGAGGCGAGGTGAATCCGGAGGGAGGGTCGGGCATTTCTGTCGTGACACCAGCACCGTTGGATTCGTTGAGAAATATTCCTTGGACGGTTGAAGACTGGGAAGAGACTGTGTGAGTTGGGACGTCTGCATCTGGTTTCAGGGTTGAAGTTTGACGGAGATGCAGTCGTACTTCAAGGCTTTCGTGCTGCATTGGGATGCTGTGCGTGCGTCGCTGTCTCTTACAAAATACGTGGTGTGCCATGGGCGGCCCATGGTAACTCTCATCCCACCATGTCCCCCCATCACCATGCCGTTGCCTTGTGATACAAGGTTTGTTTTATAAGGTTCGCCTTGTCTCAAACCAAATCACACCATGTTCCACCATCACCATGCCATTGCCCTGTTATCCCTCTGCACCCTTTCTCTCTCTCCCAGGGCTTTCCTGCAATCTACATTTGACCTCTTTCCGTGGCTCTGGCTCCTCTCTTAAATTTGTATTCGCCTCAAAAAGTGCCACTCGCCCTTTTCCCCCCCGTGCTTCCTGTCACGTCTCTCTCCCAGGGCTCTCCTGCAGTCTGCATTCGACCTTTTCCTGCAGCGATGGCTCCTCTCTTCCTCCACACCGGTAAGCCCCAAACCCTTCAACTTCCTGCCGTTTCTGTGTCCATTTTGCTTTCCCCGTCTAGCCACGGCCAAAGCCATGGCAGAGGTGCCATTTCTGGAGCACTGGAGCTTCTTGTGTTGAGACATAGTAATAGTAAGGAGCTTATTCCCCTGCATCCTCATTTGCCTCTCCACCCCTTCCCCCCACTCCCTCTTCCCCCCCCCTTCTTTTTCCTCCCTGCAAGCCCGTCTGGCCACAGCCAAGGCCATGGTGGAAATGGCGTTTCTGCTGCAGGAGAGCTCCTGTGTTGAGGCATGCCAAACTCCTGTTGATATAGTTGATCTCTTCCCCAAATATCCCTCCCTGCAGGCCCGCCTGGCCACGGCAAAGGCCATGGCAGAGATGGCGTTTCTGCTGCAGGAGAGCTACCTGCGCTCCACCCTCAGCGCCCTGCTGCCTGCCCTCCGCTCCCTGTGAGTGTTTGTGTGAGTGTGTGTTTGTGTGAGTGTGAGGCTTTGAGGGTGGGTGTATCTGTGTGAGTGTGAGGCTTTGTAAGGATCCGCCTGACAGTGCGCTCATGAGTGCAGTAGAGTAGAGCTACCTGCACCCCACCCTCGGCTCTTAGTAGAGCTACATGCTCCCATCCACATTTTGTGGCCCCTCGGTCTGTACTCTTCATACTCCAAGACCCTCTACGTCTATGGCATCACACTACAAGTTTCGAGGCGCCTCAAAACTTCACCCTTACCTGTCTCCCATTCACATGGTGTGCCCCCTCAGTCTGTGCTCTTCACATTCCAAGACCCCTGTTCGTCTAAGGCATCACACTACAAGTTTCGAGGCGCCTCAAAACTTCACCCTTACTTGTCTCCCATTCACATGGTGTGACCCCTCAGTCTGTGCTCTTCACATTCCAAGACCCCTGTTCGTCTAAGGCATCACACTACAAGTTTCGAGGCGCCTCAAAACTTCACCCTTACTTGTCTCCCATTCACATGGTGTGACCCCTCAGTCTGTGCTCTTCACATTCCAATACCCCTGTTCGTCTAAGGCATCACACTACAAGTTTCGAGGCGCCTCAAAACTTCACCCTTACTTGTCTCCCATTCACATGGTGTGACCCCTCAGTCTGTGCTCTTCACATTCCAATACCCCTGTTCGTCTAAGGCATCACACTACAAGTTTCGAGGCGCCTCAAAACTTCACCCTTACTTGTCTCCCATTCACATGGTGTGACCCCTCAGTCTGTGCTCTTCACATTCCAATACCCCTGTTCGTCTAAGGCATCACACTACAAGTTTCGAGGCGCCTCAAAACTTCACCCTTACTTGTCTCCCATTCACATGGTGTGACCCCTCAGTCTGTGCTCTTCACATTCCAATACCCCTGTTCGTCTAAGGCATCACACTACAAGTTTCGAGGCGCCTCAAAACTTCACCCTTGTCTCCCATTCACATGGTGTGACCCCTCAGTCTGTGCTCTTCACATTCCAATACCCCTGTTCGTCTAAGGCATCACACTACAAGTTTCGAGGCGCCTCAAAACTTCACCCTTACTTGTCTCCCATTCACATGGTGTGACCCCTCAGTCTGTGCTCTTCACATTCCAATACCCCTGTTCGTCTAAGGCATCACACTACAAGTTTCGAGGCGCCTCAAAACTTCACCCTTACTTGTCTCCCATTCACATGGTGTGACCCCTCAGTCTGTGCTCTTCACATTCCAATACCCCTGTTCGTCTAAGGCATCACACTACAAGTTTCGAGGCGCCTCAAAACTTCACCCTTACTTGTCTCCCATTCACATGGTGTGACCCCTCAGTCTGTGCTCTTCACATTCCAATACCCCTGTTCGTCTATGGCATCGCACTACAGCATTCCTGTCCATCTACTTGGCACGCTTTCCATTGTCCCGCCCCTTCCGTCCCTTTTGTTCTCCAGATACGGCAAGGAGCCCGAGGAGTATCAGCACGTACTCATTACAGAAAGCCTCAGTACTCTCTTGAGAGCTCTTCTTGGGGGCAGCCCTGACCCAGACGGTGCTTCCAACACAGAATCTACCAGCAGCAGCAGCAGCAACAGCAGCAGCAGCAACAGCGGCGGCGGCGGCGGGGGTAACACAGATTCTGGTCCAGTCTCTGTGGCAGGGGGGCAAGTTGAGCAGGTTTTACCAGTGCAGGTTTCATCTGATTTCCAGGGTGGTGTGGCTGGTCCTGGTGCTGCTAGTTCTGCTGGTGGTAAAGCTGGTGGTGGCGCAGCAATGGCACTTGGACGACCAAAGCATGGGCTCAACCCAAAGGTTCGACATGCTGATACAAGACGTGATTATTTTATCACGTTTAATCATGTTCAACCTATTACTCACGTTTCACACAGAAATACGATATGCTAGTGCAATAGGAGAAATCTAGCTGTCATACCTTCTTTCTTTCCATGTATGTTGCTGTTCTAGGGCCAGTGTCTGCTTCCCGTTCACGTTCTCATGTTCTGGTCTGGTCCACCCCACACACCCCCTGGTGGTGCTTTTGAGTCGACTCACAAGTCTTCACGTTCTCATGTTCTGGTCTACCCCACACACCCCCTGCCCTGGTGTTGCTTTTGAGTCGACTCACAAGTCTTCACGTTCTCATGTTCTGGTCTACCTCACACACCTCCAGGTGTTGCTGCCCACTCTGGAGTTCCTGTTCGCCCTGACTGGCCACTACACCAGCCGACTGGGCTCCAACACTGCTGATATCCGCACCACCATCACTGTAAGTCTTGTCTCATAGCTGCTTCCCTGTCTTTCTGCCCTGTGTGCTGCCGCCGGTTCCGTGAATTGTCCAGCTGTCCAGCCATGTAGGCGCTCAAGTGCATGCATCCCTCTTGCATAATTACTGCAGTATGTGCTCTTCAGAACTCAGTGCGGAATCACCTATGAGTTTTCTCCTTGCATCCCGTCCATGCCCCCATGCACCCCCCCATGCACCCCGCCATGCACCCCGCCATGCACCCCCCCATGCACCCCCCCATGCACCCCCCCATGCATCCCCCCATGCTTCCACCTGACGTTGTTTGCAGGGTCTGAAGGCAGCCATGTGGTGCACCATGAGCCAACACCATCACGGATTTTCGAGGCGCCTCAAAATGAAACGATTTTTTTGGCGCCGCAAAACCCCCCCCCCCCCTTCCCCCCCCCCCTCATGCTTCCACCTGACGACGTCTGCAGGGCCTGAATGCAGCCATGCGGTGCACCATGACCATCACAGAGGCATTCCCACAACATGCATGCGCTTTCGCCATCCAGGTAAGCAGGCCTTTCGTTTTGAGACGTCTCAACACTTAATGCAGCCATGCGGTGCACCATCATCACGGAAGCATTCCCACAACATGCATGCGCTTTTACCATCCAGGTACACAGGCATCTCTTTCTCGTTCTGCCTCTCCCTCCCACCTGCACGAACCTTCTTCTTCTGCTCACATGCTTTTTCCCCACTTTCTCTCCCACACCTGCCTTCTCAGAATCGTTGCTTTCCTGCCTTACTCCCTCGTTGCCATGCAGAGAGCAGCCCACAGGGGAGTGGATGCACGCATCAGGCAGGGGGCTCTTGTTCTTCTGCGCCGCATTGTGACCAGGTGCGTTGCATTGTGCTGCATGAATGCATGGCTCGTTGACGTTGTGCCACGTGGTACGAGGCGTATCTCACTGGATACGATTCCGTATTGTGCATCCTTTCTCGCTCAACAGCATGTCTCAAGTGTGGGCAGTGACTCTTGAGTCGACACAAAGCACCATCTCTTACTGTGGATTCTCTCTCACTCCACTCCACAGCATCCCTCAAGTGCGAGCGGAATGATTTCAAAGTTGGCCCAAAAGTTGCATGTCTAACTTCTCACCACCCCTTCATGTGCCTCCTCCATCGCTCCACACCACAGCATGCGTAAGGTGCGGGCGGGGTGGCTTTTGACTCGACCCAGAAGTCACATGTCTTACCGCTTACCGTCTCATATAGTCCGTCCATTCTCCCCTTACTCCACTGAATGCCGCAAGTCTGGGCGGAATGACTTCTGAATCTACTAAAAAAGTTGCATGTCTTATTGCTCACCGTCTCTTACTGCGTACCCTCTCTTCCTGTCTATCCTCTCTCACTCCACACAGCATGCCGCAAGTGTGGGCGGGGAGCGAGGAGCAGTTCTGCCAGGGGGCGATCTACATCGTCCAATCAGAAGAGGCCATGGAGAGCGGGCAGGACACGTCAGCACAGGATATTTTCGCTCTGGGCTGGGGACAGGGCCACTCCTCCTTGAGTCACTCCTCAAGCCTCCCCACTAGTGAACCATCTAGCCCTGCTGGGATCACGGCTTGCCCAAGAGGGGGTGAGGGGGGAGGAGGGGTAGGGGGAGGAACAGGGGGGAGTGCGGGAGGGGCAGGAGGGGCCACGGGAGGAGGTGGTGGAGGAATGGGAGGAGGGGCAGGAGGAGGGGCAGCAGCAGGGGTGTCGCCGATAGAGGCGGTGATTCTGAAGCCGGTGGACGCAGTGGAGGTGGAGTGGAGTGCCGCGTGTGCTTCGCTACTGGGGTCAGCTGTGATCGTGCCCAGAAACGTGCCGTGTGACGAGACACGCAAGGAAATCGTCCAGGTGAGGGAGGTGTTTGTTCAGTAGAGTTACCAGTGGCACAACTGTTGCTGATAGAGGCGGGGCTGTTGCGGCTAGTGGGATCAGTGGAGGTGGAGTGAACCGCTGCTTGCTCGTCCCTGCTGGGAGCAGCTGTAATTGTGCCCAGGAACGTGCCGTGTGACGAGTCACGCAAGGAGATTTTTCAGGTGAGGGAGGTTTTCGTTCAGTAGAGTTACCAGTAGCACAACTGTTGCCGATAGAGGCGGTGCTTCCACGGCCAGTAGGAGCAGTGGAGTTGGAGTGGAGTGCTACTTGCTCGTCCCTGCTGGGAGCAGCTGTGATCGTGCCCAGGAACGTGCCGTGTGGCGAGACGAGCAAGGAGATCTTCCAGGTGAGGGAGGTGTTTGTTCAGTAGAGTTACCAGTAGCACAACTGTTGCCGATAGAGGCGGTGCTTCTGTGGCCAGTGGGGGTAGTGGAGGTGGTTTGGAGTGCTGCTTGCTCGTCCCTGCTAGGAGCAGCTGTGATCGTGCCAAGGAACGTGCCGTGTGACGAGTCACGCAAGGAGATCGTTCAGTTGAAGTCTTCTAACCCGGCCTTATACTAGCAGGTTTATGTTTTTTTTAGAATTCTAAAAAATGACTCCATACTAGCAGGTACCCGTTTTGACTTGTCGTTTGAGCTCGTCTCGACCCCACCAGCTTGAGTCTTTGGCGGGGCCTCTAAATCCTCTTTGCACCAGCACAGCCCCTCCAAATGCCTGCTGGCTGCTCGAATCTTGTCACCACTATCACAATCCGAATCCTGTCAGGCTGTCACCATGCCATCAGCTCTTTCGTTCTTCAATCTGCTTTTGTCGCCATGCCATGTCGCCAACTGTCTCTGTTTTTCAAACCCTTCTCATCATTCTCTCTTATCGTGTTCTCATCAGCTCATCCTCGCCATGGCAGCCACCAATCAGCTGCTGCCAGCTCACCCAGTCCCCGCCTACCACCTCCTCTTCTTCCTCATCTCCCAAGCCGGCCGCTCCTTCCGCCCCGCCCCCTCCTCCTCTCTCTCCTCCTCCTCTTCTGCCATTGACGCCAGCAGCACCAGCAGCACCAGCATCAGCAGTGGTGGAGGGGGGCCAACAGGAAGGGAGGCGAGGAGGAGGGCGGCAGGAGGTGGAGGGGATGAGGGGTCTCTGTACCAGGTCTGCAGCAAGGGATTGAGCATCCTCGCTAATACCGTCCACACTATGGATGTAAGCCGTTGATTTGTATGACTTTTGAGATAATTGCGTTTCAAGGGTCTCTGTACCAGGTCTGCAGCAAGGGATTGAGCATCCTCGCTAATACCGTCCACACTATGGATGTGAGTCTCGAATTCGTATGGTATGACTTGTAAGATAACTGCCTTTGAGGAGTCTCTGTGTTCTGTGTCATGTCTGCTCCAAGGGATTGAGCATCCTCGCTAATACCGTCCCTTGAGGGGTCTTCCTTTGAGGGTATTAGCTAGGATGCCCAATACCATGGATGTGAGTCACGGATTAATATGGCGTGTAAGATACCTGCCTTTGAGGGGACTTTCTGTATCATGTGTTGTAAACTAGTCTCTAGTCTGCTGCAAGGGATCGATCATTCTTGCTAGTACTGCCCATCCCAGGGATGTGAGTAGTTGGGCTCAGACGTGAGTGGCTGGGCTTTGGGTGTCTCAAAAGGTGGCTTCTTAGGAGACATTTATGCGATGCATCAGAGCAAACCGTTTTGCTCTTCCCTCCATCTTTTTTTGCAGGCCTGCGTCAGCCAATCTCGCTCCTCGGTTCCCGTCTCCTTTCATCTTACTTCCCTCCCATCCCTTGCTTCCGTCTCAACGTGTGGAGTGGTACACTGGCTTACTGCTATCAATGCTCCACGTGTACCACACGTGGAGGTACACTGGCTTCCGTCTCCACGTGTGGTACACTGGCTTGCTGCTACCAATGCTCAAGGATGTGACGCTGCTGGCGCTGCTTAGGTCCCTGGTTAAGTCAAGCCTGCTTTTGAGGCGCCTCAAAAGAAGCCACCTCAAAGGCGCCTCAAAAGACTTCTCTCCCTTCCCTTGCTTCCTTCTCCATGTGTGGCACACTGGCTTGCTGCTATCAATGCTCCAGGATGTGATGCTGCTGGCGCTGCTAAGATCGCTGGTCAAGTCAAGCCTCGACTGCATCTTGCCACTGGTAACCACATTTTGCTGCTGGTAACCATGTCTTGCCATTGGTTACAGCTTTTATTGCATCTTTAATGCATTCACTTTTGTGTGTGTTAATTTCTCCTTGCTTTCATCTCCATGTTGTATGTGCCTTGGACCAGCCTAGAAACATGAACACTTCTCGTGTAAAGGCCACTGCGCCTGTGCGTTCGAGCTCTTCTTTCATCCACTGAATGCACAGGTCTCTGTGAGTGTTTTCCCCCCCCCCTCTCTCTCTCTCTCCTTTATTCCTTTGTTGCCCGGTACTCTGGGTGTCTGGCTGCAGGTTCTGCAATGCTTATCCACTATTATATCTCGAAAGTCACCTTCCGCTTCTCACTTGGAGGTAGGAGCGGACTCAGGAGTACAAGCAGCAGGAGATGGAGCAGCAGCGGGAGAAGGAACGAGTGCGGGAGGAATTGAGGGAGGGAGAGGAATTAGTGAGAGAAGGGGCGAAGGGGACGCAGGAGAGGGAGGAGTTAGAGGAGGCACGGTGGGAACGAGCATTGGTGTGGGGGAGAAGGATGCGAGTGCAGAGAGGGAGATCAGGGGGCTTTCGCAGTTTAAGCTGCCACCACTGGAGGTATGTCAGTCGATCTCTGTTTGCAAGGGAATGAGGAGGGTTCTTTCCCTCCGCTTTTGCCAGGTACTGTCCAGCCACATTTTCCTTTCCCTCCGAAGGTAATGAGTCGATTTCTGAGTCGACTAAAAAATCGACTCATGACACACACCCTCAGCTTTTTCCAGGTACTGGCCAGCCACATTTTCCTTTCCCTCCGAAGATGCACTAGTAGTGTACATGCATTCTTGCTGCAGACTGCTCTTCGCCCATGAGCTTCTGCCATGTCTGCTTGGAAGCTACGAGACACTGATTGGCGGGTAACAAAGGATGTCGAACAACCACCAAATCACGTGTTAGCACAAAAAATGCTACCACCATCTTCGCTGCCATCTGCCTTTCTTTGATTTGCACCTACACAGGAGCTGCTTTTGAGGCGCCTCAAAAGCAGTCTCTCTCAATTCGCCACTGAATCACGTGTTAGCACAGAAAATGCTACCACCATCTTCGTTGCCATCTGCCTTTTTTTGAGGCGCCTCAAAAATAGACTCCGCATGCTGCCATCTGCCTTTCTTTTGATTTGCACCCACACAGGAGCTTCTGCCACGGCTGCTCATTCTGCTTGGTAGCGACAAGACTCTCACTGATGGACAGCGAAGGACGAGGATATTTCAGGTGCTGTTCAGTGGGTCGTAGACAAGACGAGTTGTAGACATATTTGGAAGAGGCTAGACAAGGAGCGGGACTAGGATCTTTCGGGTGTTGTCCCTTGGGTCGTCGCAGACAAGACAAGCCATAGATAAATTTCAACCGGAAGCCTTTGGTCGTAGACAAGAAAAACTGTAGATAAATCTGGTGAGATTGCTGCAAGCCCGTGTGGTTAGTGGGCTAGGCAATGAGCAGCAGTGCTCATTGAATACCCCACTAACAGGCAGCTGCTAAGAGCTGCTAAGAAATGGTTTCCCTGCCTACCAGGCGGCTGCTATGAGCTCTGTGACCCAATGGGCATTCATTGACCCAATGTCTTCTGCTCTCTCCTTTCCAGTGACTTAACATCCACATCTCGAGCAAGACCATTTCTTTAGACTTCTTGGTTGATGTCCATCTTCCATCCTCCCTTCCAATAATGTATGGCTCTGCAGGTGCTTGAGTTTGTTCGGCAAAGCACTCTTCCATCCGCTATTGGAGCCATGGCCCTCGATGTAAGCTTCTCTCCCCGCTGCCCAGCTCGCGTATTGTTTGCTGTACTTTTGGCCAACTTACTTGTGATTGATACGTCTTAAGTAGGAACTGTGTACACTGTCATCCGCTCAACACTTGATCTAGCTAGTTCTGCAATCTGTTTAGAACCTTCACAACATAACTACCCCTCTTCCTCTCTCCGTCTCTTCCCCTCTTCCTCACTTCTTCTCTCACCAGATCCAGCATATGAAGCTCCTGGCTGAGCGTCCACGACACAGCGATAGGGCTGGGAGTGGCAGCCAATCAGAGTGCAGAAGATCCGTGTGGCAGGATGCCACAATGAAGGCAAGTTGCTCTCGTTCAGAAACAAGTTGGAGCACTTTCCCTGGATAGAACAAAATAAGCTGATTTTGAGAATTCGAAGAAACCAACATTTCCCGGATGATGATAATAATAATAATAATCATAATCATAATAATAATAATAAAAATACGAGAAGGAATGGTCATTCCGCGCATTTGTGTTCGTGGTCTCACTCGTTATGTGCCCTGTCGCAATTTATCGATTTATCTCCTGCGCTGCAATGCCCTTGGGTCGCCTTGGTAGATGCTGCAGCGAGCAGCTGATACAGTGGACAATGCTGACTGATCAGCCTGGGTTGATGAGTTCGCTGCCATGATTCTTACCCTGGCTTTCTCTTTCCTGGATTGTCTGTTCCTCCTCTCTTTCCCCAGATGTTGCTGAGAGCTGTTGATACGGTGGGCAATGCTGACTGGACAGCTCGGGTGTGCGACGGCTTTGCTGCCTTCTACTCGTGGCCATGTCTCGATGCGAGCCAGCACATTCTGCTGCACAGGTGCGCTTTGAGTTGACTACAGGTGTGCGGACGCGCGCGCATGTGTGTGTGTGTGGGAGGGGGAGGGGGAGGAGGGGGGGTGAAGGGGGGGGGCATGGGTGCGTGTGTGATGGCTCCCCTTCATCCTACTCGCAGGCTTGTCTTGATACAAGTCCACTATTTAGTCGACAAAAAAAACGCGTGTAATGAGTCTGCTTGTGAGTCGACTCAAAAGCTACTCGTGGGCTTGTCTTGATTCAAATCAGCACATTCTGCTGCACAGGTGCGTTCTGAGAGCAGCGCACTCAAGAATTGCATGCATGCGTATACGCATGTGGGTGTTTCCCTCCTCTCCTTCCTCTTGTCTTCCATGTTCTCTCCTCCTCTTTTGAGGCGCCTCAAAAGTCTTTCCATGTTCTCTCCTCCTCTTTTGAGGCGCCTCAAAAGTCTTCCATGTTCTCTCCTCCTCTTTCCTCTCTACTCTCGACCTCTACTCTCTGCTCCTCCCTTCCCTTCTACTCTTTTCTCCTCTCTCTACTTTCCCGCCTTGCATTAGGTGCATGGGAGCGTTGGTTCAAAGGGCATCAGATGCAGCATGAGCCCATGGGGACCGCGATGCTCATGTTTAACTCGGCTGACCTCTCTCTGACCGCATGGGAGAGATGCTCGTGTTTCTTTGTGCCCTACACGCCAGATGCATGGGAGCGCTTGTCCAGCGGGCATCAGACGCAGTCTTCATTCAGCGTCGGGTGGCGCTCATGTTTGACTCGGCTACCCTCTCGGAACCGCTCGACCGACATGCTCTTGCGATGGGGCTTGGCGCTGTGAGTTGCGTCACTTTCAGGCTCCATGTTCGCCTGTTTGTGTTCGCCTGTTTGTGTTTGCCTGTTTGTGTTTGCCTGTTTGTGTTCGCCTGTTTGTGTTCACCTGTTTGTGTTCGCCTGTTTGTGTTTGCCTGTTTGTGTTTGCCTGTTTGTGTTCGCCTGTTTGTGTTCGCCTGTTTGTGTTCGCCTGTTTGTGTTCGCCTGTCAAGGACTTCAGATGCGCTCCTCTGGGTTGGGGCCTGTCCACCCTTCATGTTCGACTCTCCACCCCGCGCTCCGTTTTGGAGTGGAGTGCGAAGTTTGACTCCTGGCCAGGACTTACTCTGCTCTGCTCCACACTCCGTCTGTCCTCGTTCCAGCCACCTTGGAGCGAGTCCTAGGCACCTTATCTGTCTTCCAAGGTCCTTAGAGCGTCTCCAATCTTCTACTTGATTAATATTTCTTCCTTCTCCATCCCTGCTCTGCCCTCTCACCACTGCAGGTGGCAGCTGCTCGTCTGGATGTGGTTCTGGCCACCTTAGATCAAGCCCTCGACACCTACTATGTCGCCAATCTTACTTTTTATTCTTCTACTCTACCTTTCCGCTCTAAACATTTCTCCGTACTGCAGGTGGCATCTGCTCATCTGGATGTGGTTCTGGCCACCTTGGAGCAAGTCCTTGACACCTACTCAGTCTCCAATCTGCAACGGTATGCCTCGTTTTCTCCCCATCATCTCTCCAAGCCAAGTCCGTGAGTCCTGCTCTGCCTCCAATCCAAAACAGAAGGTTCGTTTCACGCTTTCCCCCCTCCCCTTCCTATCACATCTGACTCATCCCTCCTTTCTCTCAAAATATTCCCCTAACCCTCCTTCCTATGCCTTCGTTTCCCACCCATGATATTCGTGTCCAGGATATACCCATGCCTTCCTAACCCCCTCACCCGTCTCCAGGATATACCAATTCGTCAGAACCCTCGGCTCTCAATCCGCCATCTTCATTCCTAAATCCTCCTCCTCCTCCTCTTCCGCCCCCAAGCTCACTCTCCCGCCTCTCGAGCGCCTCTTCAAGAAGGAGACTGCCACGTCAGCAGCTGCTGACTTCCTGCGGGACCCGCTGATGCATGATGACGTGTGCTCTGTGCTTGCGCTGACGTATGGGTACACGGTGGCCTTCTCGGAAGCTTCTGTGGTGAATGCACGGATCACAACGCTGCTGGTTAGTCAAAATGGCTTGGCATAGGTAGTGGTGCATGCATGGTGTAATGCTTGGTGTAATGCTTGGTGTAATGCTTGGTGTAATGCTTGGCGTAATGCTTGGTGCAATGCTTGGTGTAATGCTTGGTGTGATGCTTGGTGTAATGCTTGGTGTAATGCTTGGTGTGATGCTTGGTGTGATGCTTGGTGTGATGCTTGGTGTAATGCTTGGTGTAATGCTTGGTGTAATGCTTGGTGTAATGCTTGGTGTGATGCTTGGTGTGATGCTTGGTGTAATGCTTGGTGTAATGGTTGGTGTAATGGTTGGTGTAGTGCTTGGTGTAATGGTTGGTGTAATGGTTGGTGTAATGGTTGGCGGAATGCTTGGTGCAATGCTTGGTGTAATGCTTGGTGCAATGCTTGGTGTAATGCTTGGTGTAATGCTTGGTGTAATGCTTGGTGTAATGCTTGGTGTAATGCTTGGTGTAATGCTTGGTGTAATGCTTGGTGTAATGCTTGGTGTAATGCTTGGTGTAATGCTTGGTGTAATGCTTGGTGTGATGCTTGGTGTGATGCTTGGTGTAATGCTTGGTGTAATGCTTGGTGTAATGCTTGGTGTAATGCTTGGTGTAATGCTTGGTGTAATGCTTGGTGTAATGCTTGGTGTGATGCTTGGTGTGATGCTTGGTGTGATGCTTGGTGTAATGCTTGGTGTAATGCTTGGTGTAGTGCTTGGTGTAATGCTTGGTGTAATGCTTGGTGTAATGCTTGGTGTAACACATGGTAGAGTGGAGAGAGCGTCGGGAGAGAGCGGGGAGAGAGGGGAAAGAGTGGGGAGAGTGGGGAGAGCCAGGATAGAGTGGGGAGGGATTGGGGATAGAGTGGGGGTAGAGTGGGGATAGAGTGGGGATAGAGTGGGGAGAGAGTTGGGGTAGAGTGGGGAGAGAGTGGAAGGGAAGGGAATGATGTATGTAATGTAACCCATGGCATTGCTGCCTACCACATGCTGTAGCATGTGGCAGGTGACACGGATAGCACACAGTGTCATGTCACGCTTTCTGTGCTTTCCATTCACTAGACACCTCTACAAACGCCAAATCTGTACGTTTTGAAACACGCTATTTCCGCTTCCACTCCCCTCCCATGTTTTGCCCCTTCAATTACCAGCTCCCATGTGATAGGAGTCTAGTTTTGAGGCGCCTCAGAACTAGACTCTATTACCAGCTCCCATCACCGCCGCTCACTGGATATGTCCGAAGATCTCTCATGTTTTGCCCCTTCCATTACCATGCAGGAGGCCAATGTGTTTGCGCCTCTGTCGGCAGTGACATGCGTCCCAGCAAGGATGGCGGCGGTGAAAGCCGTACACTTGCTAGCCTCTGTTGCTCTCACCACTAGTTCAACACACGTCCCTCCCCTCTTGTGCTCCTCTCCTCCCAACCCCCCTTCCCATCCCCCTTCCATTACCATGCAGCAGGCCAATGTGTTCGCTCCTTTGGCAGCAGTGACATCCCTCCCAGCATGGATGGCGGTGGTGGTTCAAGCCATTCACATGCTCGCCTCGGCTGCTCTCAGCATCACCTCCCCATACTCCCCGTTCCCTCGCATGCTGTTCTCCTCGTGCTACCCTGCAGGAGGCCAATGTGTTCACACCTCTGGCAGCAGTGACATCCCTCCCAGCAAGGATGGCGGTTGTTCAAGCCATTCACATGCTCGCCTCTGCTGCTCTCACCACCGCGTCAGCACCACACTCAGCAACCCCATCAGTCCCATCTACAGTCCATAAAGCACCTCATCCTACTGTGCTTGCAACACCCGCCCATCCAACCACATTCACACTACAAACCACCTCTATCCCTCTGAAGAGCCGCGACGACCTCATCAGCTGCTGCCTGCTCTTCCTCCCTCCCATCCCCTCCCCACCACCACTCACACCACCCCCCTCCTCTTCCTCTGCCTCCTCCTCTGCACCCACCTCCTCCTTTGCGTCATACACGGCGTCTTCCTCCTTCTTTACATCCCCTCTCCCTTCTTCTGTCCCCACCTCGCTCCCCGGACCAACATCTAGCTCCTCAGCAGGCCCAGCCCGAGGCTCAAGCACAGGCTCGGGCCCAGGCTCGGGTCCAGGCTCGGCAACTGCTGGTGGTGGTGGTGGTGCACCGAGGTTTATAATGAGGGTCAGGGGGGCGGATGGGGCAGCAGCTAGCGCAGTGGGAGAGGCATCATACACATTGGGGGAGGAGGAAGTTGGGCTTCAGATTGCATGTGTGCGGGCGTGCACGCTCCTTATTCGGTCACATCCCAAGCTCACTTCGGCTGTTCGCAAGAGTGTGCAGGTGAGCTGACGTTTTGCGTTCGTATGTTCGCAAGAGCATGCAGGGGAGAACGTGCATCCAGTCGCTTTATAATGGGAGAAGGCTTGTTTTGATAGGGTGAAATGGCTCAGATCAAATGGGTATACAATGCAGTAGAGGAGAGCCATGTACAGTGTTTTCTCTCTAGCCGTCAACCCCTTAGTGCTCAACCATCCCACCCTTTCTTTCTCCACCGTGCCAACCCCCTTTTGCTTAACTGTCTTGTTCTCTCCAGGCGGTTACTCCCCTGCTGTGCATTGACGACACACGGCTGGCTGGTCGTATGAAAGGAGGCCTGGATGGGTTGAGTGGAGGATGGGGAGAAGGAAGAGGGGGAAGTGGTGTAGAAGTTGGAGAGGGGGGGGCGGAGGCGAGGGGAGGGAAGAACGAGAGGGGTCAAGTTCGAGTGGTTCGGATAGTGAGGGTGAGGGCGAGGGGGATGGGGGTGGGAAGGGAAAGAGGAGAAAAGGGAGGAGGAAGCAGGTGGTTGGTCCGTTGGCATTCAGCGTCATATCTCTGCTCTGTAGCGTGCTACAGATGAGGTGAGCGTGCTACAGATGGGGTGAGCGTGCTACAGATGGGGTGAGCGTGCTACAGATGGGGTGAGCGTGCTACAGATGAGGTGAGCGTGCTACAGATCAGGTGAGCAAACTGGAAATTGTGTGTTTGTGTGCCGTCGCTCTTCAGTCACAGCTCTAGCCCGTACAGCTCGTCAGTCACAGCTCTAGCCCGTACAGCTCGTCAGTCACAGCTCTAGCCCATACAGCTCGTCAGTCACAGCTCTAGCCCGTACAGCTCTTCAGTCACAGCTCTAGCCCGTACAGCTCTTCAGTCACAGTCACAGCCCAAGATGAAAAAACTTTAGCGAAGAGGAGGAGATTCGGCACATCCTCTCTCGGCTCCGCCCCATCATTCCTTCACGCGCCTTACCACTCCTCTTGCTCTCCTCTGCTCTAGCAGCAGAAAGGACAGCAGGGAGGAAGAGGAGGAGCTTCAGCACATGCTCTCTCTGCCCCGCCACAGCATTCCTTCATGTGCCCAACTAAGGATGAGCAAACCACCCGACCGGGTCGGGTACCCGGTACCCGGACGCGTTTTTAGGGCGGGTCGGGTATCAGAAATCCTGGATAATACCCGGCGGGTCGGGTCCGGGTTACCCGGGCGGGTATTCAATACCCGGTACCCGAAATGCTACCCGACGCGTCGGGTAGCGGGTACCCGACCCGAAATCGGGTAGCGGTCTACCCGACGGAACCAGCGAGACATTAGTCGCGCTGTTAGAGAAAATTCATCAAGTTTCTAGGTTACGTGAGCTGCTAGGTCACTTAGAGCATTGTAGATTGGCAGGGGTTGGGTTACGTAGATACAGATGCATTCAGAGTGGTTGAATTGGGGGGAATTGGTTGGAAGTCAAACCAATCGAATTTCCCCAATCCAATTTGCAACCCAACCTGAATCCAGCCAACCGCACAGCACCACATTTGTTGGAGTTCCAACCAATTGACACTGGGGGTCAAAGAATCAAACCCCCAGAAACCGCACACAACCCCATCCCAACTAGAAAACCCAACCAACTCCCCACCAGGCCCCACTCACGACCCACTCACCACACCAGAACTGTTAAAGATTTGACGCACCTCATACTCCCTCCCGCAGCTCACGTTTTTTGAAGCACTATCTAGGTCGTAGGCTTAGTAGCCCAACAGGGTAGAAAAACGCGGGTAATACTACCCGCTTTTCAAGGAAACCGGGTCGGGTATACCCGGACCCGCCAGGCGGGTATTAAATTACCCGCCCCCCAAATCCCGGGTCCGGGTATTGGTCCTGGGCATATTACCCGACCCGTACCCGACCCGAAAATACCCGACCCGAAGTCGGGTATAGCAAAACCGGGTCGGGTCGGGTAAATACCCGGTTTTGCTCATGCCTATGCCCAACCAACCCCTTGCTCTCTGTGTGTTCTTCACCGTTCTCCCGTGCTCTCGCAGCAACAAGGACAGCAGGGAAGAGGAAGAGGAGCTCCAGCACATCCTCTCTCTGCTCCGTCCCCTCCTCTCCCTCCTCCTCCCACCTCCTCCTCCCCATCCCTCCTCCCAGCTACCCTCTGCCCTCAACCCCACCACTCTCCTTTCCTCCGCCTTCACCTCATCCCCACCCAGTTCCGCCCCAACCAGTTCTTCCCTACCCAGCAGTAGTCAAGTGGGTAGCAAGCCCGGAAGCAACCCCAATAGCAAGCCGAGTAGCAAGCCTAGCAGTAAGCCTGGCAGTCAACCTGGAAGCCCCGGACTCAGAGCAAGGGGCAAATCGAACTTGGGAGGTGGAGCAGGCGGATGGGAGAGAGGGGGAGTAGAAGGAAGCAGGGAGGACAGAGCGGAGAGAGGGGGAGAAGGGGAGGGAGACGCAGGAGAGGCGGTGGCATCAGCGGTGGAGGTAGTGATGGCAGCACAGCAGCGGGTGCTGACGGCGTATCTGGCTGTCTGCGCCCAGTTCCATACGTTGGCGCTTGTGGAACACCGGCTGCCAGACTGCTGTTGGGAAGACGTGTGCTCGTTCCTGGAGGCTAGCAGGGGTGGATTGAGCCATTTGGAAGCACAGGACGGTGAGTAATAGGGTGGGTGCTGCTGGGAATACTTGACTACTTTTCTCAAGGCCAGCAGGGGTGGAGTGCGCTGCATGGACGCACGGGAAGGCAAGGGAATGCGTGAGTGTCCCGACGACGTACGTAAGTGAGATCCCAAGGATCGTCACTCATTGGAGGAAGAGCTGCAGCGTGGAGTTTCTGTCAGCAGAAAGATCGGTTGCCTTGTAAAAGGTGAGGGAATGCGTGAGTGTCCTGACGACGTATCTTGCAGTGTGTGCTCAGTTCCATGCCTGTGCTCAGTTCCATGCCTGTGCTCAGTTCCATGCCTGTGCTCAGTTCCATGCCTGTGCTCAGTTCCATGCCTGTGCTCAGTTCCATGCCTGTGCTCAGTTCCATGCCTGTGCTCAGTTCCATGCCTGTGCTCAGTTCCATGCCTGTGCTCAGTTCCATGCCTGTGCTCAGTTCCATGCCTGTGCTCAGTTCCATGCCTGTGCTCAGTTCCATGCCTGTGCTCAGTTCCATGCCTGTGCTCAGTTCCATGCCTGTGCTCAGTTCCATGCCTGTGCTCAGTTTCCATGCCTGTGCTCAGTTCCATGCCTGTGCTCAGTTCCATGCCTGTGCTCAGTTCCATGCCTGTGCTCAGTTCCATGCCTGTGCTCAGTTCCATGCCTGTGCTCAGTTCCATGCCTGTGCTCAGTTCCATGCCTGTTGCTCAGTTCCATGCCTGTGCTCAGTTCCATGCCTGTGCTCAGTTCCATGCCTGTGCTCAGTTCCATGCCTGTGCTCAGTTCCATGCCTGTGCTCAGTTCCATGCCTGTGCTCAGTTCCATGCCTGTGCTCAGTTCCATGCCTGTGCTCAGTTCCATGCCTGTGCTCAGTTCCATGCCTGTGCTCAGTTCCATGCCTGTGCTCAGTTCCATGCCTGTGCTCAGTTCCATGCCTGTGCTCAGTTCCATGCCTTGGCGCATGCCTGTGCGTTCCATGCCTTGGCGCTTGGGGAACACCGGCTGCCAGATTGCTGTTGAGAGGATGTGCGCTCTTTCTTGGAGGCCAGCAGGGGTGGAGTGAGCTATACGGACGCACAGGAGGGTGAGTGAATGATGAGGACGTGTCTTCCTGTATGCGCTCAGTTCCATGCCTTGGCGCTTGGAGGACAGGGATAGCGAGTTTGTTGTTGGAAGATGTAAAAGCCTTCCTGGAGCCCAACAGGGGTGGAGTGAGGTGTATGGACGCACAGGAGGGTGAGTGAATGTGTTCTGCTGGGAAGATGCTAATACTCTCCTTAAGGCCGGCAGCAGTGGAGCACTGTATGGACGCACAGGAAGGAAGGTGAGTGAACACTCTCTCCTTTCTTTCCTCCCTCCAGCTCGACCCCCCCCCCCAATTGCGCCCATCTCTCAACCTCCACCATCGCATGGCTATCATTCTTTCTGCCCTTCTGTGCCAATAAAAAAAAAAAAAACACTCCCTGCTTCGCTTCCCCTTTCAACATCGCCACTTCCCCCCCTCCAGCGCACTCCCCCCCATCGCGCCCATCTCTCAACCTGGGCCATCACATGGCCATCGTCCTGCCCTTCTGTGCCAATCAATCCGATGAACATCCTCCCTGCTTCCTTTCCCATTTCGGCACCCCCCCCTCCATCCCCAGCTCGCTCTCACCCATCGCGCCCATCTCTCAACCTGGGCCACCACATGGCTGTCATCCTGCCCTTCTGTGCCAATGCCGACCGCACACTGCAACTTCTCAGCTGCAAGGTAACCTTTTTCCAGCTGTTCGCCTGCAAGCAACCCGAGTATACTTTTGAGGCGCCTTAAAAATAGAGCCACCACATGGCCGTCATCCTGCCTTTCTGTGCCAATGCTGACCGCACGCTCCAACTGCTCAGCTGCAAGGTGCGCCCTCCTTCAGCTATTCGCCTGCAGCAAATTAATTCTTGTTGCTATGTTGCAACGGTTCATTAATTGGGGTGATTTATTATCGCTGCTGATTTAATTATTCCAAGCGGTCCATCGTTGCCCCCTGTTCATTCCTCCTCCAGTCGTCCTGTGTTGCTCTCCATCCTACCTCTTTCCTCCCTCCCTCTTACCCGTCTCCTTCCTCCCTCCCACCCTCTCTCCATCCATCTCCCCTCCTCCGTTTACCTTGCCTTTCTCTCCCTGCTTCCATGCCTTCTTTTAACCTTGTGAATGTCTGAAGTGTCTCAATTGTCTCTTACCCTGCGAAAAATGTCATATGTCTTTCACCCTGCCAAAATAAATAAATCAGATGTCGTCTTTCGCCCTGCCTATTTTCTCATATTTCTCTCACCCTGCCGCCCCCTTGGTCTCCTCCCACCAGGTGGTTCTTTTGCTCCTGACAACAGCTGTATCCCTCTCCTCTCCACCTGAAAACCCACCTGAAAATTCGCCTGGCAATCCACCTGCAAGCACTGCCACTGAGCCCAACAGATCGCCGCAGTCGCCAAGCCATTCCCCCCCCGCCTCGCCGTCCGCCCTCCCTCTCTCCTCCCACCCTGCAACGCACCAATCAGAGGGGACCACAGCAGCAGCCGCTGCTCCCCACTCTGATTCCCTTTCATCCCCTCAAGTTCAACCGACTCGGTTCGCAAGTGCCCCACCAGGGGGTACTTACCCTGTGCTCCTTGCTTCTCTGGAAGCAAAGATCTCTGCAGCTGTGTCGAGTGAGGTGAGGATGCCTGCAACGAGGATTGAACTGTCTCTAGTAAGTGTCATTTCTTGGCATGCTTAAGCGCATCTTTGAAGGAACCATGTACATCTCGTGCCATTGCTCAGATCAACCGGCATGTATATATAATACTACGTGGAACCATGGATGCCCCACTCACATCAGTCTCTAACCCCGTGGCACACATCTGTTCGCTGCTGCAGGGCCCATTTTGGGCGTTGGATGAGGCAGCGGAGCAATGTGCGATGCCTTTTTTTGGCGCCCCTAAACCCCTGGCACACGCACACACCTGTTTGCTGCTGCAGGGCCCATCTCAGGGATCGGAGGAGGCAGAGGAGCAACGCGCGATGCTGTTTGATGCTGCTGTGGAGTGCATTGCAAACATACTCACAGCTGAGGAGGTGAGGGAGCGGTTGTGAGGGAACGATGTGTCTTATGCATGCACTAGAAAGGAGGCAGAAGAGCGTTGGGTGATGCTGTTTGATGCTGCTGTGGCCTGCATTGCGAACATTCTCACAGCTGAGGAGGTGAGGGAGCGGTTGTGAGGGAACGATGTGTCTTATGCACGCACTAGAAAGGAGGCAGGAGAGCGTTGGGTGATGCTGTTTGATGCTGCTGTGGGCTGCATTGCGAACATTCTCACAGCTGATAAGGTAGGGAGGGATGACTTCTGAAGCGTCTCAAATGGCACCTGCTTGCCTTTGAGTCGACTCAATCGCCGAGGTAGGGATGACTTCCGAAGCATCAAATGGCGCTTGCTCACAGTACTCACAGAAGCATAAGAGGTATGGATGTCTTGTCTTCATGTTACCTGGTAACCATCGCACCGTCCTCCTGTTGTTCCATCCCTTCATCTTCCCCTTCCCCAGGTGGCAGTGCTGCTGCTAGCAGCAGATGCCTTTCTCCATGTAACCTGGTAACCACCTTACCGCCAACCTGTTTGTCCATCTTCCCGCCCTCCCAGGTGGCAGTGCTGCTGCTAGCAGCAGACGCCTTTCGTCGCATCACCATGTTATGAGTCTATTTTTTGAGTCGACTCACAAATCGACTCATAACACACCTTCGTCCTCCCCTCCCCCAGGTGGCAGTGCTGCTGCTAGCAGCAGACGCCTTCCTCCACATCACCTGCGCGGGCCACACCACCAGCACTTCTACCGACCAGGGGAAGAAAGAAATTGAGGAGGGGGAGGGAGGATTCGACCATTCTCAGAGCCCTGATTGTCAGTACGTGGGGAGCGTTGTGAGTCGGTGCATGGAGGCAGTTCTCACCATCGTCTCCCTCCGAGGCCACCAGCTGCTGCTGCAGGCAGAATCTGAGCGGTCGTCAGTGCAGCAGCAACCACTGCAAGAGCTGCAGCCATCCCAAGGCATGAAGCATCATCCCAGTCCGAAACTGAAAACGCTCAGATTAGGTCTGGGCTTGCAAGGCGTTGTTTCAACGGAAGTGGTGCAGCAGCAGCAGCAGCAGCCTGACTTGCAAGGTGGTGGTTTATTGGAGCAGCAGCAGGAGCAGGGCTGTGCTGGGAGGATCATCGATCGCATTGTTGCAGCCTCCCTTGGTTGCCACTACCGCTCTGCCCGCCAGCCTGCCTTTGCTGCGGTGGGTCATCCTTCCCAGCCAGTCCTTATTCTCGGTTCTTTTCAGTACATGCAGTTCTGATTCTTAGGAAAATGCAGTTGTTCAGCCAGCCTGCTTGCGCCAGCCTGCCTTTGCTGCGGTCAGTCATCCATCCCAGCCAGTCTTGGCCAAGCCCCTGCTCTTCCTGCCTTATATTGTTAATATTTTCCGGTTCGTGTCGGTTAATTCAGCCCTGATTCTTGAGAAATTCACAAAACTCACTCGTGTGTTGAACACGAGTGAGCTCTTGGTCATGTGTTGAAATCCAGCTCCCTCGAACTGGCGTGTTCGCTGTGAACACCCATGTGATCTACATTCTGCCAAGTGTGCTCACTGATGGCCTCCTGCAGCCCCTCGGCGCTGTTCCTCTGCGTGCTCCAACACGTGGGGGAAGCGTCTCTTAGGGTTTAACACCACCCCCTTGAATGCTAACACGTGTGTTCACTGGCGGCCTCCTGCAGCCCCTCGTCTTCCCTGTTCCGCTTCCTGCTCCAGCACGTGGATGGAGGAATGCTCACAGAAACCCTCTCATCTTTGCCCTTCGTCATCCCTCCAACAGGTGTGCTCGCTGGCGGCCTCCTGCAGCCCCTCGGCCCTGTTCCTCTGCGTGCTCCAACATGTGGAGGAAGCCTCTGGGAAGCTGCCGGCCTTGGAAGAGCTTGTAGAGGTGCGACGGGTGCGAGTGTGAAGCGGCGTGGTGTGTGAGGTTTTAATGGGCGTGGTGAGATGAATGAGACGATTTTGAGGCGTCTCAGAAAGAGGTGAGGTGTGCGGGCGTCTGCTTACAGTGGCAGTGTGAGCTGGAGATCATGCACTAGGTGTATTTTGAGTCGACTCAAAATACACCTTACAGTGGCCGTGTGAGCTGGAGATCATGCACTGTAAGCAGAGGGGAGGGTGCACATTATGCATGATCTCCAGCTCCTCTGCTGTGGCCGTGTGATAGAGAAGTGCATTTTTGAGACGTCTCATAGCTACGTTTCTATCATGCAGTTGAAGCACGCCATGCATGATATCCGATTCGATTGTTGCTGCTGGTGTACCCAACTTCGTTTCACGCCTGACCGATCTGAAGTTATGATGCCCCACCCGTTACGGGTAGGGCTGGGGGGCACCTTGGCTCGGCCACAACACTCGTGTGCTGTATGCATGAAAAGTATTCCTCCAGGTCATTATTCTCCGCTGCTTGATGTTGCTCTTATCTTATTCGCAGCCATGTCAACCTAGCGAACGTTGACTAAGGGACCGGCCGGCGCCTGTCGCTTTGTTAGCCGGGCTGGTGTCCAGTTTTGAAAGTATGAAATTCTTTTTCCTTTTCGTTGCTGCTTCCCACTTTCATGCAGGAAATAGCCCAGCATCCCTCACTTGGTTCCCAGCTATTTGACCGGCTTCTCCCCAGGCCCCTTCCAGATTCAACCCTGTCCGCCTGGCTGTCTCTCAGTCTGGAAGTTTGAATGTCTCTACCTTCCCACTATCTGCAGGAAATAGCTCAACATCCCTCACTTGGTCCTCAGCTTCTAGACCTGCTTCTCCCCAAGCTCATCCCGGGCTTTAACCCTGTGGGCCTCGCTGACTTGCGGTCAACAGCACAGCCCTCAGTGCAGTCACACGCACAGTCACATTCAGAGTCACAAGCAGGGTCACAAGCAGAGCAACAGGCGCAGGAACAAGCACAGCTGCAGTCTGCTGTTGGGTCGGTGCCGGCAGGAGGGACTGAGGCAGCAGTGCCATCAGAAGCAGAGGTGGGGGAGGGGCAGGTTGGGTCGGTGTCTGCTGCTGCTCCAGCAGCAACGGAAGAGGCACAACTGGGGCAGGCTGCAGCTGAGGGTGCTGCTGCTGCTGCTGCTGCTGCTGATGCTGCTGCTGCTGCTGTTGCTGCTACAGTTGTGGCAAGTGCGGGGAGTGCGGGGAGCGCAGGGAAGCCCTTCATCTACTCCTCTGAGTCCAAAGCGGCCATCCGGACTCTGGGGATCATGCTCAGGTGAGAAAACAGTGCTCATGTGAGCCGTTACAACATGCTCCCATGCTTCTCACTGTTCCCCCCCCTTTCTCCTCTTCATTTCTGTCTCTCTGGTCCCCTTTCCCTCTGTCGCCCTCTGTGCTCTGCTGCTCAGCAGCGCACCATCCATACAAACTGTACCCCTCTCCTCCTCTCCCCTCTCCCTTTCCTTTCCCTCATCATTTTTTAGGCGCCTCAAAAATAGACCCCTGTCCTCCTCTCCCCCCTCTCCCTTTCCTTTCTGTCATCATTTGATTTGACCTCAAGGTAGCAGCGCTATCCCACTCTATCCCAACCAACTACAACTACAGCCTGCACTGCACCTGCTACTCTGTGGTCTCGCTATCGATGCCTACCAACTGCGTACAAAACCCCACCCTTCCCCACCCCCCTCCCATCTCCCCTCCTCCCTCGCGTCCCCTGCAGGTCGTCATCAGACGATCTCAAGCTAGCAGCGCTCTCTCACTCCATCCCCACCATCTACAGTCTCAACCTGCTCCTGTGTGGTCTCGCCATCGACACCCTTGCCTCGCACCCTGAGGCTGCTCTCTCCCCCAATGGCCCCCTTAGCAAGCGAATCAATGATGCCATCATAGCGCCAGACGGGGGGCTCTGGTCCAGCGACCCCTTCTTGTAAGTGTGGGGGTTCTTTGCGGGATATATTGACACCTTTGCCTTGCTTCTCTCTCCACCAACGGCCTTCTCAGCATGCGAATCAACAACGCTATCAGGGCGTGTTCCTACTACGCGACAGATTGTCACGCTACTTTGTGTCAAATTTGTATTGACGGGCAAAACCCCGAATGACACGATGTTGCCTGACATCGTGTCACGTAGGAACACGCCCTCACAGCGCCAGACGAAGGGCTCTGGTCTAACGAGCCTTCCTTGTAAGCGTCCTCTTCTCAATACGTCCTCTTCTCACGTCTGTCCCTTCACTTTCACCTCTATTACCCCTCTCTCAAAAGGTCACCCTTGCGACTCAAAATTCTTCTCACGTCTGTCCCTTCACTTTCACCCCTATTACCCCTCTCTCAAAAGGGGTCACCCTTGCGACTCAAGAGTCTTCTCACGTCTGTCCCTTCACTTTCACCTCTATCACCCCTCTCTCAAAAGGCCACCCTTGTGACTGCCAATCCCCCTTGTCCTCACTTCCCTTATTCTCGCCCCTTCTTTTCTGACTTCCTTTTCCCCACCATTGCATTCTCTTGTCCAGGCTGGTCTATGGTGCTCTCCGTAGTGTTGCTCGCTTCTTCAGCCACCAACCCCTTATTGAGGTATGCCATACCATCACATCACACCACATCCCATCACATCACACCACATCACACCACATCACATCACATCACATCACATCACGTCACATCACATCACATCACATCAGCAACCATTCATCTAGGTACGCCATTTTACCAGGTTTCGTTTGATTTATTTCTGGGGGGAAAATAAAAAGAAGAACAAAACGAGTGCTGCTAACATTTCATCGCCTTCTCCCTGCTAGTTTTGAGGCGCCTCAAAACGAGTGCTGCTAACATTTCATCACCTTCCCCCTGCTAGTTTTGAGGCGCCTCAAAACGAGTGCTGCTAACATTTCATCACCTTCTCTCTGCTAGTTTTTAGGCGCCTCAAAACGAGTGCTGCTAACATTTCATCACCTTCTCCCTGCCCGTTTGTGGTGGGAAGGGAACGCAACACATGTGCAAGGAGTCTATTTTTGAGGCGCCTCAAAAAAAGCAACACATGTGCAAGGAGTATATTTTTTAGGCGCCCCCAAAAAAGCAACACATGTGCAAGGAGTCTATTTTTGAGGCGCCTCAAAAAAAGCAACACATGTGCACAATTTGACCCCCTTCCCTAAGCGCCCCCTTCTCTTCTACCTTCTCCATTTCACACCTCCCTTCGTCCCTCCTCAGATTCTTTTGAATGGAATCCAAAGGCACCACCCGACCCCCTTCCCCAAGGGCTCCCTTCGCTTCTGCCTTCCATTTTACACCTCCCTCCGGCCCCCTCAGATTCTCGAGACCTTTTCACCCGACGAGGGGGAGAGTGAGCGAAAGGAGCAGGCAGGCGGGGCGGGAGGGGCCAAGGACAGCGAGCAGGGAGGCAGTGAGCTTGACACCAGTATGGGGCAGCTGTTGGTGCTGTATCGCTTGATGCAAGCTCTTATGGCGGCCACTTTGAATGCGGGGGAGAGCTCGCACGGTGTGGAGGTGGGTTGAGGGGGGGGGGGGGAGGGGGGAGTGGCGGGAGGAGTGGGGGAGGTTACACTGGCAGGAAGGGAGGCAGCGAGCTTGATACCAGCATGGGTTTAGGGTTTTGGCGCTATCAGTGCTGTATTGGCTTGGCTCATGGAAGGCCTTATGGGGGCGAATTCTTGAATGCCAGGGAGAGCGTGCATGGTGTGGAGGTGAGTGAGGGGTTATGGAGGGGAGGGGGGGGAGGGAGTGGGAGGGGTGACACTGGCAGGCAGGGAGGCAGTGAGCTTGATACTAATATGGGGCAGCTATTGGTGCTGTTTCAGCTGATGGAAGGTCTTATGGGAGCCACTTTGAATGCAGGGGAGAGCTCGCACGGTGTGGAGGTGAGTGGGGGGTGATATGGGGAGGAGGAGACCATGGCTGGCATGCAGGGGGGCAGTGAGTGTGAGTGAGACCAGTGCTGGCAGGAAGCTTGGAAGTGGGCAACCAGGGGTGGTTGGTAGCAGAGTGAGACGATTTTTGCTCAAGCAATTCTCTTGGTAATGCTACCCTTCCAACCATGAGGAACGAACAGTGGAAGGGGACAAGCAGGGGTGGCTGGTAGCAGAGCGAGGCTCTTTTAGAATTCTGAATAATGACTCCATTATAGAGGGGTTTGTACTAACTTCCTTTGATCCTGCAGATTCGACCAAGAGTCAACCACTTGTGGTCCCTTTTTGCCACTGCAAATGCTGTATTTCCTGGATGAGAAACGCATCCCGCGTGTTATGTGGATGCGTTTTTCACCCGGGCTGTGTTTCGAGGCTGTGTTTTAAGGCTGTGTTTTGAGGCTGTGTTTTAAGGCCCCTCAACACACGGTTACAGGTGACCCCTACTTTCGCCTGCAGGTGCCTTTTAAGTCGACTCAAAAGTTAATTTGTGACCCCTACTTTCCCCTGCAGGTGCTGTATGTTGAAGCGTTTCTCACCCGAGCTGTGGAGTGCATAGCTTGTTCAAATACATCACAACTACTTCCTTCCCCTCCCTCCCCCTCCCCCCTCCTTGTCCCACTGCAGGTGCTGTATGTTGAGGCGTTTCTCACCCGAGCTGTGGAGTGCAACAGCGTTTACAAGTACATCACAGATGCTGCTCTTATCTGCCATGCAACGAGCGTGGAAGGGAGGTAAGAGATGGTGTATGTTTCTATCACAGACGCTGCTCCTATAGTTGCGTCACACATGCATCTCAATTTGTCCTATGCGCCCAACTCTTTCGTTTACAAGCAGATTCCGAATTACTGACAGAGAGAACATGTACATTATCCCGCCCTTTCCTGTGATAAGGTTCTTGAGAATTCTAAAAAAACCATCACAGCTCCCCTGACCTCTACGACCAAATCTTTCATTGACGAACAAATTCTGATTTTTGGGCAGAACATACTCTAGACATGATCCCGCTCTTCCTTGACCTCCATCCCACCCCTCCTCTTCTTCCTCCCCCCTGCCTGCCTCTCCCAACCACTGTCTTTGTTGTTCTAGTCACACCAAGACTCTTCCTTACTCTGCCATGGTTAAGTATTTCAGTTTTGAGATGTCTCAAAACTAAACTACTTAACCACACACTCCTGCCTACCTCTCCCAAACACTGTCTTTGTTGCTGTAGTCGCACCAAGACTCTTCCCTACTCTGCCTTCCCCAAAGCATTCTTGTCTCCAGCACACACACGGATGAATGAAGTGAACAGCACACATCGTTCCTCCCTTGGGCTGAGGGTGATTTTTGAGTCACATCATTTTTGCCCGCGGCTTAGCCCCGCCTGCCTCTCCAGCACCCGCACATCATTCTTTGGTCTGAGGCGTCTCAAATCGCACCCCAAGACTCTCCCTTTCTCTGCCCCTCCCACAACATTCTTCTCTCCAGCGTGCACACATCTGACCTGGAGGCAACAATTGCATGGCAGCTGGACCGTTTCCAGGAAGCTTCCTCTGCAGCTCGAGCCGTCATCCTGCTTATACTCTCTAAGGTAGTAATCTCGCCCCAGCTGCTGCATGGCTCAGCTCATACTCGCCCCAGCTGCTGCATGGCTCAGCTCATACTCGCCCCAGCAGCTGGGGCTGCTGCATGGCTCAGCTCATACTCGCCCCAGCAGCTGGGGCTGCTGCATGGCTCAGCTCATACTCGCCCCAGCAGCTGGGGCTGCTGCATGGCTCAGCTCATACTCGCCCCAGCAGCTGGGGCTGCTGCATGGCTCAGCTCATACTCGCCCCAGCAGCTGGGGCTGCTGCATGGCTCAGCTCATACTCGCCCCAGCAGCTGGGGCTGCTGCATGGCTCAGCTCATACTCGCCCCAGCAGCTGGGGCTGCTGCATGGCTCAGCTCATACTCGCCCCAGCAGCTGGGGCTGCTGCATGACTCAGCTCATACTCGCCCCAGCAGCTGGGGCTGCTGCATGGCTCAGCTCATACTCGCCCAATCTGCTGTCTTATGGCTTTAAGGTGATTCCATTGTTTCACAGGCTCGAGTTCTCCCACCCCCTATTACCCAGTCCCTTGCGACTATCACCGCCTAAACCCTGCTGCTGCTCTCTCTTTGCAATGCTCACATGCCACTCTTTATCACTCCGCCCAAACCTCCCCACGTTGATTTCGCAGGGTGCTTTTTAGAATAAAGAATATCTCCCTAGGATGCTCAACTGCCACTTTTTATCACCACACCCAGATTCCCCGCCTCTTAGTCTCTATGTTATGAGTCGATTCTTGAGTCGACTAAAAAATGGACTCAGAACACACAGATTCCCTGCCTCTTAGTCTCTATGTTATGAGTCGATTCTTGAGTCGACTAAAAAATGGACTCAGAACACACAGATTCCCGGCCTCTTGGTCTCTATGTTGTGAGTCGATTCTTGAGGCGCCTCAAGAATCCCCTGGGACCCCACCCCTGGAACACCACCCCTGGAGCACCACCCCCTGGATCACCACCCCTGGGACCCCGAGCCTCTTGTACCTTCCTCCCCTCTTTCTCATTCCTGCGAGCACCTCCCCCGGTCCCCTTTGAGACGCCTCAAAACTAGACTTCGCACACGCAGCCCCCCTGATAATTATCTAGTTTTGAGGCGCCTCAAAGCTGATACTTATCTAGTTTTGAGACCCCTCGAAACGCAGACGCCCCCCTGTCCCCCTCCCCACCATCATCCCCCGTGTCCCCTCCCGTTGTTGCATCGGGTTTCCTCTGCCGCCTCATTGCAAGGCTTGTATCATCGTGACCCTTTTTTAGGCACCTTCAATAAGTATCACGATAACCCCTTCTCCCACTCCCCTTTCCTGTTCCTTCTACCCTTGCAGCTGCCCCACTTCCCCTCCCCGCCCTCACCTCCCGTGCTGCATCGGATTCTCTCCACCGCCTCTCTCTCCCTGCAAGACTCAAGCGCCATGGTGTGCTGTTACGCTCTGCTTTTGAGATGTCTCAAAACCCACTCCCCTTTCCTTTTCCTTCTACCCTTGCAGCTGCCCCAGTCCACCGCCCCACCACCCCCCACCGTGCTGCATCGAATTCTCTCCGCCGCCTCTCTCTCCCTGCAAGACTCAAGCGCCATGGTGTCGCTTGCTGCTACCATCTGCAGCCATCAGGTATGGCACATGGCACATGGCATAACCCGTACATGGCGCATGGCGCATGGCACATGGCACATGGCATAACTCATAGGCCGGGCAGCATGGCAAACACGGGGAATATGGCAATGTAACAGCATGGGCAGTGTAGCAAACACAGGGAGTATGCCAATGTAACGGCACTGTGACATGCACAACCATAGCACCGTAGCGCCATCGTGTCCCTTGCTTGCTGCTACGCTCTGCACCCATGCGGTATGCTGTGGCATCATGGCACCATAGCATACAAGCATGATAGGACGATAGTAGCAAGGGATGCTATGGCGCCATAGCATCCCTTGCCCCTGCTCTCTGCACCCATGCACACTATAGAGCCCATAGAGCACACACATAGCAGCAGCATGTTTGTAGTATCTGCTCCTCTCGTTGCTGAGCTGCTGGCTTTGCCCCTCCAATCCCCCCTGACTGTTCCTCTCTCCGCATCCTTCCCTCAACGCTGTTGAGGCGCCTCAAAATTCCAATCCCCCCTGACTGTTCCTCTCTCCGCATCCTTCCCTCAACGCTGTTGAGGCGCCTCAAAAGTCCAATCCCCCCTGACTGTTCCTCTCTCCGCATCCTTCCCTCAACGCTGCCCCCCTTCCTCTCCCCCTTTCCCATTCCCCAGCGTCTTTTGAGGCGCCTCAAAAGCCCTTTCTCTCCCCCTTTCCCATTCCCCAGCGTCTTTTGAGGCGCCTCAAAAGCCCTTTCTCTCCCCCTTTCCCATTCCCCAGCGTCTTTTGAGGCGCCTCAAAAGCCCTTTCTCTCCCCCTTTCCCATTCCCCAGCGTCTTTTGAGGCGCCTCAAAAGCCCTTTCTCTCCCCCTTTCCCATTCCCCAGCGTGCGCCTCTTTTTCCCCTTTGCTCCCTCATCCCCTCCCCCCCACCCCCTTGATTTTTTAGTCGACGCAAAAATCTCCCCCCCACCCCCTTCCCCCTCATCCCGGTTGCGACCTTGTCCACTCTCCAGTGCCTCTCGCAGTGCAGCTTCCCAGCCCGTCAGCCACTGCCAGCTGTCACCATCCTCCAATCGGCGAGGGCTATCTTGGTAATGTCTGATCGAGAGTGTGAAACATGCATGGGCTTTTGCACAAAAAAATTCCCATATTCCACCATCATACAGTTTACAGAAGCATCATACAGTCTACAGAAGCATGCAACATGGGCATGCGCCTGCGGAGCCTCTAAGCTCACTCGAATCTCACATGCATTCCTCTCTTCCCTTAATCTTTTCTGCAGAAGAGCCGTGATTCCACAGCCCAAGCAGCAGCAGCATGGATGGCAGGTGCCTTGGCCGCATGCCTCTTGAACCACCAGCAGCAGCAGCAGCAGCAAAGCAGCAACGATTCACCGCAGCAGAGTGAGGAGAGTGGGAGCACAGGAGCTCACACATACATCACATCTGAGCCTTGCTCGGCTGAAGAGCCATTACCCTCTGTTGAAGATCTCAAACCCGAGGTGGGTGGGTGGGAAGGCCGTTTCAGATCCTTTACACCAGAACATTCCGTTTTTTGTTTCCTTCTTTTTTTCTTTTTTTTTTTGTGCTGTTTGAGGGAATGACTGTTTGCTGCGCAGAGATAATTTAGGTGACATGTTTTATTCGGTTCCAGACACTTGTTATTTGAAAATCGGCTTCTGAATGGGCTTCTGAGACATGTTATTCCAAAATGGGCTTCTGAATGCTTCAGGGGCTGGGCAGCCGGTAATTCCAAAGAGCTTGATGTTTGCTGTTCACAAGATTGCTGATTCCATGTATCTTGTTGTTTGCTGTTCAATCTTGTGAACTGTTCTCTGTCGTGTTAATTCCTTGGCTGTTTTTCCACTCATCTCGTCCTGTTGTATTTTCCTTCTCTCAGCTTCTGCCTGATTATTCTTCCTTGCCACGCCAAAACAACGTGCCTGATCATGTGATCTGCTGTGGTGGGTGCATGCCGAGCCTGTTGCTCAGGTTCGGGAGACAATGGCAGCCATGTGGTTCCTCTCAGACCAACAACCGGATCGAGTCACGCATGCGTGCAAGGTGCGAAGGGATTAGACTGATCCGATACATACCACTACTTGAAATTAAAATCTTGAATTGCTACGTACACCAGCCTGCTCCTCGTTTCAATACCTTCCAGCCTCCTTCCAAGTTCCAACCCTCTTTTTTTGTCCTTTTTTTTTACCTCCCCTTTATCTCCCTGCTGCTGTAGGCGTGCTCGTATCGCCTGGGTCAGCTACTGTTGCCCAATCAAGGCGCTGAATTTACCCACCAACTAGCCACGTAAGTTTGGAAGTCTTAACCGTCCATGTGGGCCTGCCGAATCTCGGCCATGCGTGTTTTTTTTTCCTAGAAGATGAAGCTAGAGAAAAAGTGAAGCTAGAGAAAAGGTGTAACTAGAAAAAGGCGAAGCTAGAGAAAAGGTGAAGCTAGAGAAAGGGTGAAGCTAGAGAAAAGGTGAAGCCAGAGAAAAGGTGAAGCCAGAGGAAAGGTGAAGTCAGAGAAAAGGTGAAGCCAGAGAAAAGGTGAAGCCAGAGAAAAGGTGAAGCCAGAGAAAAGGTGAAGCCAGAGAAAAGGTGAAGCTAGAGAAAAAGGGCGTCAGCCTTTTTCTCTAGCTTCGCCTTCCACCATCTTACCAGACTTGACTGCCAACTATCCCAGGTCAACCTAAAATGCCAGCACCCTTCCCAGCAACTAAAGGGATGCCCTGTCCTCACATCCAAACACATGGCGCGCTCTCCATGTGCCCTTTCGTCTTCTCCTCATGGACTATTGCTTTTGAGCCGGCTCAAAAACACATGGCGCGCTCTCCATGTGCCCTTTCGTCTTCTCCCCATGGAATGTTGCTGAAGAGATCCCCTCCCCCCAATCTCCCCTCCCCCCAATCTCTCCTCGTCTGCGTGCATCGCTTCCTTCCCCCCCTCCTACTTTTCGTCGCCATAATCTTCAGGAGCTCCCCTCTCTTCTCACACAGCTTCTATCAGTATCTGTCGCACGACTTGGTGTCGAATTTCGACACGTACACTGGATTTGCACTGGAGGTGAGTACACCTTTTAACATAGTGAACAGGGATACGAGCTTACCTTTTATATATGGCATTTGCCTCTAAAACTTCTCTTGGTCAGCATACATGCAGGCAAGCTGCTGTTGAATTGATTTGCACAGTAAGCATGCATGCACCTACTATTATGAGACCCTGTTGCTTCGTTTGTGCTTCACTATTTTCAAAACATCGATTGTGGGCATTTTAAAAATAACAGTCGCGCTCCCACCACTCTTATTCAATCCTTCCATACTGCCCCTGCCATTCCCCCTCTACAGGCACTCTCCAACCCCTCAGACTCCGTTAAAATCACAGCAATAGCTTTTTTCACTGGCCTCATTCGATTCGTCGCGGAAAATAGATCATCACTTGGGAAGGCTGTATCAGATCCCACAACAAGTAGTGCATCCGGCTCCTGCCTTCAAGCTACAAGCCCCTTGCCTTCCACTGCTTCGTTTGCCATCCCTGTGGCTCTCACTAAAGCGCTTTCTCAACTACTAAAGAAGTCTCCAAATGCGGCGCTTAGATCAGTGGCAGCATCGTCATTAGGAGAGATCCTCCGCTTGTCATTGAAGAAAGAGAAGGCAAGTGCCTAATGGCGAGTTTTAGAACGCCTAGAACTTGCGGTTTGGTAGTCACGAAAGGATGGGGTAGAAACATGAGTTGCATTCAGGTTCCTTAGGAGTGGAAATCTTATGATTTGTGTGCATCCTAACATACTATCCGAATGGAAACTTACAGCAATGCGTTCAGATTTGCGGTTCGTTTACAATACCGGGTCACATTTGAGTGTAGTCTGTACCACAGTAAAGATCCAAGCGTCACCGCAATTGGTGCTTTCCCTGCTGATTGCCCGTCATCTCTACTCCAATCACCGTCAATCTGAGTCACAGCGTAGCAAAAAGTTGCCAGCAAACCGTCGTCGGCGAATGCGAGGGGTTGCTCGTTGCCTCCCTGTTAAGGCTGCTCTCTCTTATTGGTCAAAGCCAGCACAAGTAACTGCGCGTCAAGGTTTGGGTTTCGCGAATAAACAGCTAGCTGTTAGCATCACGCCATCTCACGTGCGCACTCGAGCCGCGATGGCTTCAAGGTTCGCCGACATCAAGACCATGTCCAGCGCATCGCGCTTCGGGAAAAAAAATCGGTGGAGCATTCTCGTGAAAACCAGTTTGCATGATTTCAGGCAAAACCGAGCACTAACGCTTCGAACCGTTTACAAAAGGCAGAACACCGTTCTGTACCTTACTGATCGAGATAAAATTCAGCTCAACTTCATGAAGGTGCGATGGGGGAAAATCAAACCTGGTCCAAACCAGTCCAGGTGCCTTCGAATTGGTGGGGGGGGGGGGGGGGGATGGAAGATAGCATAAATCCATTGCTGTCGCGTTCACTTTGTCGAGAATAGCTTATCCATTTCTCCAGTCACTTCAATCCTGCTTCTTAGGCCTCCTCTATTATAACCTTCCTTTCCCCTTTTCTCGTTCTCGTACTATTATCTGCCTCAACCCGTAGCCTTCATTGGACTCCAGTAACAACAGGCATGGACTCGAGTCGCCTATCACCGACGTCGCCGTTAACGCCTGACCGCTCCTGGTCCCAGCCGTCATCTAGTAAAACAACTCAATCTCCCCACCCATCGGAAATTCTCCCATCTCCCGACTCAGACGTGTCAGATTCCGATTTGAGCGCTCCAAAACTTCCCCGGGAATCTCGCGGCGCCGCGGGAGTCTCGACAATATCAAGGTTGTGGGGCGGCGGTGCCAGCGCGGCAGCCACTGCGGTACCACCATGCGGCCGTCAGGCGTGCGGATTTGACGGGCCGGCAGCTTATAGCCGGCCGTTGACGGGCGACGAGGAGCTGTGGTGGCGCGCGATGCACGGCGGCACCGGCGTCTGCGTCGTCGGGCTGCAGATTGCCGGCCACGTCAGCATGGACGAGGTAGGACGTCAGCATGCACGAGATAGGACGTCAGCATGGACGAGGTAGGACGTCAGCATGGACGAGGTAGGACATTCATCCTTTAACGCAGTGCATCGCTTGAAACGAACAGATAGCAGGCCAAGTCAGCAGGCGAGGTACTAGTACCGCGCCGGAGATCCCTCGGTGGTAGTCCCTGTCTCTTTCCATCCTTCCATCCTTCCATCCTTCCATTCGTTACCCACCGAATGGAAGGAATGGAAGGATGGAAAGAGACCCCCACCCCATTTCGCTCATTCATCCCCCACCCCATTTCGCTCCACATCACCCTTCAAACCCCTTCTCCCCTTCCCCTGCTATTCTCTGCTTTCTGCTCTCGCATTTCTCCACAGGTTCGGGCAGCTCTCAAATCTTTATCTGCCCGGCACCCTGTCCTGTCCGCCCGGATATTCAAGCCGCCCAAGTCGCACCGCCCGGAGCTCCACGTGTGCCGACCTCCCCAGCCAATCACAGTACGCGAGCGCAACGTTGATGACGTGGCAATCGGCGAGACTTCAACGGATCCAAGAAGATCCGGATCCAATCCGGTGAAGGATTCGGATTTTCATGCTGACGTGGCGTCTCGGAATGGCTTGCTGCATCGGGTGGTTGAAGCAGAGCTGAACACGCCCATGATGGACGGTCAGGGAGACACGTGCGTTGACGTGTTCCAGGTCCACGTGTACGCGTCCCATTCGAACGGGACGCTTGTCGTGCTCCGGTCGCACATCGCCGCCCTGGACGAGCACTCGGCGCCGCCCATCGCGGCGGGATTCCTGGAAGAGCTGCGACGCGCAAAGGCCGAAATCAACCGCACTCTCTCTTCCTCCTCCCCCTCCTACTCCTCTTCCTCTCCCACCTCCTCTCCTCTCTCCCCCCACCAAGATAAAACAGCGCCGCCCTCCCTCCCTCCTCCCCTCGTGGCGCTCCTCCCAAAGTCACTCTCCGTTAAGAGCGCCTCCGTTAAAGGCACATTCGCGCAAGCCTTCAACGCCGTTGGCTACGTGCGCAACGCCCTCGTTTCCTCGCACCTTCCTTTCGAGCCCGGGCGAGCTGATTCGAGGAAGAACTCGTTTAGGACGCGATTCGTTACAGTCGCATTCACTAGAGAGGGTAAGCTGCTCTCAAGCCCCAACAAAAATCCGTCCGTTTTTTTTTTTTTTTCTTATTTTCTTTCGTTCTTTCTCTCTCTCTTTGTGTAAATATTCCCTTACCACCCCCCGATTCCCCAAACTTACCCGCTTTTCCTCCCCCCTTCTCTCTCCAACGTTCACTTTCCATGACCACAAAACGACAGAAACTGCCGCCCTTCTGGCTGCAGCGGAGTCGCACGGGTGCTCGCTCTTCTCCCTAGAGTGCGCAGCGGGGCTCAAAGCTGCCGCCCGGATGAAGCAACTGGGCGGCAGAACTGAAATATTCAGCTTGGGAAGGTGAGCTGCTTGCCACGATGGCACACACGCAATGACTGCGCAATGCCGAATACATGTCCGTGCTGCCACTCAACCTTCCCCCTCCGCTCTCCTCCATTTCCCCTTCTTTTCTGCCGAATCATCATTGTTCGTCGCAGCTCTATAGGCCGCCGGCCGTTAGTCGACCCGCCCCTCCCCCCCACAGAGTTGGGCGAGTACATGTCCATGCTGCCGCCCACTGTCCCCCCGTTCCGTCTGTCAGTGCCATTGGCTGCCGGGTTATCCTCGACCCACCCCTTCCCCCCAACAGCGTTGGGCCCCCAACAGCGTTGGGCCCCCAACAGCGTTGGGGGAGTACATGGCTATGCTGCCGCGCAAGCAGGGGGTTACACACTGTCCCACCTTCCATCTCTCCCCTCTCTCCCCTGTCTTCCCTGTCTTCCCCCCCGTTCCCCCCGTTCCGTCTATCAGCGCCATTGGCTGTCGGGCAATCCTCGAACCGCCCCTTCCCTCCACCGCCTTGGGCGAGTACATGTCCATGCTGCCACTCAAGCAGGAGGTTTGCCACTCACCCTCCCTCCCCCTCCTTCCCTCTCTTCTCCTCCTATTTCTGCCCCATGCAGTGCCATTGGTTGCCGGGCTATACTGGACCCGCCCCTTCCCTCCACCGCATTGGGAGAATACATGTCCATGCTGCCACTCAAGCAGGAGGTTTCCGAGAAGCTGCCCTTCTGGGACGTTGCCACGTCAATCAGCGCCCGCGCTGAGTCAGCACTGCAGCGGCAGCAGCAGTTCACAGACATGCCTGTGCTCGAGCTGCTATTTTCCACTGTGAGTGAGGGGGATGGGTGTGGGGAAGGGCTTTCTTCTCTTTCTGGTTTGAGGCTTCGAGTCGAGGGCTCATGGGCTGGGTCAGCGCTGCAGCGGCAGCAGCAGTTCACAGACATGCCGGTGCTCGAGCAGCTGTTTTCCACAGTGGGTGCATAAGGGTGCATGATTTGGGGTTTCAATGGGTAAAACAGGTCCAAATTACATACATTTGAGTACACTACTGCTGCATTAATAAGCGGTTATATGTTCCACTTCTCCTGTGTTCTGTGCTCGTTGCTCTCTCTCCTCACTGGGCTCTCTTCCACCCCTCCTTTCCAGGCCATGAAAATGCCGAGCCTCTCCCCGGACCACTCCCTCCGAACCTGCTTCCTCACAGCTGGCATGCTTGCACCCCTCAGGGTTGACTGGCAGCTGTCTGCTGCAGATGCCACTTCTGCCACTTCTCGCACAGATCTTCACAGAAGTGAGAGTGGTAACACCCGCAGCATCAGCAGCTGCACCAGCAGCCCCAGCAGCAGCCCCACCAACAGCACTGAGTCTCACAAGCAGCAGCAGCAGCAGCAGCAGGTGCATCTGGAGCACGTGCAACTGGAGGAGGTGCAACTGGAGCAGGTGCATCTGGAGCATGTGTTAGGGCCAGTGGTTTCAGCGCATGGGGTTGGACCCGCCATTGCCATCCCAGACACCCTTTCGGTAAGTGACCCACATTTGCCACTGGCACGAAGGAGCTCGCGTGTTCCTCGGCTTCTTTTGGCCTCAATTTCCTTTTATCTCAAATAAGCGGATAGTTACCTACGTACGTCTCTGGGTCCATTTGTAACAGTTAGACCATAGAGCTCATCGTTCTCCCTGTGAATCTTATGAATCCCCTCTTTGCAGGATGGCGTCCTTCGCCTGAGCTTCGTTTTTGTCACACCCCTCTTTACTCACGAGCGCATGTCCACATTCGCTGCGCTCACAAGAGACCTCCTGCTAGAAGCTGCCGCCTCATGAGTCATGAGTCATGTGACTAGTGATATCTGGATTGGCACAAGGTGTAATTCCTAGCACTCACGAGGGCATGTCCACATTCTCTGGACTCACAAGGGACTTCCCTGCTGGAAGCTGCAGCCTTGTGATCTCTACACCACTTGGTAAATGTACTTTCTTGTACAATAAAAGCTGTCTAAATCCGATTATTTCACGTCAATGCTCTAGCCACAGGGGAACGTAGGGGAGGGTCAGATGCAGGACCATAAGAGGGCCGCCAGTGCCAGTGACCCCCTTCAACCCCTCCCCTGTACCCTCCCTGCTGCTGCGACCCCATTCCTCTCACTCCCTGCTGCTCCCCCCCTCTCTCTCCCTGCCCTTGACCTGGCGTTCTTGGAGTGCTGGGGTTGCTGGCGTGAGAGGGAGGATGGCTAGGACTCAGACCAAATGCTCCTGCACCTGGGTGGTTCTGATAGCCATAAGGGTAGGATGGCCTTGCATAGGGGTGCGGGTACCCAGGTGGGTGATGTGATAGTTGGTGCGATGGTTGGTGGGATGGGTAGTGGGATGGATGGGGCATGTGGGATGGATGGGGCATAGGGGAGGGGTAATGCGGCATGGAGGCGGGATGTGAGGGCATGGAGGGGTGAGGACCGTGGGGCATGTAAGAGTGTGGTTCTATGGATGGGGATGGAGAGCGGGGGGAGTAAGGCCCCCATGGGGAAGGATTCGAGTGCAGCTGAGTGGGGGTGGAAGGGTGGGAGGGAGTGTGGGGGTGGCGCGGTGTAGGGTGGGAGGGGTAGGAGGGAGTGCGGGGGGACTGAAGATGCGAGGAGAGGGACGAACCTCCCAAGTGGTTTGGGTCGGACTGAAGGTGCAAGGGAAGGGAAGGGTGGGAAGGGGAAGAGAGGTGGGATGGAGTGGAAGGGCACGACGATGTTGCATATGAGCTGTATTGAGGGTAGCCTTGGGAATACCCTGGGGTAAACCCTGGGGAAAACCCCTGAGCATGCTGGTCACGGAACGAGCCTTCAGCAGGCATGGGATGACCATGAGACGAATTCCGATCAGATGCAGCCCTATCCACAGCAGAAACCCTCCTTTCACCCAACTCCCTTCTCTCTCCCATCCCACTCTCCATGTCCCATCTCTCATCCCCAGACCTCCCCCCTGATGCACCCTTTCCTCCTCCTCCTCCTCCTCCACCTCCCCCTCCCCTCCCATCCCTTAACCCTCTCTCCCCCCTCCCTCCGACTCCTGCTCGGCCCAACCAGCTCCTAGGCGTCTTTCCCTTCCGCTCCTCCCCCATGTGTTGGAGCTCCGGCGGTTGTGTCTCAGCGAACACTTCAGTGGACTTAGAGCCGTCTGAGAGGCCTACTGACTTGAAGCTACTAAAGACGCTGATTGATTTAGAGCTCGAAGAGGAGTTCCTCTTTGCTGCGAGGAGGGATGGTGGCTTGAAGAACGGACGATGGGGGGATTCGAAGTCGGGGACGTACTTGTCGACCTGGAAAGGGGTGCAGTGCGGTGGAACGGGGTGACGACGGGCGGGGAGCGATGGAGGTCGTGGTTGTAACTTAGGGAAGAGACAAAACGGAACGGAGCGAGCGATGGCGGGGAGGAGGATGGACGAAAGAGTACCCGGAAAACAGCAGAGGCAACCATTAACTACCTCCGAATCACAAAGGCGAATTCTCGAGTGTTTCAACACACAAAGACGATACCTTGAGCTTCTCTGGTGGTTCCCTGGCGGCGATCAGCACGCCGGCCACGAAGGAGCACGAACACGCGAGGATACCCAACCCGCAGATTAGCGACTGGCACGTGGTGGCTGTAGCCATCGGCAAAGGCAGATTGCGATTTTATTGCGTTTCAAGGACGGCTCGGAAAGAATAATAGTAATCAATAAATAGCAACGAGAAGTTGCAGACGTCTCTAAAACACGCTCTGTGTATATGTACAAGCCACGTGGCGAAGCGAGACTTGCTACACGTGAGGACAGTTGGCGGAAGCAATGCCGCCAGGTGATGGCCGCACCGCGAGCACCGCGACGATACTAAAAAGTATTAGACTCTATGTTGGTGGGGATTATGGCAGGCCAATCAACCTATAAACTGGTTGGTGGAGAAACAGCCTTGGGATTCCTGTCCGCGACGAACCAGTGTGGCTCGGTGAGGGAAGCCTTGGGATTGGTCCGGCCCAGAGCTTGATGTGCCTGGCTGGTCTGATGCATTCCCAGGGAACCCAGAAGTGCGCGTTAGTGGACTGAACCGAACTTCAAATCGGTACCACCATATGCTTTGGATTAATCTCAATTTGAAGGGTTTCTCTTACCCAAGTTGTTTCCGTACTTCAATCAACGGAAGACAATAAAATGGAAGTGTTTGGGATTGTGTGGTGCATTGAAGGTTGGAAACAAGGGAACATGTGATATTGAAAGGCATCTTCACCTGCAAAATTCTATTCATTGTGCAGCATTTGTGGGCATCCGATACTGCTCCATATGAGGACTGGTACAATCGTGCGTTCTTATTGGTAATGGCACCGCACATCCTCATTACAAGGCTTGTCCCACACATGCTCAGCCCTGTTGACTTGGGGAAACTTTGACCAATCAGGCCCGCGTAATTCGCCCCTTCGCCCACAAGTCACATCACGTCTCGTTCACGGCACTCGACACCCGTAACCCCACTTCGCCATCACTTCGCGGTTTCTGGAGAGCTGATCCCGAGCCGCACGTCCGAACCGCATGTCGGACCCTGAAACATCGAAATATATTTGCAGGGACCAGCATTTCGCACAGCAACCACCATTCACCACAAGCAGTTCTCATCCTCTCCAAAATTCGAAATTCAAGTCTAGTGCCCTCAGCATAACTTCCATAACTACCAGTTAAATTCGACGTTACAGCTGCAAGTTTCCTCACTCGTATGCCACAGAACTCGCGCACTAGGCTTCAGTGCGCAATCATGGTGAATCCACGGATCGTCTCGGTACCACTGGTTATCTTCGTCGTCGTCGGCGCTTGCACAGCATCAAGCCATCCTCACCCTGCATCCCGCAGTGGCCCAACTACTACCAGCAGAACCGGCAGTGGCGAGCGACGTTCTACTGCTGTGAGCGACGATGCAGTTTCATGGAAGTCTTCAATCCCGCATTCCAAAGCGCGCCAATCTCACGCCAAGGCGGAGGGACGGGTGGCGGAGCCCCTCGTGTTTTCTCCTGCAGATAACGAGCCATCGCGGTCTGGTCTGAACGTGCCGCACTCCTCCCCGAAGAGATTTCGCACTAGTGGTGCCAGTATGCACCAATCGGCTGCTGCCACTAACAACCGTGCTGGTAACCACCTCAACGGAGCGACGCCGGCCCGTCCGAGTGGCGCGCAATTCCACGTGGCGAGCAGCAGAGACGTGAAAATCAATCGCCCTCAGCCTCAAGGCGCGGCTCACCACCGTGAGGGAGAACCTCAGCCTCAACCTGAGCGTGCTAGCGAGCCTCGCTTCGTCGGCCAGCGGGGCAGCAACAGTGGCGGCCCGTGGCCGAGGAGCCACAGGCAGGCCAAGGGCGGCAGCGGCAGCGGCGGTAATGATGATGGCGTGGCTCAGGGTGGGGCTTCGTTCCACCACTGGCAGCGTGGCTCGACTAGGAACGAGCATGGTGGCCCGGTGGCGTTTCACAAGGCGGCAGCGTGGGACGTGGTTACTCACAGGAGGAATGGTGCTGATAGCAGGTCTAGTTTTGAGGCACCTCAAAACAAGCGTGGATCGAACGGCCATGGTAGCCCCGTGGCTTCGTTTCACAAGGCAGCCGCGCAGGATGTGGTTATTCACAGGAGTAATGGCGGTGATGCTAACAGGGAGAACCGCGGCGCTGCTAGTCATGGCGTGAATGTTCACCCAGTTGGGGTGAACAAGGGGAATGGTGGCACGAATCGCGGTGGACAACCCCCAAGGGAGGGGCAATTCACGCATGCTGGGGATGCGATCAAGCCCTCCTATGGGGGGGAATTTCCCTGGAATAAAATGTTCGAAAACAAGGATGGCGACAGCAGCAGCAGCAGGAGCAGCAGTGACATAGCAAGTGACTGCCCTGATGGGGGTGATGGGGGTAGTGCGGCTGACGGCAGCAACAGCGGAGGAGGGGACAACAGCAGCGGCAGCACCAGCGGCAACATGGACATCGGGGCGATTCTAGAAGAGCACAACAGGGCACGCCAGGAGGTGGGGGTTCCGGACCTGGCCTGGGACGACAGCGTGGCAGCAGCAGCGGCGGAGTGGGCCAACAACCTCGCCTCCAGGGGGTGCCCTCTGGAGCATGGAGGGGCGGAGGGGCTCGGGCAGAATCTGTACTGGAGCGCACCCGCAGGGCTCACCCCTGAGGAAGATCGCATGGCGGTGCAGTCGTGGGTGGAGGAGAAGGTGGACTGGACGTACAGCCCGGTGCCTGAGGGGTGTGCGGAGGGGAGGATGTGTGGGCACTACACGCAGGTGGTGTGGCGGGACACCACGCATGTGGGCTGTGCGTCGGCGCAGTGCCCTGATGGGGGTGGCATGTGGGTGTGTAACTACTTGCCCCCGGGGAACTTCATTGGTGCTCCTCCGTTCTAGGGAGGCTGGTAGGGTACCTGGAAAGAGGTGGTGGTGTGGAGGGATGGGTTTGAGGTTGTGTGCTTATGGGGGTGCTGTGATTTGCTTGTGCACACTGTTGGATTGGATGCAGTTTTATTTCCAATGTTAGCCTAATATTAGCACAACGAGAGGAGCCTGGTACGGTATTGTATGGGAGGCTCTATTTATTGTATAGGAGCCTATCGCCACTCAATTTATAACCCAAGGACACGTTGAGTGATATGGTCAAACGAGTTAACATCTTGCTTCCATAACCTGCACGAAGAGAAAATTTGAAACATTTCCAGCAATATATTGAAAAATCGGGAAAAGACACGAAGGCAGCGATACTAAGGGCGAATTCCTAGCTAGAAAGATCAGGATCAGAAACGCGTGTAACCAAAATGAACTGCACTGAAACGTGATTTACACACTCGCACCGCACATTACCGCATATTTCTGATCCAACTTGATTCTGATCCTGGTTCGTAGGAATTCGCCTTAAGGCAAGAACACTGATCAAATGCATGACAACATGCAATCCTCAGTCACACACGCACGTCCCCTTGTCTCACCATTATTGTGCAGGGTGGTTTTGAGAAATGTCAAATCACCGTGCACAATCGAAGTCAGGAATAAAGAGGCACGAACACTGATCAAATGCATGACAACATACTGCGGGGAGTTATGAGTCGACTCAAAAGTCATACCGCAATCCTCCCTACTCACACTCACACTTACCCATGTCTCACCATGCATGCAGGCCAGCATCCATGGCGCCCTTCAGGTCGTTCACAGCGTCATCGCCCACATGCACCGCTCGACTGGGGGACGACACGCCTACTTGCTCTTTTGGAGAGGAGAAAACGGGAGCGGGGAAAGTGGTAAAGGGAGGGAGGGAGGGGAAGGAAGAAATGAGCAAAGAGGTTGAGATTCTACAGATATGAACATTCTGACTGACAAAGTACTGTTGCCCCTCTCCTCCCCCCTCCCCTCCCCAAAATCCCTACCATCTCCATCACCCGCCCAGCCACGACAAAACACTACCTACCAAGGGCGATGGAGAATATCTCTGGTGACGGCTTCTCATATTTAACTTCAGCTGATACGACGATGGCGTCAAAACTGAGGCGGGAAAGGCAAGGCACTGGAAAAAGAGGTGAGCAAAGAACCACGGCCTTTCACTGCACCAACCTTGTGTCTAGGACAGAAAAACAAATCTAGAATAAAAATAAAAAGATCTTATAACTCACAGGGAGAATGAAGATGGAAATGTTGGAGAACGATGAACTCACAGGGAGTCTACTTGAAGGTCCTGAAGAATCGGCCGCAATCGAGAGTCAAAGTTGGACACAATTGCCAAACGAACTGGAAGGCAAGGTGGGGAGCAACGAACAGAGGAGAGATGGAGCTGTTAAAGAAACACTTCAGAGAAACGAAGGCTGGGACGAGACCAAGGCTGGAAGAGACGAAGGCTGTATTTAGGGTTTAAGCAGCTTGCGCGATGACAACAGAGGCACTCCAGCTGCCGAGGCTCAGCATTGGCTTGCTTGAGTCTCGAGAGATTTGATTTGGTTTTTGAGAATTCTCAAAAACCATGAGAACAGAGGCACTCCAGCTGCCGTGGCTCACCATTGGCTTGCCTGAGTCTCAAGAGAGCGTCCACTGCGCCATCTGCCACCCGCCACGCCGCTGCCTTCTCATAGTGCTGGGGATGGGTGGGGGGGGGGGGAAGAATGCAGTAAGGACTGTAACGAGTTGGCTCACTAACCACCTGATCCACTGCGCCATCTGCCACTCGCCATGCCGACGCCTTCTCATAGTGCTGGGGGGGGTGCAGCCAAATGAGCGCAGGGCTGACTTGCTTGAGTCTCAGGAAGGAGAGCGTCCACAGAACTATCTGGCACTCTCGAAGCAGACGCCTTCCCATAGTGCTGGGGAAAGGGAGGGAGGGGGACAGGAGAGTTGGTTCTCGGTGTAAGGGGAGTGGTGGTGCAATGGGCATGGGCTGGAGAGAAGATGGAGAGGGGAAAGTGGAGGAAGGAAATGCCGCAAGGATGAGATGTTTCAAGAATAGAGAACGAAGGGAGAGGGGTAAACGAAGAATGGAGATTTGGATAAACGAAGGGAGAGGGAGCAGAGAGTATTTAGTACTTCAAGGATTGAGTCTTCAAGGCCAGAGACTTAATAGCAGGCCCAAGGCTCAAGCCCTTCAGGCCCAAGGCTTTAGTACTACCTGGTGGAGGTCTTCAAACAGATCCGGGTTGTCGGACCCTGTTGCCATGGCCACTGCATTTCACTTGAAGAATCCAAGTTAATCCTAAGGTAAGCCATACCTGGTAGAGGTCTTCAAACAGATCCTGGTTGTCGGACCCTGTTGCTATGGCCACTGCATGCCGCCAAAACGGACGCCCGTCGCCCTGGGATTAAGCGGTGCAGGGGGGGAGGTGAGGCAGGGGGGAAGTGAGGCAGGGGGGAAGTGAGGCAGGGGGGAAGTGAGGCAGGGGGGGAATTGAGGCAGGGGGAGGTGAGGCAGGGGGAAGTGAGGCAGGGGGGAAGGTGAGGCAGGGGGAAGTGGGGCAGAGGAGCGGGCAGGGTGGGGTAACTAGGGGGAGAGGCGAGGAACGTAAGCGGAGAATAATGGGGAGCAGGAGAAGTGAGGGAGTCCACGGTACTTAAAACCATGATACTTAAAACCATGGTGCTTTAATACAGGGTCTCAAGTACCGAGATCTGGCAGCAACTGCAAAACAGTTGCTGTGTGGTTACCCCGTTCTGAGTGCGCGAAATCGCAATTTGCCTGCTGTGCGACACAACCCCTTTTGCCCCAAGACCATTTGCAAAACAACTTCTAGGTACTCGAGACTTTTGAGTTTCCACGGGGGTTTGCGGCCGTTGTAGGCTTGGTAACCGAACCAAGCCCGTGCCTAGCGGGTTCGGTTTTGTAAAAACGAAACCCAATCGAACTGGCCAACCGTCGTCAAAACTCCAATCAAACTTTGCACGTCGTCAGCCAATCCCAACCAACCCCTGACTCCAACTGCAAAACAGTTGCGGTACTTGAGACCCTGGCTTTAAGGCCATGATACTTTCGAAAACGAGAATCGCACCTCGTATCTCATGCCATGTGGCCAAGGCTCCGCGAACGCTCGTCTGAATCCCTTCTTTATTTCGTCCGCGGATACAGTCACACCTGATCACACAATTTCGCACTGTAAGTTCAGTGCTTGGAAAGATTTACGTTGAAAACAACACAAAAACCTCGCTCATAACGGACCATATTTCCCGGCGAACGCGGCGTACGTGTCTTGGACCGGCTCGGCGGTTTTCAGCAGCGTCCCTCCGACATCTACAAGCACTGCATCGTATAACGGAGCAGACTGTACCGATGCAGCACCTAATGCCGTAGCTGATCCTTCTCCGGTAGCAGCCACTGTCCCTCGAGAGAGCCGAGACGCGGAAGCAACGCGCGATTGAAACGAAGGTGACATAAACGAGCGTCTTTTAACGAAGCGCAATGGAGGATACCGCAGGGATCTGAATGAACCCTCGATAGAAGAACCGGGTCGAGGAACTGGCTGACTGCAACGAAGCGTCTCAGGCAGAAATGTCAATGTCGTTAATCTCCTCGAAGGAGCTCCTAGGCGCGATGAGCCGGCAACAGGAAGGAGGCTGGCGGCGCGGATCGTGCAATGTAAAGGCGCCATGGATGAAATCTCCAGAAATTATATACTGTACCTGCGTTCCTAAACCCTGTCCTAAGCAACGCAGACTAAGCAAAGTTTAGCAGGGTTGCGTTTGAAGTACTACCGTAAAGAACAACATAGCGCGAAACGCGGGATCAACGGGAAAAATCTGGTTGATTTGACTGAGCGCCTTACGGACTCGTAACGCGTTGCTCCGGTACAAGCTTTACGAGTGAATGCATATAACGGAAGGCGCAGCTATAAAAAAAGAGTCAAAATGCAATCACACATTTCTGCTAGCGTTTCCAGGTTTTCGGCCTGCAGTTCCTTTCTTGGTCCCGTCGGTGTAAGGAATTAACATTCCTTACTGCGCTGAACTACAGCGCGTACACCCGAAGACCTCGAACTCGCAGGTTCAGCCATTATTGTCGGCCCAAACCTCCCCGAGTCGCGTTCCGACACCCTCGACACCCAACCAAACCATTCACGTCCCGAGGTCCTCGCCCTAGCTCGTCCTAGCACGTCCGTGCCCTATTTTAGCCAGTTCGCTCGTCACTTGTAGACACATGATTTGCTGAGGTTCTATTCCCATTATTGAGTGGCTGTTCCATTCCCACTCATAACAGTCGGCATTGGGGTGTATCCTGTATATAGACTGTCGTGGGGTGGGGTGGTTGGGACGTTCAGCCAATCAGAAGAAACGGCTGCTCTTGATTTTTCTCACCACATGCAGAAGGCCACCCTCGCCCCGACTTGAGGGTGAGAAAGGGCTCCTCGAGCTCGCGAAGCCTGACGAAAATGTTACATAGACTAGTAGATTCGTTGATCCCTTTTGACCACCCATATTTGTGACTGTATTCACCAATCCCTGGACCCTGCATTCTAGGATTCCAGGGTCTAGACTAGATGTGTTCGATATGGCTTCCTTGGCTGGATGACAGGACATGACGCCGCGGGTCTCGAGTCGACGTCACTAGGCCGTGTTGTGATGGGTAGCAGGGAAGCGAGTTTAGGCTACCTCTCACCCGCTCCTCTGCCCTTCCCCGCAAATCCCGCAACTTCGACGGCGATCATTGGTGTTCGGACGAAGCGCAGGCGAATCGTGTGTGAACGGCGTTACGGCCCAGCCGAAGCCCCAGCATGGCGGGCTTACGGCTCATAACCGTGATGTTGACAGATATAGTCCGCGCACGCTCCTGGCGCGCAGTCTTATCCGCCTCGGAAACGTCTCCCCTCGGAAACGTCTCCCCGCCGCACTCCACCTGTACCTGTGGTGCTCTGGTGCCATCGCCTGCTGTCCTCGGTCCAGCCGATCTTGACGTCTCCCCCACGTGATTCCAGACTGGCCTTTCGGCCCCGATTCGCCTCGCACCGTCGATTTCACACCTCGTTCCTCGCCTCGTGTTTTCCTCGCCTCGTCGGCTCCTGCCTCCCTCCCCTCTCTCCCCCCTCCCCCCACCCCCCCCCCCCCTCTTCCCTCGACTACCCCGCTTTTCGATCTCCCTCGACTTGCTCTCGGCGTAACACAGAATGTGCGAAATAGAGATGTCACGGCCCGTCCAAGTGCAGCCCCTTGGTCCGTCGCGGGTGGAATTTTCGTCGCGGGGGAATCGCCGTCGCGCCTTCAACGTAGGTTGACCCATGTGGCGGAGTCCCCTTTCAACGTCGAATCCGTCGAGTTTCTAACGCAACGCGCGGCGCAAGGCTGCTGAGGCAAGCGCCATGCAGAGAGAGAGAAAGAGAGCACTCGACTCGAGCGGCGCCTTAGTACGGACAGATTCCGCGGAGCCGCTCTTTGTTGGGTGTACTGTATTGTTGCGCGACACTCCAGTACCCCGTTGGTGTCTTGCCAGTCTTGGGTCAGTCACGAGCCCTCGCGTAGTGTGCTCGAGACGAGCTCTCCAGCCGATCTCTCGAGACGTTCCGTCTATCTCGCGGAGAGCGCCAACGAGCAGTCACAGAAGGTTCTTCGGCACGCGTCTCCATTCTGACATTCTCTGACACTCTCTATGAGCTATATCCGGAGCGCACCGTTATCTAGTGGCGGCAACTGCTGCGGGCGTTGCGTCGACTTGCAACACGCGAGCTTTAGTGCCTAGAGCCGCTTGAAGAGTGGCCGCTGAGAGGTGCTATTTGCAAGGGTGTCCTTCCGAGATTATATCCGCGGTGAGGTAGCCTTTACCAGAGTCAATCACGGCTATTGCCGCTCCCTCCAGCTACCAGCATCCCTAGGTTGGTAGACTGGGTGTTAATCACCCCTCCCGGCGTTGCTGCTGCTGCTTCCGAGAAGTGCTTTTTCTAGTCGCGCGGTCTTGTAGGTTGTGAGGTTACTGAGTATCACGCGGCCTGCGAGTTTTCCTGTAACGGGTTGTTACAAGCCTGTGGCTGTTAACATGGGGGAGGCAGCGGACGTCGAGGCGGGATTCGCGGCGGGTGAAGCGCTGGAGCCCACAGAAGGCTTCACTGTAGTCGACCTTGGAACCAGGAACGGCAGCAGCGGCAGCAACGACAGCAGCAGCGGCAGCAGCGGCCGCAACAACAGCAGCAGCGGCAGCAGCGGCAGTGATGGCGGCGTGGTTTCGTCTTTCAACGAGTTCGCTGCTGGCAAGAGCGGCTTCGCGAAGCACGCGCTCGATCACTCCGCGTACGACCTCACCGTCGTGGATTTGTCCTACAAGGTGTGCTTGCGGCTCGTTTCTCCGCGTATCTATTCTTCAGCACCCTCACTTCCCTCCGTCTTGCGTTGTGCGGTGCGCCCAAAGTCGCGTACGACCTCACCCGTCGTGGACTTGTCCTACAAGGTGGGCTTGCTGCTCCTGTATTATTCCGTCAGCCTCTCACTTCCCTCCGACTATGTCTCTAGTACAACAATCTTTCCACCAAATCAAGTCCTCCCCCCCCCCTCTCCCTTCCCCCCCCCTCCCCCTCCCCCTTCCCCTTCCCCGGCTTCCTTCTCCTCATTCTCCCTCCCCGTCCCCCTTCCGCTCCCTCTTCTCGTCTCACTGTTTTCTAGGTCGTCAAGAACGTGGGTAACAGCACGCAGGAGATGATTCTTCTAAACAAGGACAACGCGAAAGCACACCATGGCCAGATGATGGCGGTCGTCGGCCCGTCAGGCCTGGGAATATCGACGTTCCTCGTTTATTTTCAGTACAACCCCAACCCCCCGCCTTTCCCTCCTCCCCCCCCTTCTTTTCACCCCATCCCTCCCCCTCCCTCTCCCCCTCCCCCTTCTCTACTCGCTGTTTTCTAGGTCGTCAAGAACGTCGGTAGTAATACGCAGGAGATGATTCTGCTCAACAAGGTCAACGCCAAGGCACGCCATGGCGAGATGATGGCGGTCGTCGGCCCGTCGGGCGCGGGAAAATCGACGTTTCTCGACGCGATCGCGGGGCGGATCAGCCAATCCTCGCTGGACGGCGAAATCCTGGTTAACGGCAAGCCGGTAGCATCGTCGTTCAAACGCGTGTCCGGCTACGTGATGCAAGACGATCAGCTTTTCCCGATGCTGTCTGTTCGCGAAACGCTGATGTTTTCCGCGCGCCTGCGACTTCCTGCGACGATGTCGCTCGCCGATAAAAAGGAACGCGTTTCGGATCTGATCGACGAATTGGGATTGACGACATGCGCGAACACAATTATCGGGAACGCCGAAGTTCGCGGAGTTTCGGGTGGCGAGCGTCGAAGGGTTTCGATAGGCGTGGATTTGATACACGACCCTGCTGTACTCTTTTTGGACGAACCCACTTCAGGGTTGGATTCTACAGCTGCGTTAAACGTTATGCAAAGTTTGCATGATATTGCGACGCACCGGCGCCGCACGATTATTCTCACCATTCACCAGCCGTCCTTCAGGATTTTGGACCTGATTCACAATTTCCTGGTGCTGGCGAAGGGTTCTGCGGTGTACCACGGGTCGTATCCAGGGATGCTGAAATTCTTTGAAGACTTTGGCACAGAGGTGCCTGAACACGTGAGTACAACTGGATACTGAAGGTCAGGCCTGCCCTTTCGTCTGTGTCACCTCCACCGTCTCACCTGTTCACGTCTCATGGTGCCCTTGCGTCTCCCTCATGTGCTGATCATGCCTTGTTAGGTGAACGCCCTGGAGTATGCGTTGGACATGATTGAGGAAGAGCAGCAGAAGGAGAGAGGGCTGGACGAGCTCGTCCGATTCAGTGTGAGTGCAGTGGCATGGGATGGCGTGGGGTTTCATGCGCTGTTCACGCTCTTTTTCTGGCGAACGCCCTGGAGTAGGTGCTTGACATGATTGCGGAGGCGCAGCAGAAGGAGAGGGGGCTGGACGAGCTGATTCGATTCAGTGTGAGTGCAATGCCATGACATGGCATGGGGATCCATGCTCAACCCATCATGGCATTGGGATTGACATGAGTGAAGAGGAGCGGCAGAAGGAGAGGGTTGGATGAGCTGATTTGTCAGTGTAAGTGCGGCCACCTGGCAGCACATCATGGCATGCAGGAGTCATCATGGCTCATCCCTTTGTGGCATGCAGATTCATGGCTCATCCCATCATGCCATGCAGGAAACATCATGGCTCACGCTGAGTCATGGCTCATCCCTCCGTGGCATGCTGAGTCATGGCTCATCCCTCCATGGCATGCTGAGTCATGGCTCATCCCTCCGTGGCATGCTGAGTCATGGCTCATCCCTCCATGGCATGCATAGTCTTGGCTCACCCCATCATGTCATGCAAATTCATGGCTCATTCCATCCACCACACTTCCCGTGTGTAATGAGTTGATTTTTGTGTCGACTAAAAAATCGACTTATTACTCACCCCATCATGTCATGCAAATTCATGGCTCATTCCATCCATCCACCACACTTCCCTGTCGTACCTCTGTATTCTTCCCCTCCCTTTCGCAACAGAGGGTGCGTTACAAGCACGAGAATTCCCTGGGAACGCACAGCACCCTCGGCGCGCACCACCATGCGTCCCCCCCTCCCCGCACCTTTGCCAATACCTTTTCTCCACGAAACCACCCCCCTGCCTCTGCTCGTGTCTGTACAAAAACTGCGTGATAGGACTCTAGTTTTGAGGCGCCTCAAAACTAGACTCCTATCACCCTGCCTCTGCTCGTGTCTTCTTCCCATCATATACCTTCCCATCTACCCCTTTTCCGCCCCCCTTTTCATCCCCTCTTCCCCTTATTAGAGGGCGCGCTACGAGCACGAGAAGTCTCTGGGAACGCACAGCACCCTCGGCGCGCACCACCACACCTCCCCCCCTCCCCGCACCTTTGCAACACCCTTCCTCCACGAAACCCTAACTCTCGCCGACCGCAACTTCAAAAACATCTTCCGAACCCCGGAGCTCTTCCTCGCCCGTATCGGTCTCATGGTGGTAACTGGACTCATCCTTGGCTCACTCTTTCTCAAGTCCGGCTACGACGCCGAAGGAATCACCAACCGCGCGTCCTTCTTCGCCTTCGCTCTAGCCCTCCTCCTCTTCACCTCCACTGAAGGCCTCCCGATTTTCCTCGACGAGAGGCAGATTTACATCCGGGAGACGTCGCGCGGCGCGTACCGCACGGCGTCGTATGTGCTCGCGGGGGCTCTGGTCTTCCTGCCGTTCCTGTTCCTGCTCTCGCTGCTCTTCTCCTGCGTTGCGTACTTCATGGTGGGGCTTGCTGCGACGGCGACGGCGTTTTTCCGGTTTGTCGCGACGATGTTTCTGACGCTGGCGGTGGGGAATTCGTTCGTGGTGTTCTTTGCGGCGTTCGTGCCGAATTACATCACCGGGAATACGGTGGTCACGGCGATTACCGCGTTCTTTTTCCTCTTTAGTGGCTTCTTCATTTCCAAGTAAGAGGGGGGCTGGGATGGGCTGGGCACATGATTGGTATGGCATTGCATGGTATGGCATGTGCATTTATGCTGTCCTTTTGTGTTCATGTCACTGGCGGTGAGGAATTCTTTCGTGGTGTTCTTTGCAGCGTTCGTGCCGAATTACATCACCGGGAATACGGTTGTCACAGGGATCGTTATTGTGTTCACGGGGGATACGGTGGTTCACGATATTGTGTTCTTTTTCCTCTTTAGTGGCTTCTTTATTTCCAAGTAAGCAGTGCACAGGGATCGGTGGCAGTATGCTTTTTTTTCCTATTGGCCACTCAGTCCTTCTCTGTTTCCCTCCTCTCCTGCCCATCCTGTCCTGTCCTCTTCCTTCCGTTCCTTCCGCTCCTTCCGCTCCCTCCGCTCCCTTTCCATCTTAGCATACCTCCAACACTTTATTTTGGCCCTCACTTCTCCCCTTCTCCTCCTTCCTTGCCCTCTTCCTTTTCTTTTATTCTGAGCCAACTGTCCTTCTCTGCCCCATGCTGCTTTCCTCCCTCCTTTTATCCATGTGGCTCCACTAATCTAACCCTCCCTCCTATTCCTTTCCATCCCTTAGTCCTCCTCCCCTTTGTTTCCTCCCACTTAGGGCCAACATCCCTCCCCATTGGATTTGGATGAACCACCTCTCCACCTTCAAATACCCTCCAGAGATGCTTACATGTTAATGGCGCTCCTCCCCACCACCCTCGTGACCTCCTCCCCAACCACCTTCCTCCCTTCTTCCCCTCCCATTCCAACTGTTCCCTTACCCCCACTCAGGGCAACACCCCTCCCTTCTGCTTTTGAGTCGGCTCAAAAGCAGTCTTCCCCTCTCATTCCCACTGTTCCCTTACCCCCACTCAGGGCCAACATCCCCCCCTACTGGATCTGGATGAACCGTCTTTCTACCTTCAAGTACCCTCTTGAGATGCTTCCTCTTAACCAGCAAGGCTCCCTTATGCCTCCCTGCAGTCCCCTCCTCGCCACCCCTCAAATCCGCTCTACCCCCATCTCCCCCCATCTCCCCCCATCTCCCCCCATCCTCCCGCCCTCCCACTCAGGGCCAACATCCCTCCCTATTGGATCTGGATGAACTACCTCTCTACCTTCAAATACCCTCTTGAGATGCTCACTCTTAACGAGTATGGCTCTCTGCCCTCCGTCTGCTGGGAGTACCTTGTTAAGAGCGACCCCACCTCGCCCTGTGTAGTGATTTCCGACAGCGTTATTGCGCGATTCGATATGGCAGATAGTAGCAGGTTCTGGGAGTCTGCAGTGATCATGGTCTCTTTCTTCGTCGGCTATCGGATCTTGTTCTATTTCGCTCTGAGGTACCAGACCTCCCTTGTGCGCCAGTAGGGGGAGTTCTCTTTGAAGGCGCCTAAAAAAAAGAGACTCCTCACCTCATGCATGGTCTCTTCTTCAGCTATCGGATCTTGTTTTATTTTCCTCTGAGATACCAGACCTCCCCTGTGCGGAAGGGGAGGTTTGTGTGTATAGGTTTTTGTAGTGGAAAGAGTATAACTACCGGTAGGCTAGATGGCGGTGCTTTGCAACCTTTTTAGTTCCTAGACGTGTAAATCTGTATGCATGTACATCTGCGTATCAGTTGAAATACCAGTAAAAGTGGAATTTTATACTCGAAAACTTCTGGTTCTAGCTAGCTCTATAACAGTTGTTATTCAGGCCCCTAGATATCAGCCTTTTTACGCTGATTCAGCCTTTTTTCAGCCTTTTTTTTGGTACCCATGCTGAACTGTAAGCCTTTTTGTGAAAGGTGAGGCTGACAAAATCAGACTTTTTTAAATAGCGTTGCCGATGATTGTCAACTTATATATTATTTTAATATAGTTGTGTAGGCCTGGTAGGTGTTCTACAAATGACTGGATCCTACTGTAGAGAGTTCAACCCACTTCTTGTACCTCTCTCTCTCTCCTAGTCAAACCTCCTTCTAACATGGTTTCAGAATAGGATGATCCTGCCGAGCCTCCTATTCATGCTTCCGTCGCGTACTCTCTCCTCTCCTCTCACTTTCGCGCCGCCGTGGCGGCCTCCATGTGCTGCCGTGGCGGCCTCGACGTGCTGCCGTGGCGGCCACGACCTGCTTCCATGGCGGCCTCGACGCGTGGCGGCCTCGTCGAACAGTCGTGGCGACCTCGCTGCGCTGCCGCAGCGGCCTCATCGTGCTGCTGTGGCGTCATCGTGCTACCGTGGCGGCTTCGATGCGCCAGCGCACGGACGGCAGCGGCCCGCGCACTGTTTTAGGCACCAGCCAACACGCCCGCACGCCAGCCTGGGCGCGTCGCTGAAGACACGCCCCCTCCCCTGCGTCTCCTCTCATCCCAACCGCAGCTGATGACTCCCTTCCCCGTTGTCACCGGGCCGTGCCACGCCGCCGAGTGCCGCGGGCTTCGCAGTCGCCGCCGCCGTCGTCAAAGCCGCCGCCGCCGCTGCAGGTGCATCTGACTCCGCCGCCACCCACCACCGCCGCCGCCGCTGTCGTCGTGGTAGCTGCCGCTGACACCGTTGCTGCCACTCGCTGCCGACATCGCCGTCTCGCACGCCGAGGGGTAGAAGCCACAGCTGCTGCAGGACATGGGGGTGCAAGGGCTTGGGGGTGTTGCGTGTGTGGTGTGCTAACGCCTACCAAGCCTAGGGGATGTGTCAACTTATATATTATTTATATATACTTGTGTAGGCTTGGTAGGTGTTCTACAAATGATTGGATCCTACTGTAGAGGGTACAACCCACTTCTTGTACCTTTCTCTATCTCCTAGTCAAACCCCTTTTCTCTCGCTATTTCTCTCCTACCCGCCAAAACCTACCCTTAGCTACTTCAACAATGATTTCATAGTTTTTGTTGGGGTGATGGCTGGGGTTTCAGCGAGATCTTCGGGAGGGAGTCTGAAACCGAGTATACTGTGTTTCGGGGGTCCTTTGTGTGATTACCGCACATTGACACGCAATCCCCCGTCAATCACGCCCTGAGGACGTACAGTATGAGGGTGCTGATTGGCCCTTAGCCAAAATCGGTGCCCGTTGCATGCTAGACGCTTTGTGAGGGTGAGCTGGTTTTTTGAAGGTATAAAAACGATTTAGATTGTCAGGCAAATTTGTTTACAATATATAGGGAATAATAAGTATATTGCACGTCAGGGCGGGTTGAAGCGAGATGTGCCGAAACAAATTCTAATGTGTATTCCTGGCTGGCAATGTGCCAATGTGTCACCGCAAAAATACTGAAAACAAGCCACCCACCGTTCAGGTCAGAAAACCACGCTAATGTCCATGTTTGAGAATTGCTTGTAATGCGTTAGATTAGAAAGATGACGTTTCTGTCAACAAATATAATTATCCAGGCTAGCTAGTTTATATTTGTTATAGCCTTAGTTAGGTCAGTTCTTAGAGGGTACACTCCTATCTTTGTAACCCTCGACATTTTCCCTTAGCTCATCATTCTCTCGACAATCTAACATGGCATCTAGAGCTAGGTCTCGCCCTCTACTCACGCTTCCGCCCTAGCACACCCTAGCCTAGTGCGCCTTGGCCCTAATTGCGCGCCTGGTAGCTCGTCCCGTCCCCGCCCTCTCCTCTTTTTCGCGTAGTTCACGTCAGCCACCGCTGGCCCGCGCCCGCCAGCGCCTTAGTTCGTAGCCGTCCCACAGCCCGCCATCCCGCCAGCCTGTCACAGGATCGAATGTGTCGAGGAAAAGTTGTACTATCGATTGATACAAGGCGCTTTTATACTTCCACCGTACATCAGGTAACCAGGTTTATCCTATCTGAAGGAAATAGACCCTTCTGGAAATAGAATCACCCTGCGTATAACCACTCGAGGCTATTGGCTTTAAGGGATTATAGCAGGATTACGCTAGATATAGCGCGCCAGTACATCCTGAGCCTGGTCGGTGATATAATTATAATAAGAGGATAAATCAAAGGATGATGGAAAATGAGGAATAGGAAACCAAATGGAATGAGATAGAAAAGAGATATGAAAAGGGAAATTAGCGTAACGGGGTCGTACTCAGACACTCAAAGCTGGATGGTAGAAGTAACACCCTGCTTGACAAGGTAGTCACGAAGAGGACGACGGGCGTTACCCATGTCGGATTCGGGGACCCAGGTATCTTAGAAGGATCATAACCCTTCCAACGAATGAGAAGCTCCACGATACCATTCCGACGACGGCGGTGTGGGAGCACAGTCTCGATCCCGTTTTCAGTTTCATCGGAGACGAGGACGGGCGGCGGCGGTGACGGTCGGCGTCCGGTGAAGACCGTGTTGGGATCGCGGTAGGGCTTTAAAAGCTGGACATGGAAGGCGTTGTGAATCTTCCAGGTGGCTGGTAGGCATAAGCGGAAGGTAAAAGGAGTGACCTGTGCGTCAACGAGGAAAGGCCCGCAGAAGCGAGGTCGAAGTTTGGATGGGAGATGGCGAATGTCAAGGTTGCGGGTGTCGAGGAGCACCTGGTCTCCCACGGTGATGGTGTGATCATTGCGATGGCGATCGGCCTGGCGCTTCTGTTGCTGCAGGATGTCGAGGAGGCGCTTGTGGGTCCGATCCCAAAGCTGATGCATGGTCGTGATGAAGTTGTGTGCATGTTGGACTATAGCTGATGCTGTCGGTTTTTGTGGCATGAGTGGGTGGCGTCCATAGCAGAGGAAGAATGACGTCGGTCCAGTAGCGACATAAGTATCTTATTGTAAGCAAACTCTAGTACGGGCAGGTGCAAGTCCCATTTGGAGATCTCGTCTTTGTAGGCTGCTCGGAGGAGTTGCTCGACAATTTGGTTGAGGCGCTCGGTCTGTCCATCTGTCTGTGGATGGTAGGCGGATGACATGGCAAGTTTGGTCCCGAGCAGAGACATGAGTTCCTTCCAGAACTTGCTGGTAAACTTGGGGTCTCGGTCGGAGATGAGTGTAGTTGGAATGCCATGTTGTGAGATAATGTCGCACACGAATAGTTGTGCTGTCTCTTTGGTGCGTGATGTTGTGTGTGTCGGAATGAAGTGTCCCATTTTGGAGAATTTGTCGATGACGACGAGAATTGCGTCATGACCGCTTGTGGTAGGTGGTAACCCGGTGATGAAATCCAGGCTAACCACTTGCCATGGTTGTTCTGGGACAGGAAGAGGCTGTAGCAGTCCCGCCTTCTTCTGCTTGCTGCTCTTCATCCGCTGACATGTATCACACGAGGTGATGAATTTATGGACATCGTTTGCCAGGTGGGCCAAGTAGTAGTGCTTCGCCATACCGGCGAGTGTCTTGTTGCTACCGAAGTGTCCTCTGTATAGGACATCGTGGTATTCTTCGAGTAGTAACTGGCACAAAGGAGGGTAATTGGGTACCCAGATTTTCGTTGATCCCTTCCGGTACGCGATGTCACTGTCCCACTGTAGCAGATGTCGCTTTTCTGCCAAGGAAATTTCGGGGTCGATGGTATACCCGTGTGTGAAGAGTCCCTTGAGGAGTGGATTCATCCCTTCGATCTGGATGGCGGCAACATGTGCAGGCCGGCTAAGGGCGTCTGCTTTGTTTCTATGGCCGGGCTTGTACACGATGCTATAGTGGAAGTGTGTCTCGAGGAAGTCAATCCACCAGACCTGCTGCCTGGAGAGGGTTGGCTGGGTCTTCAAATATTCTAGGCTGCAGTGGTCGGTGTAGACAGTTGTTTTCCGTCCTTCGAGGTAACATCTCCACGTTTTGAAGGTGATGATAATAGCAAGGGCCTCCTTGTCGTGTATCGGGTAATTGAGTTCTGCCCTGTGTAGTTTCTTTTTGAGGTAGGCGATTGGTTGCAGTCCGTTTCCTAGATCTTGCATCAAGACTGCTCCCACTGCTTGGTGACTAGCGTCAGCTTCGATGACGTAGTCGCGTTCGGGGTCTGGCAAGATGAGTACAGGCGCGGACGTGAGTGCTTGTTTCAGCTGCTCCATGGCTTCCTGATGTTTTGGTCCCCATTTATAGGGCGTGTTCTTTTTCAGTAGATTCGTGAGTGGTGTGTGATTTTTGCGTACTGTCACACGAATCTGTTGTAGTAGTTAGCGAAGCCTAGGAACTGCTGCAAATCCTTCACGTTCTCGGGTGTCTTCCACGTACGTACGGCTTCGATTTTCTTGGGGTCGACGTGAACTCCTTGAGCGCTCGCCATGTGTCCTAGGAATTGGACTTTCTCCAGGGCGAAGTCGCTCTTGGACAACTTGACGTAGAATCGCTCTCGTCGAAGAATTTCGAAGACGTGTCGCAGGTATTCGACGTGCTGCTTCATGTCGCGCGAGTAGATGAGGATGTCGTCCAGATACACCACCATGCACTTATCCAAAAGTGGGCGTAGAACGTGGTTCATTTTGGCTTGGAACGTTGCCGGTGCGTTGGTGAGTCCGAACGGCATTACCAGATACTCGTACGATCCGTACCAAGTTCGGAAGGCAGTTTTGTGGATCGAATGTGTCGGGGAAAAGTTGTACTATCGATTGATACAAGGCGCTTTTATACTTCCACAGTACATCAGGTAACCAGGTTTATCATATCTGAAGGGAACAGACCCTTCTAGAAATAGAATCACCCTGCGTATAGCCACGCGAGGCTATTGGCTTTAAGGGATTACAGCAGGATTACGCTAGATATAGCGCGCCAGTACATCCCGAGCCTGGTCGGTGATATAATTATAATAAGAGGATAAACCAAAGGATGATGGAAAATGAGGAATAGGAAACCAAATGGAATGAGATAGAAAGGAGATATGAAAAGGGAAATTGGCGTAACGGGGTCGTACTCTCACACAGCCCGCGTGCTCGCCAGCTCGCACGGTCGCCCGCCCGCCCGCCTGATCGTTTGCTCGCCCGCCTGCTCGCCAGCCCGCCTGCTCGCCAGCCCGCTTGCTTGCTTGCTCGCCCGCCCGCCTTCTCGCTTGCTCGCCTGCCCGCCAGCCCGCCTACTCGCCAGCCCGCCTGCTCGCCAGCTGGCTAGCTTGCCAGCCCGCCAGCCTGCCTGCTTGCTAGCGCGCTTGCTCGCCTGCTTGCCCGCTCATTTGCTCACCAGCTCGCCTTCTTGCCTGCTTGCCTGCAGCGCCAGCAGCCAGCGCCAGCAGCCAGCACCAGCTTGCCAGCGCAAGCAACCAGCACCAGCTAGCTCGCCAACACCAGCCAGTGCCAGCAGCCAGCAGCACAAGATGCCAGCAGCCAACAGCCAGCGCCGGCTGCTGCCACCCACTGCCACTACCGCAACTACTTCTGCCCACTGCCACCTACTGCTGCCCACTGTCGTTGCAGCCGCCACTACTGCAGCCACTGCTGCCGGTGCCGCCACAGCCGCCGCTGCCTCTGCAGCAGCCACTGCTACTCCTGTCACCACTGCTGTTGCCCACAGTCAGCTTCTGCCTTCACTACCGTAGCCGTTGCCGCTACAGCCGCCGCTGCTACTTCTGTCGCCACTGCTGTTGCCCACCGCCAGCTTCAGCCTTCAAGAGCCAGCCACCAGCCGCCAGCACCAGTCACCACCCACCAGCAGCCAACCGCCGACCCTCAGCCGTCAGCCGCCGCTGCCACCACTTGCAGCCAGCTGCTGCCCACCAGCCGCTAGCGGTAGTCACCAGCGGCAGTCGGCCGCCAGTCGCCAGTCGGCTGCCTGCCATGTGAGTCCCCCGTGCCCTGCGGACTGTCCTATATACTGTGTCGCTAGTCCTAGTGCCTCCTAGCTAGCTCCTTGGCATACTGCTCCTAGTAGATCCTCTTGCGCGCACTTCCTCCTCGTTTGCTCCCCACTCCTCCTAGCAGCTCCTAGCCTACCGCCAGCCGCCAGCTAGCCGCTACTGCCATCTTTTTGTCACTAGTCGCTGCTGCTACCAGCCTCGTGCTCACTGCCACTGCTCTGGCCATAGTCGCCACTGCTACTACCTCCGATTGTACTCCTCTAGCACCTAGTGCCTCCCGCTAGTCTCCTCATCGATTCTAGAGTTCCTCGATGCCTCTCCACTCGGCATGATGGCCTCGTTCAGGTCAGTCCCTCGGCCAGACCGCCGGGCACTTCCCTCCGCTCTCCAATTTCTTGCTCACCGTCTACAGCTGGTGAGCCTGCACCTAGACTGCACGCTCATAGAGGATCACATTAGTTACCTCATTCGCTTGTGGCTCCACGACCTCGACATCTGCTTTCGGGCTCTCTGGCCAGTGCCACAGCCGCAGCAGCTGCAGTGGATTCCTGGAGGTGCTGGGCAAGGTGGAGGCTCTGGAGGTGCGGCCTCGAGGCGGTCACTACCCTGGGGCCAGTGTGGTTTCTCTGGAGGACCGAGGACCTTGGGGCCTAGGGGAATAGGTCCCACCACTGTGTATAGTCTAGGAGCCTCTACTACGTGTCCACTAGGCTCCTCCCCTGCCCCTCCTGAGGCGGCCCTCTCCTTTATCCTTGACTCGAGGACATCTTGTTGCTTCTTTAAAGACAGTACTGCTCTCACCCCGCTTCCTGCTCCTGTCCGCGTCGCACTAGCAGACTCCTCCACCACAGCTGTCGCATGTAGCACCACCACTCTCCCTTCTCCCGCTGTCCCCTCCGGCTTCCTCACCGGTTTGCACATCCCCTCGTTTGCCAGAAACCTAATGGGTGTCGGTCACCTTCAGGACCGAGACGTCACCACTACGTTCCCTGACTGCGAGAGACACGTCGCTTGCACAGACACAGCCACCGGGCGGCACTTAGCCACGTTTGAGCGTGATCGAGGGTCAGGTCTCTTTACACTGTACACTGAGTCCCTGCCAACTGCTCCGTCTGCCGCGGTTGCCGCATCCTGCTCTTGTCGCTCCATAGCCCACCCGACCCTTCTGTGGCACCACCGCTTAGGTCACCTTGCACTCCTGCGTCTTAGGCACATGTCCCAGCCCGGTGTAGTCATTGGTCTCCCTGCATCGCTTCGCGCCCTACCTACATCGGTAGCGCCACTGTGCACGTACTGCGTCGAGGTCCGGCAGCGCGCCGCCCCTCACTCCTCCTCGTTTCCTCCTACCATATCGCCGCTACAGGCGCTGCATATGGACGTCTGGAGCTCTGCCCGGGTCCATGGTCTTAGTCGGGAGCGCTACTTTCTAGTCGTCGTTCACGACTTCCCTCGCTTCTCCGCAGTGTTCGTGTTGGAGCGGAAGGCCAACGTGCCTATCGTTTTCCTCTCGTGGCTTCTTACTATTCGCACCCACCACCGCCTGCCTGTAGGTCGGTTACACTCTGACCGTGGTGGCGAGTTCGCCTCTGGAACTCTATGACAGTTCTGTCATGCAGAAGGCATCCGCCAGCCATACACACTGCCGGACTCCCCACAGCGGAATGGGATCGCTGAGCGACGCATCTGCCTGATAATGAAGGTAGCTCGCACCTCCATGGTCCACGCTGGTGCACCCCATTTTCTGTGGTCGTTCGCCATGCGCTACACTGCTCACCAGCTTAACCTATGGTCGCGCTCCCATCGGCCACAGGTTTCGCCGACCCTCTGATTGGCTGTTCTACCACTCGTCACACCACCGCTTTTACCACTCTTGTGACGTTACCTTCAACGAGATGCTCCCCTAATACCAGCGCTACCCGCACTGCAGCGCTCCTGTGCCTCCTCCTCTCTTCCTTCTCCCTGCCCCGCCTGCCGCACCCCTCCCGCCCCGCCCGGCCCAGTCTTGTGTCTCCCACGGCACTCAGTTCCCCTCGCTTGCGCCTGTGGGGGAGTCAGCTGACTCTTGGGGCCCAGCTGCTGGGGGTGCACCTGCTGTCCATGTGGCGCCTCCCCCAGCCTCGCTACCACAGGCACCTCATTCGCCTCCTCCCTTGCCTTAGCCGCAACAGCCGTCGCCGCAACAGACTCCTCGGCCGCAATAGTAGCAGCAGGGAGCAGTGGGCTCTGGGGGTGCTTGTTCTGGGGGTGCTGGTGTTGGTGGAGTTGGTGTTGGGAGTGCTGACTGTGGGGGTGCTGATTCTAGGGGTGCGAGTTCTGGGGGTGCTGACTCCGGGGGTGTTGGTTCTTTGGGTGGTGCGTCCGAGGGTGCTAGTCTTGGGGGTGCTGTTTCGCGGCGTGCCTGTGGCAGCAGCGATGCCGCTGGAGGTCCTATAAAGGACAGGGCGTAGTTGCAGCCGCAACCACCGCAGCAGGAGCCGCCGCAGTCTGCCCTTCATCTCCTTGGTCTTGCTCCAGGTCCCCCTGTCCGCACACCCGTTCCCCCTCCGGTGAGTAACCCTATTTACGGCCCGTTGTTTCCTCCTCCAGACTCCTCTCTGGCTCATTTTCCCCAGCGCTCCCCTCCGTCCCCTGACTTGTTCCATGTTCCCCCTCATCCCCAGTCCCCAGTTCTTCCCCACTGGATCCGTCTCCCCTCTGATGCTCTTCCTGTCTCTCCCCGTCCTAGTGTCCACCTTATGGTCCTTCGTTTGCGTGCTCCTCCTGTCATAGTCCTCTAGTTGCCTCCCCCGTCGTCGCTCCCGTCGTCCCCCCCTCCTCGCTCTGATGCTGCTTGCACTGCTCGTCCACTTCTCTCGTGCATGCTTGCGTCGCTTGTCACTGACCCTACTGCTCCTCCTGAGTCTGTCTCTGCGCTTGTCGCTGCAATCGCGGACTTTGCTACTAGCCACCGCCTTGACTACGCTGCCGCTCTGGTCTCTGGTACTGCCCGTCCTCCGTCCGTCGGGGGTGCACCTGCCCTTGGCAGTGACGTGCTAGAGGACTGGCAGTACGAGTTGGCCTTCCTTGCTGCTGCTGTTCCCCATCTCTGCTTTATGCTTGTATCCCCAGAGGGCGACCCAGGCGCTCTCGACATCCGTGTTCCGCGCTCTTATGCTGAGACGGTGTCGGGGCCCTGGGCAGCCCAGTAGATACAGACCATGGAGGTTGAGATGGCATCCTACAGATCCTGAGGCGCTCACGTCGATGCAGTTCCCCCGCCTGGGGCGAATGTAGTCGATGGTATGTGGATCTACAGAGTGAAGCGCGCACCTGGAGAGCCGCCGAAATTCAAGGCGCGTTAAGTGGCTCTTCAATCAGCGTGAGGGTGTGGACTTCTTCCAGACCTTCTCCCCGACCCCTAAGATGACTACCGTTCGGGTCCTTCTTCACATAGCCGCGTAGCATCACTACGAGCTTCACTCACTCGACTTCTCCACAACGTTTTTGCAGGGTTGTCTGCACGTGCAGATCTACCTCCGACTCCCTCTAGGCTTCTCTGGGTCCTTCTCACCTAGGACCGAGTAAAGCTTGCACTGTCCTATATACGACCTTCGTCAGGCACCCCGTGAGTGGCATGACACGCTTTGCACCACTCTTGTTGAGCTGCAGTTCTTCCCGTCCCCTGCTGACCCCTCTCTCTTTGTTCGCACAGGCCAGACACCGTTCTACATCCTAGTGTACGTAGATGATCTTATCTTTGCTACTCCTGACAGAGTCGCACTGACCTGAGTGAAGGCCGAGTTGCTTAGGAGACACACCTGTACAGACTTGGGGGAGCTGAGGCGCTATTTGGGCTTGGAGATCTCTCGTGACTGCGCCGCTCGCACGATCACACTCTCTCATTCCCATATGATGCAGTAGATCCTCCAGAGGTTCAGTCTCCAGTTCTCCTCAGCACAGCCCACCCCCATGCCTGTGGATCACAAGCTCTCTGCTCCTGCTCCGGCTGAGCCGGTCGAGGCTAATGGTCCATACGCAAAGCTCGTGGGGTGCCTCATATACCTGATGACCTGCACTCGATCGGATCTAGCGTACCCTCTCAGTCTCCTGGCTCGCTTTGTCGCGACAGGCAGGCACCGACCTGTCCACTAGTCGGCTGCCAAGAGGGTACTACGGTATCTGGCAAGCACATCAGGACTGAGGCAAAAGCTAGGAGGACAGGAGCCAGTGGTGCTCATTGGACACACAGACGCGTCGTGGGCCGACGACTTGGAGATGCTCAGGTCGTCTCAGGGCTACTGCTTTAGTCTTGGTGCTGGTGCAGTCTTGTGGAGGTCCACCAAGTCGTCGTCTGTAGCTCAGCCCATCTGTGAGGCAGAGATCTACGCTAGGGCCATGGCCGCCCAGGAGCTCCGCTGGCTGTTGTTCTTGCTCACTGACTTAGTTGAATAGCCTAGGTCTGCCCCGATCATGTTTGCTGACAATAGGGCATGATCCTCTTCTGTCAGGGGGCTCGACTTGAGGGCAGAGCGAAGCACATCCAGCTGCGGTACTTCCTGCCGCGTGAATTGCACCAACGCGGTCAGGTTTGTGTAGTACAGTTGGCCTCTGAGGCAAACACCGCTGATATCTTCACCAAGGCACTTCCGCCTCGTGACCATCAGCGGTTCTGTACTCAGCTTGGTCTAGCCTCAATAGCAACACCACTTCTTGTATCCTAAGTCATACTAGGCATGTTATCTACTAGGCTAGTGCAAACCTTTGCAAGGATCTTCTCGCACTCTTCCTGGACCCACCCTTTTGCATAAAGGGGTGAGCACTAGGAAAATCACGAAGGATTTGAGCGTATGCAAGAGTATTGTGCACGATTTCATATTGAATGTTATCTCTAAGACTAGCCACGCTGAGGTGTGGCCAAAGATGCCAGAAGTCGATTGGTCCCATCTTATGATGGATCGTCTTCGTCATACCGTTCTAGGTGAAGATTGGCGAACTGTCGTTGACTGTAGCTACACTACCCTTCCCTGTCCAACGGTTCCCTCGGTGACTGTGCGGAGGAGTGGTGACAGGTTTCGCAGGAGAACTGTGTATGCCAGCAGCGACTTATAGGTGAATATTTCCTGCTCTTTTGCAGTGCCATTCCTTGGAAATGGCAGGGACCCGTTGAAGTATCCCAAGAGGTGCGCGGCCTCCATCAGCAGCTCGAACTCAAAGCTCCAGGTAAAGAAGTCGTGCCCGTTGAACGGTGAAGATGTCTGCAGTTTGATTACATGTGAAAACTGCACCTGGAGACTTAATATTTCGTTTGGTGTTGTGATGCAGCTGCTGTCGGTTGAGCACAGGGCGGCATGAACTCGAACATCCCTGGTGAAGAATGATAAGGTGCAAATGTAGGCGCCTGGTTGTGCCGCCCGAATGATGAGTTGTCGAGGCTCATCGGTGCTAACCCCGTATTTCCTCTGTTACTCTGTGTTGAATGCGCAGGTGTCCCTGTCTGCTGCTGCTGCTCGAAGTGCGACATGAAGCTGAAGAACCTTTCCATAAGGTTCGGGTCCACACCTGAAGATGGTGAAGGGGTCACCATTCCTGGTACTCTTCTTGTTGTTTCTTGAGCAGGGCCGGTCTCGGTTTGTAGTCCTGAGGTGTGTAGTCCAGAGATGCCGGGTTGAGTGGCTTGGGCGCTGGGTGAGCCCGTAGAAGACTTTTTGCCCTTGTTGTCCATGTCTTGTAATCGATGAAGCTTTTGATATGCTGACTGTAGATAGGATGTTGTCGATGGGAGTTTGGTCTCTGACCAGCTCTCATACCATGTTGGGCTGATAAAAAAGCCTTAGGACCTTTTCAGAGATTGAGTCCCACTAGTACAAAACGCTTGAGTAGTGCAGCGGAAGTGTTGAGTAGTTGAACCCTTGCACTAGTATGTGAGAGCAAGTGATTTATTAAAAGAAACAAGCATACATCAATCTATAAAAAATAAGAAATGAAGCAGTTGTAGAATACAGTTGAAGGAACAGTTATCGAGTTGCACAACGACTCGATTGTCGGTTCGGTTACCACCCTTGCAGTTGCAATGGTCAATCGCAACCTCCGGTTGCGAACCTTCGAGTCCCTTCACCCTTTCATATTCTTTCGTCCAACCTCCTCATGTAACCTCCATTGACTCGCGTACCCGATACGACTTTCCTCGAGTGTAGTGTTACACTTTAGAAACGCTCAAGTCTTTGAGGTATTTCCAACAACTTATACATACATCTGCATTAGGGTTTCAGCTAGGCTTTTGAGCTGTTTGAGAATCAGACGAGGTTTCAAAGTTTGGTCTGGCCATCATATGAAAAAAATCGAATTGTCTGCCATTTTAGACGAAACCTGAGGGTTCGTTGAAAAGCTGAAAGAATGAACTAGAATGGGAGAGTACAAGGGAATAAAACCTAGAAGCTGTACCCTCTAAGGCACAAACCTATACAGTCTATACAAACATAACAATATGTGTTTGACACACCCCCTAGACTGTATAGGAGCAGTTCGTGACGAGAGAACGAGCAACTCAGGGTGCCACTACTAGTCCGACCTCTGAGGCAAGGGTCTAAAGACCAGTCAAACGAGTACAGACCAAGCCAAAAGCAAAACCGGGGCGGCACTACTAGTCCAGCGATTGGAAGAGGCCACAAGGCCAGTCATGATAAAAAATATATAAAAGGTCTGTACACAGTCAATGCCCTAGCAAGTGAGAGGCTATAGGAACAAGACCTACCTTGGCTGCAATTCTCCAAGGTCAGTGCAGGTGTGTCTCTTCAGCAGCTCTGCCTTCACGGAGGCCAGTGCGTCCCTGTCTGCTGTGGCAAAGACCAGGTCGTCTACGTAAACAAGGATGTAGAACGGAGTCTGGTCAGCACGAACGAAGAGCGAGGGGTCTGCATGTAGCACGCAGCGTGTTGTGCCACTCACGGGGAGCCTGCCGCAGGTCGTAGACGGGGCGCCGCAGGAGCCACTGGGTCCCAGGAGGGAAGGTACCAGTGAAACCCTGAGGGCGGCGCAGGTAGACCTGCTCGTGTAGACTGCCCTGAAGAAACGCAGTGGAGAAGTCGAGGGAGTGTAGCTTGTAGTCACGCTGAGCTGCTACGTGTAGCAGCACCCGAAGAGTAGTCATCTTCGGGGTCGGAGCGAAGGTCTGGAAGAAGTCCACCCCCTCGCGCTGACTAAAGCCTCTAGCGACATAGCGCGCCTTGAAGACAGGCGGCTCTCCAGGAGGGCGCTTCACCTTGAAGAGCCAGCGGCCATCGACTACGTTCACCCCAAGTGGGGGAACTGCGTTGACGTAGGTGCCGGTGGATCTCCAAGATGCCATCTCCTGCTCCATGGCAGCTATCCACTAAGAGGCCCAAGGTCCCGAGACCGCCTCAGCGTAAGTGCGGGGGGTCGGGATGTCGAAAGCGTTTGGGTCACCCTCAGGGACTAGGAGCATGGAACAGAGATGGGGAGTAGCCGCGGACAGGAAAGCAAGCTTGTACTGGCGGTCCTCCAGGACGTCACTGCCGAGGGCAGGAGCAACCCCGACAGACGGAGGACAGGCAGGGTCGGAGACCAGAGCGGTGGCGAAGTCAGCGACCGCAGCGACAAGAGCGTCAAGACGCGAAACCGGAACAAACGGGTCGGTAACGAGAGAGGCAAGGACCCGAGGAACAACAGGACAAGCTGAATGGAGGTAGTCAAACAGAGGGGGAGGCGCAACGAAAAGGGAGGATGGAGGAGGCGACGGTAGGAGGGGAGGATGAGACGCGTGGGAATGAAGCAACATAGGGTGAGAGCGCGAGACAGGGGAGACAGGGCGAGCACGAGAGGGACGGCGAGACCAGACGTGAGACGGAGGCGTCGGGTCAGGAGACAGAGGAGGACACACAAGAGGGGAATGAGGGGGGAGACGAGCCGGAGACGAGTCCGGGGGAGGGAACACAGGGCCGTAGACAGGAAGAGAAGGAGACGACAGGAGAGGAACAGACGCAGGGTTAGGGGACGGAAGGCCGAGCAGGCGAAGGGCTGACACCTGCGGTGACTACGACTGCGGCGGCACAACACCGACACCGGGGCCGCAAACTGCTCCACGGCTACCACCGGAACACTCCTCTCCTGCACCCCCAGAAGGAACACCCCCAGAGCTCGAAACCCCTCCAGCACCGGTACCACCTCCAGGCTTGCCGTGACAAGCCACGACAGGAACCCTCTGAGTACCCACCCCTAATCCAGCACCCCCAGAGTCGACGAACGGCTGCTGCGGCAGCGGCGGCGACAACGGCTGCCGCGGTTGCGACTGCGGCGGCAACGACTGCTGCTGCTGTGGCGACAATGGCTGCTGCGGCGACGACGGCTGCTGCGGCGGCGACAACGGCTCCGGAGGCGGCGGAGGAGGAGACACCGTGGGAGGGGCAGGCGGCAAGGACTACGTCGCACGACTACCAGAGTCAGCAGACTCCTCAACCGGGACAACCGACGGGAGGGGGGTGACGTGAGACACAACAGACGGGGTAGGACGGGGAGGGGGAGGGGCAGGTGTGACCAGGGACGGGGGAACTAGGAACGGGGGGGGAGAAACCGGGGGACCACGGTGGTGAAAGCGGTGGTAGAAGGAGACGTACTCATCAAAGGTGACGTTGCGGGAGTGAAAGAAACGGTGGGACGGCGGGTGGTAGAAGTGCCAGTCAGACGAGTCAAGGGGGAAACCAAGGAAGACACAGGGGACGGTGCGGGCAGTGAGCTTGTCCGTGCCAGAGGCACGAACGTGAGCAAGGCAGCCCCAGACGTGGAACGCAGACGCGTCACTAGGAGACCCGGAACAAAGGAGGGTCAGCGAAACCCGCGGCTGCTGGGGGTGCGGCCACAGGTTAAGCTGGTGAGCGGCGTAGCGAACCGCGAACGGCCACAGAAAATGGGGTGCACCGGCGTGGATGATGGAGCTACGAGCCACCTCCATGACCAAACCGATGCGTCGTGCAACGACCCCATTCTACTGCGGGGAGTCCGGTAGGGTGAACGTCTGGATGATGCCCTCTGCACGATACAAGCGACCAAGGACGCCGGAGGCAAACTCGCCACCACGGTCAGAGTGAAGACGCAAGACAAGGAGACCACGGTGGACACGCGCAGAGACAAGCCACGGGATAAGGACGTCAGGCACGTCGGTCTTCCGCTCCAGAGGAAACACCGTGGTGTAGCGCTTGTAGTCGTCGGCAAGCACTTGGAAGTAGCGCTCTCGACGCGGCCCATGGACGGGGGTGGGGCCCCAGACGTCCATGTGCAGGGTCTACAGCAATGCGGTGGTGGGGGGGAATGAGGAGGAGTCAGGGGCATGGTGGAGTCAACCCTCGACGCAAGGCGTGCACGGTGGCACTGTGGAGGGGGGCAATTTGGGGAACGACCCTGGGAGACTGAGGACAAGACCGTGCTGTGACATGTGACGCAGACGCGGGAGCGCAGTGTGATCTAGATGGTGGTGCCACAGGAGTGTCGGGTGAGTGAGCGACCGACACGAGCAGGCGGCAGCAACCTAAGAAGACGCAGCTACTTGGGAGGACGTCCCAACCGGGGGGGGCGCGGTGTCCAGTGTGAACAGGCCAGACACCGGGTCCCGGGGGAACGTGGTGAGGGGAGCACCAGTGGCGGCCTCGGTACAGACAGCGTACCGCTCGTGACCAGGGAACGTAGTGGTGACGCCAAGGTCCTGGAGGCAGCCAACACCAACTAGGTTCCTGGAAAACGATGGGACGTGCAAGCCTGTAAGGGAGCCCGAAGGAGCCGCCAGACAGGGAAGGGTGGTAGAACTACGGAAACTGCGAGGAGGGGTCAGCAAGGGAAACTGCGGCAGTTGAAGCATGTGGCGTCAGCGTAGTGGAGTCGCGGAAGAGTCCAAGGTGAAGGAGAGCGCAGCAGTGGCGGTCGGAGTCGGAGCATTGAGGGAGGAACCAAGGCTAAACAAGGCAGGGGATCCTACGCCTAACGCAGCAGGGGAGGCAAGACTAGACACACCTACACTAGGCAACACGGGGTAGTAAGAACCAGTCACACTAGAGTCATCAGCATACAGCACATACAAGGCAGAGCTAAGCTCATCCATGTCCATATCAAAGATCGGAATACTACGGCGAAGCAAGCTGTACCAGTCGGGGAGGTCGGGCGACGGACCGAAGCGAAGACGAAATAGGTGGTCCAGGCGACGAATACAGCGGACGGGAGTGTGACCGATCTTACCGCAAACGGAGCCACGGCAAGAACCGGTCAGGAGCTGGTACTGACAGTGCTCGTCACCCGAACTGCCATTCGGAGGCACACTACGCGCACGGCCACCACCACCTCCACCGGTGCCACCAGCGCTAGGCCACCCAGGCGGGAGACCACCCGCCCTCCTCTGTTGCGGCTGCTGCGACTGCTGCGGCTGGTGCTTGGGCTGATGCTGCGGCTGATGCTGGTCTGGCTGCGATGCCTGCGGCTGCTGGGACAGCTGCTCGGCTGCACCAGGCACAATCCCCTCGTCCGCGCCACCACCAGGCGGCCCGACTCCACCACCACCTCCACCTCCACCGCCACCCGCTCCTCCGTGCCCAGCCTTGGGGCGGCAACCCTTCCCCGGACGGAACTGCGTTGCATTCTCAGCCATAGCAACGGAACCGTCTGAGAAGGTGCACTGAGCAGGGGCACAACCCTGAAAGATAGGGACCGGCACAGTACCGCTGGTCTGGGCGATAGAGTGCTGGCGGGTCTCTATGGCAGTCAGGGTGTCAACAAAGTCGGTGAGGGTGAGGTCACCAGGGTGGATGCTAAGAAAGCGGTCGCGGGCAGTGGCAAGGCGGTCAGGGAGGCGGGTGGCAAGTTGGTTGAGGGCGGAGCAGAGGGGCGGCTGATGGGCTCTAATCTGGGTCTCAGTGCAGGCAGAGCGCCTGGTCGCGTCTATCGTGCGCAGGTGAGCGGCCAAGTCAGCGACAGTGGGGAAAGATGCAAGGTTAGGGAAGAGCAGCGGTAGGATCAGGCGACCTACAGAAGCAGCGGGCGGGGTGGAATAGCGCTAGACAACAGCATCTAGGAACTCCTGCGCAGTCTTGACCGACTTAAAGCGAGGGCACTCAGACAGGGGGAGGGCATGACTAATCGCAAGCTGCGCAACGGCGCTAGGGACGGGCGCGAGGGGCGCAAGGGGCCGGCTAAGAATGGGCGCGGGGGCGGCTAGGGCCTAGGGCGGAAGCGAGAGCGGGCTAGATGGACCTAACCTACTCATGATACCACGTCAAACTGAGAGAATGAACTAGAATGGGAGAGTACAAGGGAATATATACTAGAAGCTGTACCCTCTAAGGCACAAACCTATACCGTCTATACAAACATACCAATATATGTTTTACATTCGTCAGCCATTTCAGATGAAATTTAGGTACTATGGTGTGAACTATAGATGCATATGTCATGTACACAGTTTCTACGAGAACTACTGCTAATACTACTGCTACGGTTGCTGCTGCTACTGGTGCTGCACCTTACACTACATTAGAAATTAGTGGTAGTAGTTGTTAGAATGGAAGAATGACTAGAATAGGAGGGTACAAGGCAATGTAGACTAGTGTGTTGTACCCTCTAAGGCACAAACCAATATAGTATACAGTAACAAACTAAGTTATGTTTGACACACCCCCTAGACTATATAGGGGCAGTGCCTAACAAGAGAACAAGCAGCTCAGGGTAGCACTACTAGTCCAACCTCTGAGGCAAGGGTCTAAAGACCAGTCAAAAGGAGTACAGACAAGACAAGAGCAAGACCAGGGCGCCATTACTAGTCCAGCCACTGGAAGAGGCCACAAGGCCAGTCTGGGTAATATATATATAAAAGTCTGTACACAATCAAGGCCCTAGCAAATGAGAGGCTACAGGAACAAGACCAAGCTGTACACAGTGACGCTGATGATCTTTAGGCGCAAGGGCCTTCGTAAAGATATCAGTTTTGTTGGCACCAGGGGCCAAGTGTACTACGCGGGCCTGGCGACGCTGCTGCAGCTCGCACAGGAGGAAGAACCGCAGCTGGATGTGCTTCGCTCTGCCCTCAAGTCGTTTGTTTTTTAATGTCTATCCCTCCTTCACCGTTGCGCCCGTACTGGTAGTTAGGGTTTTTGCCATACGCAATACAGACGCTGCACTTCATGCAGGGTCGTCCCTCCGAGGTCTCGGAAATCAGCAGCCATGGGAAGTGCCGTTGCCATTGCTCCTTTGCTTTGAATTGGAGCTCAGGGACGGTGAGCAGAAGGGGTCCGTCGTCATCTGCAGGGTCGGCTGAAGCTTCTTTGGAGGACCGGGCTTGCAGGTTGACAGAGGGTGGAGATTGCACCGACGAAGGGCACCCGAAGGTCAGTTTGCGTTGTCGATACTTTGTCTTGCCTGGGGCACGGGCAGGTAAAACAGGACCGCGCATCACACGAGGAGGTGAGGCTGGACGCACGGACGAACTGCCAGGTTTCGGTGATGGGATTGGAGGGATCAAAGCATTGCACATGGTGTTTTCTTTGTCAAAGAAAACCCACGGCTCATCATCGATCGGTGGGAGAGGTGACAGAGGAGCCTCAGGTATTGTCGAAGGGGGATTGTCGATTACAATGCGAATCAGCGCACGAGTGAGTAGATCTAGGCCACTTATAATTTGGGGGACTAAGCCAAGGGGCTCCGCAACTACTGCTGACTGCCTAACTGGAGAGACGCTCGATGGCGCAGTCTCGAAAGCCATCGAAGCGTAGACAATGAGCTGCAGAGGGCATCTAGGCAGCGTGGGAGCGGAGCAATAGAGCCATGCTCATCATGTTGCGTGGCCTGGAAGAAAGAGGTGGAGCAGATGCAGTGACTCCAAGGTTCTGCTGAGACTGCCTTTACAGAGAGGCGCCTCGTCGAGCTGCAGCATGGCAAGGTTGCAGCTCCATTACGAAACGCACGCCTTGTTGGCACACGGTGGGTGGCTTTCTTGGCTGCTCCGCTGTGTGCTGTCACATTGCTGCCAGCATGAAGATGCACGGAGGCTAGCAACCCTGCGCGTAATGCACTAGCGGTCAAAGCTTGGCAGCAACCTGAGTCAGGTTTCGAATGCAAGCGCTGGCAGTCGCGGTGCATGTGAAAAACGATGTGCCTGCCCACCGACCAGGAACTGGAGGGCGGAAAGTGAGGCTATGGCAAACTGCCCCATTGGCGCAATGGGCCATTGGGCGACTTTGTCGGTATCAGACGAAATTGTACACGCCATCTGAGATTTCATACAAAAAATTACACCAAGTCTGTGATTTCATATGAAAACTTAAGACTAGGATAGACGATCAGACGAAATAATTCGCCTCGTCCAAAAATCAGATGAATGGCAAAAACAGGTCTGATTTTCAGACCATCAGACGGATTTCGGCTGATATCTGAAACCCTGATCTGCATGTAGAAGTTATAGGCTAGATTAGGTGTGTGCTCCTAGTAAGTACAAACCCAACCCTATATCTCGCTTGTTCTCTCACTAGTCATTATTCTGGTAATCTAACATGGTATCTCGAGTAGGTTAGGTCCACCCACACGCTTCCGCCCGCACCCTAGCCTACTGCGCCTCGCCGGCCCCTATCGCGCCCCAGCTAGGCCCCTCGGGCCCTAGCCAGGCCCCTCATGCCCTAGCCAGGCCCCTCGCGCCGTCGCCAGGCTCCTCGCACCCTAGCCGGCCCTTCGAGCCGTCGCCGGCCCCTAGTGCCCGACTGGCCCCTCGCGCCCTAGCCAGGCCCCTCGCGCCCTAAGCAGGCCCCTCGCGCCCCAGCCGGCCCCTCGTGCCCTAGCCGGCCCTCGCACCCGATCGGCCTCTCGCGCCCTAACCAGGCCCCTCGCACCGTCGCCAGGCCCCTCGCGCCCAACCGGCCCCTCGTGCCCTCGCCAGGCCCCTCGCGCCGTAGCCAGGCCCCTCGCGCCCCAGCCGGCTCCTCGCTCCCTAGCCGGCCCTTTGCGCCGTCGTTGGCCACTTGCGCCCGATTGGACCCTCGCGCCCGCCTAGCCCCTTGAGCCCTGGTGGCCCCTTACACCCCGTCGGCCCGGCCTCTCGCTCCCCCGCCGGCCCCTCTTGTCTCCCCGGCACGCCGAGTCACGCCGCCCTGCTGCCTGCCTCGGGCCCTGCGTCCTCTGCTCAGCCTCGTTCGTGTGTCCTGCCACCGTGTCGCTGTGCCGCAGTGCTGCTGAGTAGCTGTGCCGCTGTGGAGCTGGAGCGTCCTGCCGCTGTGCCGCTTTGGAGCTGTATCGCTGAGCCTGCACGATGGCGGACTCCGTCCTGCGCCTGGACGCTGAGGGCCACACGATCAACTTCGCTGCCTGGCTCGTCAACCTTTGTCGTCACCTTACAGGTCAGCGCCAGTATGGGCACTCTCTGGCCATGCATGCTGATGGCTTGCTGCCCCACCCTCCTGCGCCTGACCCCCTCCCTGCTGACCCCACCTCTGCTGAGAGTGAGGCCTTCTCTGCCGCTGCGCTAGCCCGCAACGTCTGGGACTCCCGCGATGCTGTAGCGCAGCTCGCTATTAGTCATGCTCTCTCCCTGTCTGAGCGTCCGTGCTTCACTACTGTCGCGAACGCCAAGGATTTCATAGACGCAGGCGTTGCTCGCTACTCCACGCCCGCCTCAGCCTCTGCAGGCCGTCTGATCCTCCCCATGCTTTTTCTGGATCTAGCTGTCTTTCCCACTGTTGCAGACCTTGCCGCTCACCTCGGTACCCTAGAGACTCACTATCGCACCGCTAGCACTGCCGCCCAGCTCACTGCGCTCCCCCCACGGTTTTGCATCACCCTGTACCTTATCACCATGCGCCTGTCTGACCGCTTAGCCAGTGCGCGTGACCATTTCCTTAGCCAGCACCCGGGTGATCTCACCCTGGCTGCCTTTGTCACCGCCCTGTCTGAGATCGAGACTCGCCAGCGCACTATCACTCAGTCGAGCGGTGTTGCGGCAGTCTCTATCTTTCACAGTGCACGTTTGCCGACGTTTCTGCCGCGGTCGCCACAGCAGCCCCTACTGCCGAGACCGCTGCTGCAGTCTTCCCACAGCAGCGCCAGCGCCGCGACCTTCGCGGCCCCAAGGGAGTGCGTGGTGATGGTGCTGGTAGTGGTGGTGGCGGTGAGAGTGGTTCTGCTGAGGGGGTTGCTGCTGGTGTTCAGGAGCAGCAGCAGCCGCCGCAGTAGTAGGAGCAGGAGCAGCAGACGCCGCAGTAGTAGGAGCAGGAGCAGCAGCCGCCGCAGCAGCAGCAGCCGCAGTAGTAGCCGCAGCAGCCCCCGCAGCAGCAGCAGCAGCAGCAGCCCAAGTCGTGGGCCCGCTTCCCGCCCGGGTTTGCTAGGCACCTCCAGAGGTGGTGGCCGCGGTGGCGGCCCTCGCAGCTCGGTGTCTACCGGCAGCTTCGGTCATGTGACCTGCCAGTACCAGTTCCAGATCGGGCCCCTTCGTGGCACTGTGTGCCGCCACCCGCACCCGACCGCCCGCTGCTTCGTCGCTGCTTTGGCCCGGCCCCGGACCTCCCCGACTGGCCCAGTCTGCTGCGCCATGGTTTGCCTATCTTTGAGTTAGATATGGATCAGATTAGTTCTGCCCTGCATGCTTTGTATGCTGACGGTTCTAGTGTGTCCGGATCCTATTACCCTGGGTTCTCTAGCTTAGGTGTAGCACCTTTGTGTAGTACAGACTCCCCTGCTGCATCAGGTGTAGGACTGTCTAGTTTGCCTAGCCCAGGCTTTGCAGCTGCTCCTCCTTCGCCTTCTACTACTGCTTCGCTGTCCTTCACACTCGACTCCAGTGTGTCTGCCTGCTACTTTCACGACCGCTCCACGCTTACGCCACTTGATGCGCCTGCTACTGTCGCTCTTGCCGACCCCTCTGCTGGTCCTGTCGTCGCTCGCAGCTACACCTCCCTTACCTGTCCTGCGGTCCCCTCGGGCTCTCTTACATGCCTCCATGTCCCCTCGTTCTCCAGGAACTTAGTTGGTGTTGGCTGTCTTCAGGACCTCGGCGTCACCACTACGTTCCCTACTTACGTGCGGTACACTGTCTGTACCAAGGCCGCCTCAGGGTCCCCACTAGTGACGTTCCCCCGAGACCCGGTGTCTGGCCTATTCACCCTGGACACCGCTTTCCCCCCGGTTGGCGCATCTTCCCAGGTTGTGGCGGCTTGCTCGTGTCGGTCGCTCACTCACCCCTCCCTTCTGTGACGTTCTTATCCCGTGGATCGTGGTTGCGCGTCTTCACCACAGTCCCCCTGTGCTGTGTCTCCACTCTGACCGTGGCGGCTAGTTCGCCTCTGGCCGGCTTGGACAGTTCTGTCGTGCGGAGGGCATCACCCAGTCGTACACTCTACCGGACTCCCCGCAGTAGAATGGGGTCACTGAGCACCGCATCGGTTTGGTCATGGAGGTGGCTCGTACCTCCATGATCCATGCCGATGCACCCCATTTTCTGTGGCCGTTCACCATTCGCCACACCGCTCACCAGCTTAACTTGTGGCCGCGCTCCCAGTGGCCACAGATTTCGCTGACCCTTCTTTGGACCGTGTCCCCTGGTGACGCGTCTGCGTTCCATATCTGGGGCTGCCTCCCTCACGTTCGTGCCTTTGGCACGGACAAGCTCACTGCCCGCACCGTCCCCTGTGTCTTCCTGGGTTTCCCATTTGACTCCCCTCCGTGTGAGGGGCGGGCGGCGGTTGCGGGCACGGAGATCCGCCTGCGCCCTCCTGCGGTGTCGTCGCCGCCTGCTGTATCCCGCGCAGTGAGCCCCCCCCCCCCCCCCTCCCCCCCCCCCTCGACGCTGCCGTCGCGACCGCATCCACAGCAGCACCGTGCGCCGAACGGCCTGACACGGCGGGCTGGCACGCGGCGGGGGCGTAGGGGGAGCACGCTGGAGAGGCGCGGCTGGCGTGCACTGCCGCGACGCTGGAGGGGATCCTCAAGCGGGCTGGTGTTGGGCTGCTCCCATCGCCCCCGCAGCCGGACCCTCCCCAACAGCCCCCCCTGCAGGTGCCGCCTCCTTTTCTGCCTCAATTACGTCCGCCGTTCCTCCCAGACCAGCCGACTCCTGTGGAAACGGTTATGCCTCAGCTGCAGCCTATGCGGCCACTTCCCGCGCTGACGCCTGAGTATCAGTATTTGCGCCCGCAGTTCCCGCTGCCTCCTCTGGCGGCACCGCACCCCTCCGGGCAGGCAGCGCCGCTGCAGCATCTGCTGCCTACGGCCTCGTATCCTGCCTCACGCCCCGCCGCACCCCTGCCGCCCCTGCACGTGCCGATCCCCTCCACCCCGGGGTACTATGACCTGCACCACGGGTCCCTGCCGGCGCCTCAGATGGGCGCCCCCGCGTTGTCCACCGACACACTCCCGGAGTGGCGTCCCCCGTCGCTGTGGGCTGAGGCGGCGGAGTGGACCGGTCCCCAGGTGGGGCTGTTCCACGGAGGGGGTGTGGTCAGCCCATTCGTTCCTCTCCGGCGGCGCGTGCCGTCCCCAGAGGGTGTATAGGCGGGGGCAGAAGCAGCGGAGACGGGGGGCGTGGAGTCGTCGGGAGAGGGGTCTCCCCATCGGGCCCAGGGGGGTGGGGCGGCGGCGCGACGAACCTCGTCTATGGTGGGGCTGGTGCCGGCGGCTCAAGGGGCGATATCGGTCCCAGCCGCCACACTCCGTCGCCTCGGGCACGCGAGGAGGGGGACGGAGATATTGATGACGATTCTGGTGGTGGCGAGCTCCGTACTGGGGAGCTCAGGGGGTCTGACAGTGGCCCCGTACTTCCCCCTTCGGTGCTGCCTGGAAGCAGCCATAGATCTCACTGTGGAGGCTGCGCGCGTGCGGCCCGGGCCTGCCCGGGGAACCGGCACGGATCCCCGCGTTCTTGCCGCGCTGCGCCAAGTGTCGGCGAGCATAGACCCGGCGTCAGCTGCAGGGCTTGTAGCTGGCGCCGTGTCCACGCTGCAGGTCCTGGTGTTGTACCAGGCCGCGTTGCTGGAGGAAGCCGGGCTGGCAGCTCTCGCGGAATGGCGGAGCGGCGGGAGTAGGTGCAGTGGGGCGGTGATTCCAGCAGTCTGAGCGCCCCCGTGCGGCGGATCAGGCTCTCCTGTTAGAATATACCATGCTATGCTATTTTTGTATATTGTGTTTACATCCCTAGTTGGGTATACACCTGTGTTGGGGTGTCAATCCAACCCAATTGTAGTTGGAGCCCCCAAACACAAGGACCACAGTTGTGGGGGCACCACAAGTCGATTGCTTAAGCCACTTGTGGTCCACCACACTTGGACCACCTCCCACTTGTGGTCAACCACATTTGGAAGGATCCTCCCTCTGTTGTGATTGGTCCTAACCCCTCCCTTCCCTTCCAACCCTCCCTTCCTTTCCAACCTTCCCTTCCTAGCTCATCTCTCTCTTCCTATGTAATGCCTTTGCTTCATCAATAAAATTAACTTTACTGTTTCTAACATGGTATAGAGAAATAATGGCTCACGCCAATCTTTTATCCTGATCATTCCCCACGCTTCCGCCCCGTCCCTTTCCGACGTGCACCTCATTGCCGTCCCCTCCATCGTCGCTGCTAGACTCCTAGCTGTCGCCTCTCTTTCCCTTCACAACTAGTTTTCTGTTGGGTGGATTTTCAAACACCCCCAGTGCGCCAAAATCCATAGCTCGCTCGCTAGTTGACATAATTGAGTGATTCTATTTGCAAAAGAAAGCCTTTGTTGTCAGCTGCGACGTCGTAAAAATTCACACTGTTTCACCGATTGGATTGTTGAATATCGATTTCCGAAGTCCGGGCACGTTCCTGGATGTGATAACGAAGTGCTACTGAAATTTCTACCAAGTCCTACTTTCATTCACTAACTGCCGTCTTTCCCAATCTTTTGCCTCCTCACCTGCACCTGCTCATCGTCGCCTTACCGTTGCTGCAGCCGTAGAAGCTGCAGCAGCCGAAGGAGGAGCAGTAGCAGCAGCAGTAGCAGCTGGAGGAGCAGCAGACGCCGCAGTCGAAGGAGCAGCAGCAGTCGCAGAAGCAGCAGCCGACGAAGGAGCAGCAACAGTAGCTACAACCATCCCCATCCTCCCCTCCTCTTTGAGCCATCGCGGGTCCACCCGCCACCGCTCCCTCCCGGCAACCGCGGGTCCACCCGCCGTCGCCTTCCTGCCACTCCGCGCCACCAATGGCGTCCTTTCCCCCTCCTGTCGACGCCTCGACCCTCGATCATCTCGTGCGCGCTGCCAACAACTCAACAACCCGTCGGCAGCCTCCACCGCGTCCTCCATAGTGCACATGTCATGCCGTTCCGCCTCCTGGAATCATGCTTGGTCTCCCAGAGGGTGACCTTGGGGACCCGCCGCCTCACCCTGGCCATCCCCCCCCCTCTCATTCCCCATCCCGACGAGGAACCTCCGCCCCCCGTGGTACCCGTTGGCACTAGCACTCGCGCTGCCACCGCTGAAGCTGAGCAGCTCTTCGTTACTCAGCGTCGTGACTTCCTCGTGTTCCATACTGATTACCTGATCGCTTTGGAGGAGCACGAGCGGTTGGCCACCCTCCGCACCTAGCATGCCGCTGCCACCGCCGCTTATGCCGCTGACTCTGCGCGATTTGCTCAGCGTCGTTGCGCTTGGCTCGAGGCAGACAGCTGTGCTACTAGTGCCCTTCTCCTTGCCATCCCGTTTGCGCTCATGCGCAACTTTCAGGCACATTGCATCGGCTCCCGCCAGATCGGGCTCGAGCTTGAGGAAATGTTCGAACGCACCGACTTCGACGCTGTCGGACCGCTCTTCAAGGAATACTTCAGCATCATGATCAAAAATAGTGCTGGCGCCATTGACTACACCAGCCGTCTCCTGGACCTTGCTTCCCGCCTAGAGGCTCGCCAGACTACTCTCTCCTCCAACCTCCAGATCTACCGTCTCCTTGAAGGCCTCTCCCCTCAGTATGAAGTGTGCATCATCGCCTTCACTGAGGCTCAGCCCCGTGCCTCCCTCGACACTGTGGTCCAGTGGATCATTAACATTGAGGCCTGCCTTCTCTTAACCTCCCCCTCCGGCCTGAACTCCACCGAGTCCCAAAACCTCCAGCTTACAGTCACACAGCTGCGCCGTGGCGAACGCCCACGTGGCGGCCGCACCAACCCTTAGGGAGGGGGTGGAGGTGGCGGTTGTGGGGGCAACGGAGCCGGCGGCGGTGGTGGCGGGGTCGAGGGTGGCAGCAGTGGTGGTGGTGGAGGCAGTGGTGGCTCATCTGGTAGCCGTGGTGGCTGCCCTGGCACTCTCCTCCCATGTTCCTATCTTCGCCGTTTTGGTCCTAGGGCGGGTGAGCGCCGCACCCAAACCAACCATCCCCCAACGACCTGCTTCAAGGCGTATGATGACGCTTGGTTCGAGCGCGGCAACACTGGCACACCCCCACGCTGGTGTGCCATGGATCCCCGCCTCTCTCTCCAGGATGTTAAAACTCTTCCGTCTTTCCTCCCCTCTCATCTTGAGCTCTCCTCCTCCTCCTCCTCTGTCCCTGACCCCATAAGTTGTAGCAGTTTTGCCGCTTCTAGCAGCAGCAGCAGCAGTGGGGCTCTGGTGGTCAGGCTGCAGCCGCAGTCGCAGCCGCAGCATCTGCATGGCAGCAGTAGCAGCTTGGCTTTAGCACCGCCGCCATGGCTGCCACAGCCACAACAGGTCCTCCTGGCTTTCCCTCTGGGGCTCTCCTTTCCCTAGTGCTCCCGCCTCCCACTCCAGCTTTCTAGGCGAGCTCATGCGTTCTTCCCCTGCTTCCACTTCCATGTATCCCTCTGTTTTTAATGCCAGTGATTTCCAGTACCCCGTGTCTTCAGCTCCCTCCTCGCTCATGATTGACTTTGTTCTCGATAGTGGTGCCACGGAAACTGCCCTCAAGGACGCTGGCACCCTCACCTCCTTCCCTTTCTCCACCAACGTTCATGGTGCTGATTCCAGCTTCTCCGTCCTTTGCACTCATCTCTCCACCCTCCCCTGCCCCCCCTTCCCCTCCAGAGTGGTCACTGGTCTCCACATTCCCTCCATTCGTCATAACCTGCTCTCCATCCGTGAACTCCAATAGGCTGACATCACTACCCTCTTCCTCGCCTCTGCCACCTACAATGTCCTCCTCCACGGCCCCACTCGCCGCCTCCTTCATCGCCTCCCACTTTGCCCTCGCTCTCGCTAGTACATCCTCAGCACATCCCGCCCCTCCTCATGCAACGTGACCACTCGTGCAGGCACCTCCACTCTCCCCCCTCCCCTTCCTCTAGAGCTAACTTCCTCCAACTCCACCTCCTCTCCATGCTCTTGTCGCGCACTGTCCCACCCCGCTGTTCTCATCCACCATCGCCTTGGTCATATGAACTTTCCGTCACTTCGTAAAGCCGTCTCCTCCCGCTTGCTTGACGGTCTTCCCCCACGCTTCCTCCCCTCCCGTCCTCTTCCGCTCCCCCATGCGCCACATGCATTCATGGAAAGCTCAAACAATAGCCTCACCTCTGTCATCCTTCCTTTTCTGCTGCCCCCCTTGACCTCGTCCACATGGACCTCTGGGGCCCTAACCCTTCCCCTTCCCCCCAAGGGCACTGGTACATGCTTGTCCTAGTCGACGACCACAGCAGGTACTCCTTGGTGTTCCTTCTCCACACGAAGGTTGAGGCCCCTGCTCTCATCGTTACCTGGGCCAAGCAGTGCCGTGTCCACTTTTGTCACCCCATCCTCCGCCTCCATTCCGACGGTGGTGGTGAGTTTCTCAACCGCACCCTCTCTTCCTACTACTCAACCCATGGCATCAAGCAGACTCATACCCTTCCCCACTCCCCTCAGCAGAATGGTGTTGCTGAGAGTCGCATTCGTGAGATCACCAAGACGGCCCGCTGCCTCCTCAGTCATGCCTCCACGCCCCCTTCTTTTTGGGGCTATGCCCTTGTCCATGCTGCTCTCCTCACTAATCCTTACCCATATCCTCAATGCCAGTCTGGCACTCCCTCAGAGCTCTGGACCAGCACCAAGCCAGATGCTGCCATTCTTCGTATCTGGGGTTGCAAGGCATATGTTCTCATCCCCCCACCCGACCGCTCTACGCAAGCAGGAAAGCTCGCCTCCAAGGCCATTGAGTGTGTCTACCTTGGCCACGCTCGCTCTGCCCCTGGTTACCTCTTCCTTCACCCGTCCTCAAGGCGCCTCCTACAGAGCCGTGACGTGGTGTTCGATGAGAGCATCCCGTTCTATCATTCTGTTCCGCCTTCCGACCCACTTCCTACTCTCTCCTGCCCCCTCACATGGACTGATGCTGTCATTTCCCCACTCCTTCCCCAGGCTCCCCTCCTTCCTCCGGATCCTGCTCCTCCCCCTCCTCCTTCCTCAGGTGACATTTATGACCCAACTGTCCCTGACTCCCCTGCTCACTCTGCCTCATCGCACCAGCACCAGCAGCAGCAGCAACAGCGGGAGCAGCAGCACCAGTGGATGGAGCAGCAGCAGCATCAGGAGGTGCAGCAGTTGCAGCGGGTGGAGCGGCAGCAGCAGCACCCGCAGGCAGTGCAGCAACAACAGCCGCAACAGGAGGTGCAGCAGCAGCAGCAGCCACAGCAACAACCTTATCAGCATCGCTGCACCACCTCTCCGTTCATCCTCCCACGCGTCCACACTCGCTCTCATGGCCCACTCATAGGCCATCCATGGGGTTGGCCAACGCCACCCCCACCCTCCCTTCTCTTCATTGAGGACTCCCATGAGGAGCTCATTGGCGTTCGGCAACAAACACCTTCCCTCACGCCTCTCTACCCGGGCTTCCTTGGCCTCCTCATCCTTGGCATCGCTACCGCTCCGACCATATTCACCCCGTCCAACTTCCTTGAGGCCATCACCTGCCCCGATGCTGCCAAGTGGATCCAGGCTATCTTTGGTGAATGCAAGGCCTTCATTCGCAATGCCTCATTCGTTGACATTGTCCCCTCTCCTGACGACGTCATTGTTGAAGGCCCGTGGGTGTTCCGAGTGAAGCAGCTGCCGGGTGAGGAGCCGGTCCACAAGGCCCGGTATTGTGCCAAGGGCTTCACCCAGACCCATGGCATCGACTATTGGGAGACATTCTCTCCCACTGCCAAGCTCCCAACTCTCCGTGCCATCCTCGACTATGTTGTTTGCATTGACATAGAGATTGCCTCCATTGATGTCTCCAACGCCTTCCTGCAAGGCGAGCTCCAGGAGCGGGTCCTCTTGCGGCGGCCTCAAGGCTTTCATGCAGCCTTCCCTCCCAACACAGTCTGGGAGCTGCGCCGCCCAGTTTATGGCCTCAAGCAGGCTCCTCGCGAGTGGCACAACAAGCTGGCCGCCACTCTGCAATCCCTGGGGTTTCGTGCCTCTCAGTCCGATGCCAGCCTTTTCCTTCGCTCATCTCCCACCCGCTTCTTCATCTTGGTGTATGTCGACGGCATGATCTTGTTCGCTGACGATGCTGCCACCATGCAGCAAATGAAGGACGCCCTGCATGCACGCCTCAAGTGCAAGGACCTGGGTGAGCTCAAGCACTATTTGGGCATGACCATCAGCCGGGACCGTGCAGCGCGCACCATTACCCTCTCACAATCCTTTTACATTGATCAGGTCTTGCAACGGTTCGACATGGCACAGGCCAAACCAGTTACCACTCCCTGCAAACCGACCACCAGCTTGCCCCTCCTCCTACTCCCTCCTCCTCTGACCATCCTTACGCTGAGCTCGTCGGTTCGCTGATGTACGCTATGATGTGCACCCGCCCGGACCTTGCCTTCCCCATCAGCGTTCTTGCTCGCTTCGTCGGTACCGGTCGCCACACTGACGAGCACTGGGCTGCAGCGAAGCGGGTACCCCCCTACCTCCGTGGTACCAAGGACTATGTCCTCACCCTGGGAGGCTCTTCTCCTCCCCTCCTCTGGCTTCAGTGACTCCTTCTGGGCTGACTCCCAGCCGGATCGCCGTTCCTCTCAAGGCTACGGCTTCACCCATGGCAGCGGCCTCATCAACTGGCACTCCACTCGCTCCTCCTCCATCGCCCTCTGATCCTGCGAGGCTGAGCTCTATGCTTGCACCATGGCCGCTCAGGAGGCTCGCTGGCTCATCCTCCTTGCTGAGATCAGTGATCCTCAAAGCTGTCCCACCCTCTTGTGTGACAACGCCAGCACCATCCATCTCACGAAGGACCATTTCTTCCATTGTCGCTCCAAGCTCATTGAACTCCGCTACTTCTTCGTTCGGGAGTTGGTCCAGCAAGGTCACTTAGTGGTGCACAAGATCGCTGCAGAGGCCAACTTGGCCGACATCTTTACGAAGGCCCTCCCGAAGACCGCGCACTCTGCCCTCCTCTGCCTTCTCGGCCATGGGCCCCGCCCCCTTTCCTGATTCTGGGGTTGTACCCTTCATATACACTAGCTTTGCATGCTATGGGGTTGTGTTCGAATATACCATGCTACTATTTGTGTATATTGTGTTTACATCCCTAGTTGGGTGTACACCTGTGTTGGGGTGTCAATCCAACCCAATTGTGGTTGGAGCCCCCAAACACAAGGACCACAATTGTGGGGGCACCACAAGTGGGTTGCTTAAGCCATGTGTGGTCCACCACACTTGGACCACCTCCCACTTCTGGTCAACCACATTTGGAAGGATCCTCCCTCCGTTGTGATTGGTCCTAACCCCCCCTTTCCCGTCCAACCCTCCCTTCCTAGCTCATCTCTCTCTTCCTATGTAATGCATTTGCTTCATCAATAAACTGAACCTTTATGTTTCTAACATCTCCATGTGCGTTGCAGCAGCAAGGCCAGGGTCCCGTAGGCTGTTGTTGTACACAGTCGTTGAGTGGTATGTTGTTTTGGAGTTGCTTGCCATCCCCTAACCGCGCGGCCGGAGGTCGCGCCGCGAGCGACGGCGGCCGAAGGCCGCCGGCGCGAGCTGAAACCAAAGAGAAGAAAAGAGAATGAATGGAAACTAAACAAGGAGAATGGAGAGAGAGAGAGGGCCTTATATAGTTGAGGAAAGGCACATGCTCTCTCTCTCTCTCTCTCTCTCTCTCTCTCTCTCTCTCTCTCTCTCTCTCTCCCTCTCTCTCTCTCTTCTCTTTTCTCTCTCCTCTCCTCTCTCCCTCTCTCTCCTCTCTCTCTCTCC
>BQMB01002122.1:0-38281 GCA_027943415.1 Closterium sp. NIES-67
TATTTTCACACCAAGGCTGTAATTTTCAGACAACAAATAATATACTATGGCTGACAAAATCAGCCTTTCTGCACAGGGGGGGCCTGACAAATCAGCCTAAGTTGCGGGGCTGCCCTTGAGATCCTTGGGGAAGCGATACTAGCCATCTATCTGCTTGGGGGTTATGGGTGCACTTACCCACTACTTAACAAGCCCTTTTAGCTTTGTGGTTAGTGACTGAGTTCTGACACATCAAGCCAACAACTTGTGGCTTGAACACTGTAAGAGGATGAGGCTTGTCGAATCCTTGATCATAACCATTGGCTATTTATTGGTGTATTATTTTGTGTAATTTGTCTTTCTTGGAAATCCTTACACATTGGTATGTATATATCATATGTGCTACGGAGTATTTGGACCTTTTCTTGCGTGGCACGTTTTCTATTGCGTGGAGTGTTCCGTCACCGTCACCGTATCTCTAAAATCCCTATCGTGCTTCTAGGTGGTGTTCCTATGGACAATTCTACTCATTTCTAGAACTCTCTTAGAAGGTCCTAGTTATGCTTCCCTAGAGCTCTCGTAGGAATTTAGGATTGTGTCTTTGCTTGTATTCATTCAATTCTCTTAACAGCAGCTCCTCTGTACTTTATTTCATACGCTCGTGCGCCTGTATGAGTGCAGGTAGGAGGTATCCCATGTTCAAGTATTGGGAGATGTAACGCTCCAACTCAGGTTGCAGAGTAGTGTAGCGAATGGCGATAAGTCCGTGCCTGAGTTGCAGATAGTAGAATTTAGCTACACTATTGAATGTTGAAGCGATGGTAACTGCTTCTTGCGGCAAGAAACCACCAAGCAGTTGCATATTCATTTGCACGTGTACAAGAAAGGCTGATTTTGTCAGCCATAGTATATGCTGAAGAGCAGCATGTCATCCACGTACACCAGCAGAAGCACAAGTGATTCCCCCTCTCCCATCAGGAACAGGCTCTCGTCGCATGCACTCGCACGGAATCCAATCCCTTCCAGTGCACTGGCCAGCCTGTTGTACCAGCATCTCGGGGCCTGCTTCAAGCCATAGATGGCCTTGTTAAGTTTGCAGACACGACCGGTTCCATCCTCATAGCCAGGTGGTTGAACCATGTACACCTCCTCTTCCACAATGCCGTACAGAAAAGCGGTTACGATGCGGTCATGAAAGGGAAGGACCCTGGAGGCCCATGGTCAAGAACATGACAAGAGTCAAGTCTTGACTCCCATCCTCAGGTTCAGCCAGCCTGGCAAGACAAAATTCACACTGTACCAGGTTGGCCTCCAAACCCAAATGCTGCAGCTGCAGGGTGGGGACAAAAGTCCCACACATGCTGGTCCCTCCTCGTTATAGGGCTCTCCAACTTTGGTGTAGCAGCTGACAAGGACTTCCAATGAGTTGTAACAAATCCATCAAACATTTCTTCGTAACTTCTTCATATGTGCTCCGATTCCAACAATTCTTGGCTCGTTGGAATGCGCTCGATGTCATGCACAATCCAAGCACATCTGCACAAGCACAAGATGAACATGCAAACCCAACAAACCATACAAACAATGTAGCACACAAACACATGCAACGAAATGATGCGAACAGACGACAGGATGACGTGCAAACGTATATGCACCAACACACTCCCCTCAGACTGTCGGCTTGTTTCGCCGTCTCTAGTTCAAGGACATTCCCGCATCCTCGCACAGCGCCAGTGTGGCTCTTCAGCTAGCCGCTTGGTAAGGAAGTCGGCTGGCTGTTGCTGAGTTTTCACGTAGATCGGATCCAGTGTCCCAAGCTTCACCTCCTTCCGCAGCCAATGCCACTTGATCCTCATGTGCTTGTTCAACCCATGAAGAACTGCATTGCGTGCCATGGCAATGGCTCCCTTGCTGTCACTGAACAGAGGTGTCGCACAAGTCTGTTCATGGCCATACCGGGCCAGTAATAATTACACTGCAAGGTCTTGAGGAGGGTACGAAGTTAATCATAACCGGGAACCCAATAGCGGGACGTGTCATGCTTAGCAAAATAAGCAACTATGGCTATGGTGTGCTGTTGGTGAGTGGCAGAATGGAAGAACGGGTCGATTTTATAGCCATTGGTAAATAGGCCAGTAAGGAGTGGGTTGGTCTGGGTGACTAGTATGGCAGCTGTATGGGCAGTGGGGCACCACAGCTGCCATACTAGTCACCAGACCTGACAAGCGCTGGTGTCACCATCCGCACTGAAAACAAATGCCTGCAGTGCATGCGAGCCCAACCGAACCTCAACCCCCGACAGACTCGCTGGCTTGATTTCCTCGGGTCCAACTTCCACTATACTTTCACCTACAAACAGGGCGCCAACACATTGTTGTCAGGTAGCACCGCCAGATTTTTAAAGCATGGACGATCGCCAACAATTCCTTGTCATATAATGTATAATTCTTCTCAGCTCCTTGCCAGTTCCGTGATTCATAGGTGACCAGCGGAAGACCGTCGCGAAAATCTTGGAGTAAATCTGTGCTAGTGGCGATGTCACTAGCGTCGGTGATGACTTCGTATGGACGGTCAAGATCAGCGATGCGAAGGACAGGTGGTGACGTGCGGGCGATTTCCAGTTGGGCGAATGCAGCTTGCTGCTTTTCTCCCCACCAAGAATACTCGTAAGCCTGTAGTAGGTCGGTTAGCAGGGCGGATAACCCTGCCATATTCGTAATAAAGCAGCAAATGCGATTCAGGAATCCAAAAATAATATGCAGCTCCTTCACATTTCGTGGCGGCTTCCACTCCTGGATGGTGGTGATTTTCTTTGGGTCGATCTTCACACCTTCGGTAAACTCCTTAAGAAACCCGCAATTCGATCCCTTAGTGATGAGGTGGTTCTTGTGCAGCAGCGTGAAGACTGCATCAAGATCCATTAAGTGCTGTTCATTGCTCTTGCTGTGGATCAGAATATCATGGAGGTAGACGATTACACACCGGTCCAAGAGTTTCCTAAAAATGCCACGTCATCTGTCTCACAAGATCGAATGTGTCGAGGAAAAGTTGCACTATCCATTGATACAGGGCGCTTTTATTATTCCGAGAAGGTAACCAGGTTTATCCTATCCAAAGGGAATAGACCCTTCTATAAATAGAATCACCCTGCGTATAGCCACGCTAGGCTATTGGCCTTAAGGGATCACGGCAAGATTACGCTAGATATAGCGCGCCAGTACATCCTGAGCTTGGTCGGTGATATAATTATAATAATTGGATAACCCAAAGGATAATGAGAATGGAGGAATAGGAAACTAAATGGGATGTGATAAAGATCAAATGAATCAGGATAATTAGAAGAATGAGATAGAGGAAAAATATGGAAATGAGAAAGAAGTGTAACAGGGTCGTACTCTCACAATATGGAAGGTCGAGGGCGCAGTCGTGAGGCCAAAAGGCATCACCAGGTACTCGTAACTACTGTATCGGGTACGAAACGCACTCTTGTAACAATCTTCTGCTGCGACGCGAAGTTGGTGGTAACCTTCTTGTGAATCAATCTTCGAGATAACTTCGTTGCCCAAAGTTGGCCGAGTAGTTCGCCGGCTCATGGGGTCGGGTAACGTGATTTTATGGTGATTCGGTTCAGTGCGTGACAGTCAATGCCCATTCGGAATTCCCCGTCATTCTTTGGCGTGAACAGTATCGGGGCGGCGTATGGCGATGAACTAGGCCGGATGAATCCTTTCGCGAGCAAGTAATCTAGCTGCTGCTGCAATTCCTCCAGTTCTGGTTGGCTGAGCCGAAACTGGTGCTGTACAGTCAATTCCAGCTTGATTATGTGGTCCTCTGGTCGGCTCGGCGGGAGTCCAGCTGGCAGGTCGTTTGGGAAAATCTCGGGATACTGCTGATAGCTTCTCAATGTCTTCATTCTCGACAGTCGATGCCATGTCACGAAGTCCGACGACGTAGGTGTCAGCTCCTGCTTGCACCACGCTTGAAGGTGATGGCGTGGACTTGTGTGCTTTGCATGCAAGGACCTGTTCACCTGGGCAACTCTCCAGGATGCTGCGGAAGCTTGAATGAATGACCAATCAAGAATTGTATAAATACAAGCAAAGACATAATCATATTTATTCCTACGAGAACTCTAGAGATGAGTGGAAACCATCTAGAAGCACGGTATAAATTTTGGAGATATGGTAACGGTGATGGAACACTCCATGCAATAGAAAACGTGTCACGCAAGGAAAGTCCAAAATAATCCGTAACACATATGATATATGTAAAATATATCAATCCGTAGGGGAAGAGTGTAGGGATTTCCATAAAATGAAAAACATACAATAGATAGCAAATAGCAAATGGTTGTGATCAAGGATTCGGCAAGCCTCATCATCTCACACTCCCCCCCCTTTAAAACTAGGTAAATGGTGAAAGCACCCAGTTTTTCAGTAAGCACAGAGGGTTGAGAGAACTGATATTCTCCACTTACTCCCGTATTGCCAACGGCGTTGATCTCTGGTAAACACCAGTTGGGCGTTGATCTCTGGTAAATACTTTTCTAAGGGTACACCCAGCTTTTTACCCTTGTCCAACTGTATGAGACTGTGACTTGTGCCTCCATCAATGAAAATCTTCAAAAACACCCCACTTTACCCTTCACCAATATACTATAGGGTGATCTGCAATTTTGTTCCCCTTATTCGTCCAGGCCCAGTCAATTGCAGAAATCGGGATCACGACCCGGTGGGGACTGTGTGGTTCGGCCGAAGAAGCTTGGCCGTCATTAAGGGGCCCTGTACTTATTGACATAACCGATTTCCCAATCGCTCCTTAGGCTTCTTCCCCATAGAAGTCTGCAGGCTTAGGGATTCTCGGTAGTTGCGTCGGATATAACCTGATTGACCATAGTGGAAGCATAGCCCCATATTTTGCGGAGCAATTGCATAAATATCCATTGCATCTACCCCTCTTATTGTGGCGCCCTGGTCCTATTCTCGAGGGCGACCCTGTCGTAGAAGTTCGTCCATGGCTTCATGAGCGAATCAGCAGCTTTGGCGAATTGGATGTAGCCCTGTAACCGCTTCGCAGGTTGTTGCAGTTTAATCTGGTACTGAATCTCTGGCTTCAATCTGCACATGTACCTGTCGACGTTCTCCAACTCGTGCATGCAGCCACATGTGTCCACCAGGGCCAGGAACAACGCGGTGTATTTGGACACTCCCCAGTGGCTTCGACATGCCTAGAGTTTTGCGGGTCTTGTCTGAGTCATGTGCATGCTCAAATAGCTTGCAAAGCTCTGCACACCATGTTGCCCATGTGCGAACGTGGGTCGCGTTGGATAGCAAACGTGCCTCGTCTTCTTCGCCGAACTCTTCGGACCACTCGTGCTGTCCTTCTGTGCGAGTTGCCGCTGAGTCAACAATTACCTTCCACCAATGTAGGGTGGCCCTTTGCAAGAGTGTCAACGCGTGGCTGATCCTCTTCTTATCGTCCCTGATGCTTGCCGCGTTGAAATATATTTTCATGGCAAGTATCCGCTGCCGCATTGACTCGCCTTTGTTACTTGGATCGAAAGGAGCGAGTTGTTGACATCTTACACCAACTACAGACCTCAAGCCCCTTCGATGGGAACTTCTTCCCATGGTACTTTGAGTTCAAACTTCTGGTGATGTCTTCATGGCTCCATCGAGTACCCTGAAGCAGGAATGGCAGAGACAAAGGGCACTATTTCCGGCTCTCGCTAATGGTGCATACACTGCTGGTGCAAAACCTCTCACCTTCGAAGAAATACGGTGGCCCTTCAATGCTTCACTCGTCCCTGCGTTCTATGCTTTCGAAAGTCTCTGCAAGGTACACCAAGCTCAAGACGCAGTGAGGCAGAGTAGATTACTCCAATAAATGAACACACTTCAGATGCTTCCAGGAGAGAAGGCTGGAAGCTACACTAACCGCTGCCGCAACTTGCACGACCAATTCCTTAGAAGCGGCAGGAGCTTCACCAATGAGCTCTTCGTTACCGTACTCCTTGCCGGACTTGGCTCCAAATGGCGCATGCGCAAGGCCTTCCTGTGCACGCAAGGGAACAAATAGGAAAGTGCTCTCCTTGCAACACTAGTTGCCGAGTAGCAAGATTGGACCTGCCCAATACACGTGACAAGGCAATGGCAGAGAAGTTCAGCATCCACATCGGACAACAAATGAAGGAACCGGACAAGGGCAAAATCGCTAATCATGACCTTTATGCAATTTCAGCTAGAAATTGGGACACTTCATTGATGAGTGACAAAGCTAAAGAGCTGGCAGTGTGCGGACTTTGAACCACAGCGTCTAAACATCGCAGTCCCAGTGCCACAGTCAAATATATTGCGTCCAATCATCACCGTGACTTAATTAAGACCAGTACATAATACCTGACCCATTGTTAACTATATGGTCAGCGCTCATTGGACTTTCGGCATTCAATACTGGGCAAGACGCAATACCTAAGCAGCAAAGAGGATTGCTCACTTGAGCTACCACCATATCTTGCTGAGCGCCATCGCCCAAGACCGAAAACGCCACTGCAGCCCCTCGAGGTCAATGACGATGAAGCAGACCAAGCCATGCCATGCCACCTAAATGTTTAGCCGTACGCCCATATTGCAAAGAAGAATCATCCCCACGATGTCAATACGTGGTTCTTAAATAGCTGTTGTGACCACCATGTGGCTTCTTCTTTGCATTATCTTCTCAACTGGAAGATCCTTCTAGAAACTGGCAGGTACACCATCATATTCGCAAACAACAAAGAGTTAACCACAACAGGCATGGGCAACAACCTGCTTGAGCCCGTCGATAGGAAAGTCTCCTTATGTATGAACAAGGTACTCGTCATCGATGACCTCGGCTTTAATCTCCTCTCCCAAGTGCAGCTGATGGAAGCCGGAATCCATTTCATTAGCGATGCCGACCGGGTGATCACTGAGCTGTACTTGGGTGCGAGAAAACAAGACGGGAGTGATTAAATTGGCCTTGCTGAAACCAGAAATGGAATCTCACTTCTTCGGTTCACACCTGAGACACCTTAAGGTGACAGCCAAATGGTCATCTCTCTAGCCCATTGGCATCATCGAGATGAGACGGCTCTCAAGACCTTCGATCATTGACACCTCAGGGAAGTGAGGTCACCACTCTTCAACCATCCCGCACGTCATCATCCACACCCAAACCTGAGGACTCTTAGTCGTTTCGCAAACCTGCACACGAATCAACAAGATGTTGTGTGATACCATCATATGCTATCACATTCTGTCTGCCTCCCATCCCGTGTTTTCAACTTGCATGTGTGGTTTGAACGTGTGCAAGAATTTTTGCGTGGTGTGTTCTGAAGTTTGGGAATGTGTTTTGTGTTTTTTTTTGTTTGAGCAGATATTTGTGATGATAGATTTTGAGAAGAACAACAACAAGAATCGCTTCAATCGGAGCAAGAACGCTAAAGCTATGAAGATTCAAAGTTTATAAGCTTGCGTTCCATTTGCAGCAGTTACTAAGTGTAGTTGTGGGGACTCAATATGGAGTTGGGACCTTTGGGGGTTGGGGAAAATCGTCACTCTACTAGAGGAGCTGCAAAATTGGTTGGGAACAACCAAGCTAGGTTGGCAAGGGTGGCCAACTTGGTTGGATTGATTAGAAAGGGACAAAGGTCAAAGTTAGGGTTCCTATAGGGAGGGAAACTTTGTGCTTATGGGGTTTCCTTGGTTGGGGACTCTCTTGGGACCTTCCCTCTCATCCCTCTCTTCCCTTCCAAACTTTCTCTTGCTCCTCTAATTCCTTGTGAGATTTTTTAACCTTGATTGAAGTTTGAGATTGAGTTAAGTTCTTCTCCTACAGCATACCCCCCTGTGCGTCGAAATTCATAGCGTCGCGAATACTTCATCAATCTATGTGATTCGAATTGGGAACGGTAGCAGAGATTAGAAGCTACAACAATACGAGTTTGGCGACATTCCAACGGCTAGTTTGTTGTCAACGACGTTTCTTGTGGAGACGATTTTTTTGTCCAGAATTTCGGATCTATATTTTGAGTAATTCTAGCTCCTGAGTTCACCTAGACTCCGTCCTTTATCCCAACAAGTTGTATTAGAGAGATATTGAGGACATTGAGAGGAGCCTACAGAAGTATGAAAACTCACCAACGCACTGGCAACGTTCCAAACCGAAATGAACCACATTCTACGCCCACTTTTGGATGAGTGTGTGTTGGTGTATCTTGACGACATTCTCATCTACACGCGTGATATGAAGCAGCACGTCGAACAACTGCGACGCGTCTTCGACATTCTTCGATGGGAATGCTTCTACATAAAATTATCCAAGAGCGAATTCACCCTCAAGAAGGTCCAATTTCTAGGACACATGGTGAGCGCTCAAGGAGTCCACGGCGACCCCAAGAAGATCGAAGTCGTACGCACGTGGAAGACACCCGAGAACGTGAAGGAGTTGCAGCAGTTCCTAGGCTTCGCTAACAATTACAACAGATTCGTGCCACAGTACGCACAAATTGCCGCACCACTCACGAATCTGATGAAGAACATGCCCTATCAATGGGAATCAAAACATCAGGAAGCAATGGAGCAGCTAAAACAGGCACATACATCCGCACCTGTACTCATTTTGCCAGACCCTGAACGCGACTACAACATCGAAGCTGACGCCAATGACCAGGCAGTGGGAGCAGTCTTGATGCAAGACCAGGGGAATGGACTACAACCAATCGCCTAACCCAGCAAGAAACTGCACTGGGCAGAACTAAATATTGGTGATGTCATCATATGCTATCACATTCTGTCTACCTCCCATCCCTTGTTTCAATTTGCATGTATGGTTTGACTGTGTGTAAAAGAATTTGTATGTGGTGTGTTCTGGAGTTTGGGAATGTGTTCTGTGTTAATTTTGTTTGAGCAGGTATTCGTGATGATAGGTCTTGAGAAGATCTTTCCGACGCAACAAGAATCGCTTCAATCAGAGCAAGAACGCGAAAGCTATGAAGATTCAAAGTTCATGAGCTTGCGTTACAATTGCGGCAGTTACAAAGTGAAGTTGTGGGGTGACTCTATATGGAGTTGGGACCATTAGGGGTTGGGGAAAATCGTCACTCTACTGTAGCAGCTGCAAAATTGGTTGGGAACAACCAAGCTAGGTTGGCAAGTGTGGCCAACTTGGATGGATTGGTTCGGAAGGGACAAGGGTCAAATTTGGGGTTCCTATAGGGAGGGAATCTTTGTGCTTATGGGGTTTCCTTGGTTGGGGACTCTCTTGGGACCTTCCCTCTCATCCCTCTCTTTCCTTCCAACCTCTTTCTTGCTCCTCTAATTCCTTGTGAGATTTTTTAACCTTGATTGAAGTTTGAGATTGAGTTAAGTTCTTCTCCTACGGCATATCCCCCTGTGCGTCGAAAGACATAGCGTCGTGAGTACTCCATCAATCAACGTGATTCAACTTGGTAACGGTAGCTGAGATTAAGGGCTAAAACATTTCCGAGTTTCGCGGCATTTCAACAGCTAGCTTTTCGTCGACAACGTTGCTTGTGGAGACGATTTTTCTGTCCAGAATTTTGGATTCATATTTTGAGTAATTCTAGCTCCTAAGTTCACCTAGACTCCGTCCTTAATTCAAACACTAAATTACCTGATACACAACAAAGAGGCCCTTGCTAATGCCATCGCTTTCAAAACGTGGAGATGTTCTCTCGAAGGACGAAAAATGAGTGTCTACACTGACCACTGCAGCCTGAAATATTTGAAGACACAGCCAAACCTTTCCAGACGACGGGTTCGGTGGATTTACTTCCTCTAGACGCACTTCTACTATGAAATCATGTACAAGCCTGGCCACAAAAACAAAGCAGATGCTCTCAGCTGGCCTGCACATGTTGCCGCTATCCAGGTCGAAGGGATGAACCCGCTACTTAAGGGACTCTTCACACACGGGTACATCATCAACCTCAAGTTTTCCTTGGCAGAGAAACGCCACCTGCTACAGTGGGACAGTGACATTGCGTACCGGAAAGGCTGAACGAAAATCTGGGTACCCAACTACCCGCCTTTGCGCCAGTTACTACTCGATACCATGATGTTCTGTACGTCGGACACTTCGGTAGTAACAAGACGCTCTCCGGTATTGCAAAACACTACTACTGGCCCACATGGCAGACGACAAACAAAATTCGTCACCTCGTGCGACACATGTCAGTGATGAAGAGCAGTAAGCAAAAGAAAGCAGGCCTGCTACAGCCCCTTCCTGTCTCTGAACAGCCATGGCAAGTGGCTAGCCTAGACTTTATAATCGGGGGTCCACCTGCCATAAACGGTCATGATGCAATCCGTGTCGTCGTCGACAAATTCTAAAAAATGGGACACTTCATCCCGACACACACGACAATACGCACCGAGGAGACAGCACAACTGTTCGTTCGCTACATCATCTCACAGCATGGCATCCCAACCACACTCATCTCCGACCAAGACCCTAAGTTCACCAGCACGTTCTTGAAAGAATTGATGTCTCTGCTCAGGACCAAACTGCCATGTCATCTGCCTACTATCCAGAGAAAGACAGAAAAACCGAATGCCTTAACCTAATTGTAGAGCAAATCCTCCACGCAGCATGCATGGACGACATCTCCAAATGGTTCTTGCATTTACCCATCCTGGATTTTGCCTACAATAACGCCACTGACGCTGCTGCCGGGCAAAAACCATTCTTCCTCTGTTACTGACGCAACTACCTCACTCCACAGAGACCAATAACACCAGCCACAGTCCAACATGCACACAACTTCATAACCACCATGCATTAACTTTGGGATCGGACCCACAAACGCCTCATCGATATTCAGCATAAAAAAAAATGCCAGGCCGATCGCCACCGCAATGACCACACCATCACCATGGGAGACCGTGTTCTGCTCGACACCCGCAATCTCGAAATCAGCCATCTCCCATCCAAACGGCGACCTCGCTTCTACGAGCCTTTCCTCGTTGAAGCACAAGCCACCCCTGTTACCTTCCGCTTACGCCTGCCAGCAACTTGGAAGATCCGCAACGCCTTCCACGTCCAACTTATGAAGCCCTACCGAGATCCCAACACACTCTTCATTCGCCGCCAACCGTTGCCGCCGCCACCCGTCCTCATCCATAATGAACCCGAGTACAAGGTCAAGTCCGTGCTTGCACACTGCCGTCGGCAGAATGGCACCTTGGAGCTTCTCATCCGCTAGAACGGTTATGATCCTAGTGAGGATAGCTGGGTCTCTAAATCCGAAATGGGTAATGTCTGTCGTCCAGTTCACGAATACCTTATCAAGTAGGGTGTTACTTCTACCACCCCGTTGTAACTACAAGGGAACACATGTGTCTTAATGCACATGCATCACTCCATTGCTGCCAGTGATTGGGTTGCTCGAGGGTATGAAGATTACTTGCTTCTCCCCTCGTTGTATCCACGGGTAGCAACTGCCTGGTATGCTCGTCCGTGCTCCCCGATATACGGTCGGTAGAGTGCGCAATTGTCTTGTTGCAATCTGTATCTCCCGCATTTGTCAACATCATCGTGTTGCTGGGCATTCTCCTGTGTCGTCGAAGGTACGTTGAGGCTTGTAACGCTTTGGCTTCTGGTAGAATTGCCTCTAATACATGTACCGTAGGGTCACTGGTGTGCGACTGATTGCCGAATTCGAGGTCATGACTCCTTGGTTTGTCAACCCTTATGCCTTTGTGTGATGGCATACACCTCGAATTGCAGTCACATTATGGGGTGTCGTCTCTTGTGGTTGATGTCGAACTGCTCCAACCAATCACTGCGGACGGCTACGATTTGTAGTGAAGATGAATCAATCAGCTCCTGTTATGAAGTAGTGTCTTGCTGTCCCTGACGAGCCGTATATCTGTGTCGTAGTTGCATCAACTTTGGTTGGCGAGTGTTTTGCAAGAGAAAACGGCTACTTCTCTGCAATCCTTTATGCGCCCAATTGTCGAAGTATTTTATATTGTCGATGTAGAACGAAAGTTTTGTGCGAGCCGATGTAGTCGTTGGAGATGTTCAGCTGCATTGTTGGTGTATCACCAAAATCTGCTTCTTTGGTGAAGTACAAAATTCTGCTTCGTTGGTGTCAATCTGGTTCAAACGAAGATTCTGACTTCATAGACGAAATGTTGTCGAATCCGCAACTGATCAAGTAGTACGCAATCGTTGTATCGCCAGGACTGACTGAAGACTCCCGGACATTTCTCTCCCATCGAGAAGTCTCGCGGTCCATTTGTGCCGTCGATTCTTCGACGATCTGACGATCAGCTTGCTGCAACAATATTTCGGCCGGTCGATGTTACCAAGTAGGTGTCTGTTTTTGAAGATTATGACTGCAGAGAAGCTTTGTCACCGAAATTCTTGACAGAATGAGGAGATCCGAATTATTTATGGCTGGATATTTAGGAAAATCTAGTCATCGAAGTTGATGTCGGCGTATAGCTGCTTCTCTGTTTCAAATTCTTATACTGAAGAAACTCGCGCTCGATCTGGTCCGCTGGTTCAATGTTGATCCGATGGTCCAAACTCCAAATGATTTGTAATCGTTCCTGAGGCTTGTTCAGCTCTGTCGAATGTCGGAATCAACTCGTTTTCTGCGGCAATTCGTAGTCGTCAATGCCCGTTGTCGAATGATCGGACGTGGGCAAACAATCTGCTGCTATCGAGGTGTCGTTTCCATACGCACTGAAACTCGAACTCCATCAGCTCAGGTTTGTTTCGTCTCGAACAATCTGAAGCATCGAAATCGAATCGGGCGGCTGTCGTAGATCGTCGCTAGCGCAACTCCAAGATTCGTGGTGAAGTTGGAAATTCTTGGAAAACGTCGCAGGGTAAGTTCCACCAGCTACCGTCAATCGCTTCGAAGGGCAGAAAATACTCCAGATTCTAATGCAGGTACTTTGGGAACGTCCTCTCATTGGCGAGGGTCGCTGACGTATGCCCCAAAAAAATCAGCTTCGTTGATGCTGAAAATCGAACAGTTGGCGATGCTGCTCGCCATCAATGGGGACCCTAGGTGGAACTGCTCGAGTTTAGTTGGAACTTAGTAAGAAAAAATGATTCACTTACGCGATCGAAAAGTTCGACTCCATCATCGGCGTGCTCCAACAGTCTTAGAGAAGACCTTCTAAGACAGTTCTAGAAATGAGTGAAATCGTCTGTTGGAACACCACCTAGAAGCATGGTAGGCATTCTATAGGTACGGTGACAGCGACGTTACACTCCACAAGAAAGAAAACGTGTCACGCAAGCGAAGCATGTCCACTGGAGGCTTCTTTCCAAGCCACCTCTCCAGCGGCACCCACATATCATCAGCCACCTTTGTGAGTACGCGGTTCCTTGCCACTGTAGCATGCCTCACCGCATGAGGCCACATGGAGTTCCCCAGCCCTGATTCGATCAGCAGCGCTCGCGCAGTTTCCAGGATGGTCCTATTAGCCCTCTCAGCAACGCCATTTGACTGAGGGGTATAGGACGTCGTTAGCTGATGCTCAATGCCTTGTTTCTTGAGCCACGCAGTCAGATCTCCTCCTAGAAACTCTCCACCTCGGTCGGTTCTGATGCTCTTGCATGGGTGCCCAGATTGTCGCTCGACGAACGGCAGCCAATCATCTCGTATTGTTGAGGCAGCATGATCCTTCTGCTTCAACGGGTATGCCCACATCAGCCGACTCCAGTCATCAACTATTGTCAGGAAGTACCTTTCCCCCTTACTTCCTCGGACTGGAAAAGGTCCTACGAGGTCCATGTGCACCAGTTCCAGTGCTGCCTTGCTTTTCCCAGCTACGCCGTGAAAGGGGAACCGTGTGAACTTGCTCAGCAGACACGTCTCGCACTTGGTATCATTTGGTTGCCCAGAAAGCTTGAGCCCCTTTACTGCTTCTTCCTTATGCAGTTGCTGCAGCAATGGCATAGCCACATGCCCTAGACGCCTGTGTGCGGTTTCCCAATCAGTCTCCCCCGACCTTGCAGAAACCGTCACTCCTGCAGCACTAACTGCATTACACTCCCCCTGGACTCCAGATCCCGCCTTTACTTCTCCCAACTCCTTCTTTGTTGATTCCCATATCAGTGCAGGGATCTGCCACATGGATCTGAAGACATCTCTGCTTTCGTGTAAATCCCATAACACACGATCTCCTCGCAGCCCCTTGAATGTTTTGGATCCATTGGTGGTGGTGCTGACTCCGGCCTGGCCTAGCTTGCGCAGCGATATCAGATTGGCCTTCAGCCCCGGTACGAGTAACACGTCCTTCAGCACAACCAGTCCACCATCAGGTGCTCTGAATGCAGCTCGACCAACTCCAGCGACCTTCACTGCATGTCCGGATGCTGAGCGCACTTCAGAGATTGGAGGCGCTCGCACAGCATCCAGCAAGTCCTTGCGTGGTGTCATTGTCCATGCAGCACCAGAGTCCATGACCCACATGTCAAGCGGGTGCAATTCCTCTCCAGCCCTTGCAACAGCTGTGCCACTGTCATCTTTGTCACACACATGGTAGAACTGTCCAGCATTCCTCTCCTCATTTCCCATTCCTCTGTCATCCTTGGAGGTTTCTTCAGCAGGATCAGCTACCATGTTGGCACCTCCATGTGGTTGCTTTCCTCCATTCCCCTTCTGCGATTGGTTCCAAGGGGTCCACCAGTCGGGCTTGGTAGGCAGCGAAACCATGGATGCCCTTCTTCCTTGCAATACCAGCACTCTCCCCTCAAGCGTGGTTCACTGTTGTCATTGTTGGAGTGACCACCTCTTCCTCTTGCACCAGCGCCACCACGCCCCCGCTGGTTCCAAGTCCCGCGACCACCTTGGCTGTGTAAGAGCGACCGCGATTGCCACGCCCTCGATCCCTCCATGTCCCTTGCATGGCATAGCCGCTGGTGCTGTCATCACCTCCGCGCAGTGTATAGCGACGAAAATCTTCTTCCAGAATCTTGGTGCGAATCCACTCCAATGTCCATTGACTTTGGTTTTGTGGCAAGCTGAGTCCGCTTATAAATTGCAGCCAAGACTCCGGCAGCAGGCTGAGCATCTTGAGACACTTTGTCTGCTCTGGGTACGTGATGCCTGCAATCGCCAATTTCGCGTAGAGTTCCCTCATCTTGTCCAGTACGGGCTGCACAGGTTCATTCTCGCTCAACCGCAGCATGGACAGCTCCCGATCCAGCATGAGAGAAGCGGCAACCGATGTCGGAGCGTGCAGGTCCTTGAGCACTGCCCATGCCTTGGGCCCACAATCAATTTCCGGTAGCAGATGCATGATGTGATGCCTCTGGTTCAGCTCCAAGCTTTGTGACAGTAGATAATACCCAGCAGATGAACGTTCATCCCAGTCCGCTTGCTCTGCCATTTCCTTTGGCCTTGGCTCCGTTCCAATCATGAGCTTCAAGAGGCCAATTTGTCGAAAGTAGAGCTGCATCTTCCATGCCCAATCATCATAGCCATCTCCAGAGAACTTCTCAATGGTGAAGTTCTTCAGCACCTCCTTAAGCAGTGACCCCTGGCTTGTACGCGCTCCCCTTTGCGCTGCAATGCCAGAATCTTGGGTTGAGCTGCCTCCTTGGACTGAAGTATCACCTCCACCAGAGTCCTCTTTATCTCCCATCGTATTTTAGGTCCCAAATGCGTGATAATAGGCTCTGATACCACTTGTTGGTTAGAGAAGGCTATAAGCAGATGATTCAATGGCTCCTTGGAAATTTCTGCAGCACTTCGTTATGACGCCCAGAAAACTCGCGACCTTCGAATAGCTATATCAAAACTCCAATCGGTGAAACGATCTGAAAATCGGATATGTTGTAGCTGGCAGCGTCAGCTTTCCACTGAAAGTTGAATCACTCGATTCCGTAGCTTAACGAGTGAGCTATGGCGTTTGGCGCACTGGGGGGTAATCTGCCCTAGGAGAAGTTGACAGTCCTCAGAGTCACTATGATTGAAGCTTACAAGATCAGAGGCATGATAGAAAAGGCATTGAAGCACAGTTGGAAGGTGGGGTAGGAAGGGAAGGATGAAAGGGAAGGACCCTGGAGGCCCATGGTCAAGAACATGACAAGAGTCAAAGTTTTGACTCCCCATCCTCAGGTTCAGCCAGCCTGGCAAGACAAAATTCACACTGTGCCAGGTTGGCCTCCAAACCCCAAATGCTGCAGCTGCAAGGTGGGGACAAAAGTCCCACACATGCTGGTCCCTCCTCGTTATAGGGCTCTCCAACTTTGGTGTAGCAGCTGACAAGGACTTCCAATGAGTTGTAACAAATCCATCAAACATTTCTTCGTAACTTCTTCATATGTGCTCCGATTCCAACAATTCTTGGCTCGTTGGAATGTGCTCGATGTCATGCACAATCCAAGCACATCTGCACAAGCACAAGATGAACATGCAAAGACATGCAAACCCAACAAACCATACAAACAACGTAGCACACAAAAACACATGCAAACGAAATGATGCGAACAGACGACGACAGGATGACGTGCAAATGAATATGCACCAACAAGGACTCCATACGGCGGCTTGAACAACTCGACATCGACGGTGATCCTGATGCCACAGACATACATGCAGTTGCAATGCATCTGGTCTTGACATAGAGAGAAGCTCACGCTTCGCTTCGCTTGGCTTTGCTTCGCTGCGCTTCAATTCGCTTCGCTTGGCTTCGCTTGGCTTGGCTTGGCTTGGCTTGGTTTTGCTTGGGTTGGCTTGGCTTCACCTGCCCTGGCTTGGCTTGGCTTGGCTTGGCTTGGCTTGGCTTCGCTTTGCTTGGCTTCGCTTCGTTTTGTTTGGCTTTCCTTCGCTTCGCTTGGCTTTGCTTCGCTTCGCCTGGCTTGGCTTCAATTTGCTTGGCTTGGCTTGGCTTGGCTTGGCTATGCTTGGCTTCGCTTGGCTATGCTTGGCTTGGATTGGCTTGGCTTCGCTTGGCTTCGCTTCGCTTGGCTTCGCTTCGATTCGCTTGTCTTCGCTTGGCTTTGGTTGGATTTGCTTTGCTTGGCCTTTCTTCACATCGCTTCGCTTTGCTTTGCTTCACTTCGCTTGTCTTCGCTTCGCTTCCCTTCGCTTCACTTTGCTTGGCTTGGCTGGGCTTGGCTTGGCTTGGCTTGGCTTGGCATGGCTTCACTTTGCTTGGCTTCACTTTGCTTGGCTTCGCTTTGCTTGGTTTCGCTTCACTTGGCTTCGTTTGGCTTCGCTTCGCTTGGCTTCGTTTGGCTTCGCTTCGCCTGGCTTCACTTGGCTTCGCTTAGCATCGCTTGGCTTCGCTTGGCTTTGCTTGGCTTCACTTCGCTTTGCTTCACTTGGCTTGGCTTCGCTTGGCTTTGCTTGGCTTGGCTTGGCTTGGCTTCACTTTGCTTCGCTTGGCTTTGCTTGGCTTCACTTGGCTTCCCTTTGCTTCGCTTCGCTTGGCTTCGCTTTGCTTCGCTTGGCTTCGCTTCACTTCGCTTGACTTCGCCTGGCTTTGCTTCGCTTGGCCCTGCTTCGCTTGGCTTCACTTCGCTTCGCTTGGCTTTGCTTTGCTTCGCTTGGCTTGGCTTTGCTTGGCTTCGCTTCGCTTCGCTTCCCTTCGCTTGGCTTGGCTTGGCTTGGCTTTGCTTGGCTTCGATTTGTTGGTGCATATTCATTTGCACGTCATCCTGTCGTCTGTTCGCATCATTTCGTTTGCATGTGTTTTGTGTGCTACGTTGTTTGTATGGTTTGTTGGGTTTGCATGTCTTTGCATGTTCATCTTGTGCTTGTGCAGATGTGCTTGGATTGTGCATGACATCGAGCACATTCCAACGAGCCAAGAATTGTTGGAATCGGAGCACATATGAAGAAGTTACGAAGAAATGTTTGATGGATTTGTTACAACTCATTGGAAGTCCTTGTCAGCTGCTACACCAAAGTTGGAGAGCCCTATAACGAGGAGGGACCAGCATGTGTGGGACTTTTGTCCCCACCTTGCAGCTGCAGCATTTGGGGTTTGGAGGCCAACCTGGCACAGTGTGAAATTTGTCTTGCCAGGCTGGCTGAACCTGAGGATGGGGAGTCAAAACTTTGACTCTTGTCATGTTCTTGACCATGGGCCTCCAGGGTCCTTCCCTTTCATCCTTCACTTCCTACCCCACCTTCCAACTGTGTTTCAATGCCTTTTCTATCATGCCTCTGATCTTGTAAGCTTCAATCATAGTGACTCTGAGGACTGTCAACTTCTCCTAGGGCAGATTACCCCCCAGTGCGCCAAACGCCATAGCTCACTCGTTTAGCTACGGAATCGAGTGATTCAACTTTCAGTGGAAAGCTGACACTGCCAGCTACAACATATCCGATTTTCAGATCGTTTCACCGATTGGAGTTTTTGATATAGCTATTCGAAGGTCGCGAGTTTTCTGGGCGTCATAACGAAGTGCTGCAAGAAATTTCCAAGGAGCCATTGAATCATCTGCTTATAGCCTTCTCTAACCAACACGATTTGCTTCGCTTGGCTGGGCTTCACTTCCCTTGGCTTCGCTTTGCTTTGCTTGGCTTTGCTTCGCTTCGCTTAGCTTGGCTTGGCTTGGCTTGGCTTTGCTTTGCTTGGCTTCGCTTGGCTTCGCGTCGCTTGCTTGGCTTTGCTTTGCTTCGCTTTGCTTGGCTTGGCTTGGCTTGGCTTGGCTTGGCTTGGCTTCGATTAGCTTGGCTTGGCTTGGCTTTGGCTTTTGGGCTTGGCTTGCTTTGTTTCGCTTGCTTGGCTTCGCTTGGCTTGCTTCACTTCGCTTGGCTTCACTTCGCTTCGCTTGGCTTCGCTTCCTTTGCTTGGCTTGGCTTCGGCTTCGCTTCACTACGCTTGGCTTCGCTTCGCTTGGCTTGGCATTGCTTTGCTTCGCTTTGCTTGGCTTGGCTTGGCTTGGCTTGGCTTGGCTTGGCTTCGACTAGCTTGGCTTGGCTTTGGCTTGGTTTGGCTTGGCTTTGCTTTGCTTCGCTTTGCTTGGCTTCGCTTGGCTTTGCTTCACTTCGCTTGGCTTCAACTTCGCTTCGCTTGGCTTCGCTTCCCATTGCTTGGCTTGGCTTCGCTTCGCTTCACTACGCTTGGCTTCGCTTCGCTTGGCTTGGCTTTGCTTTGCTTCGCTTCCGCTTTGCTTCGCTTGGCTTGGCTTTGCTTCGCTTGGCTTGGCTTTACTTTGCTTGGCTTGGCTTCACTTTGCTTGGCTTGGCTTGGCTTGCCTTCGAATACCCTGGTTTTCGCTTTGCTTCGCTTCGCTTCGCTTGGCTTCGCTTCGCTTCGCTTCGTTCGCTTCGCTTTGCTTGCTTGGCTTGGCTTAGCTTCGCTTCGCTTCACTTGGCTTGGCTTGGCTTTGCTTTGGCTTCGCTTCGCTTGGCATTGGCTTCGCCTCGCTTGGCTTGGCTTCGCTTCTCTTTGGCTTGGCTTTTGTTTCACTTGGCTGTGCTTGGCTTCGCTTGGCTTCCTTGTTGCTTCGCTTGGCTTCGGTTCGCTTTGCTTGGCTTTGGTCCCCTATCTTCCAAGGCTGTGCTCCCTCCCACTGCACTTGCTCTAATATTTCCGCTGCTGTCGTTTGAGACAGTCCCTGTCGCTGAGGGAACCGCGGTGGCCTTAGCACACCCTCATCAAGGTAGAGCTCTACCATGCCCCAAGGGGAGGCATAAGGGAGGGAAGGGTGTTGGGGGTGGTGGGGGTGGCGGGGGAGGTGGCGGTGGCAGGAGTGCTGGGTGTGAGACGAGAGGATGGGGGGCTGACGCCCCAGAGCAGCAGCAGTAGCAGCCGCAGCGGTAGCAGCAGCAGCAGCAGTGGGGGGTCTTGCCGCTGTGGTGGCCAGGCGGCTTTGGTGGTGGTGGCCGCGCAGGCGGCCCTCGCAGCTCGACGTCGGGTGGCGGCTCCTGTGCGGTGAGTTGCCAGTACCAGCTTTAGACTGGTCCCCGTTGTGGCACCGGTGTGTGACCGTCCCAGGCCACACCGCCGCCCGCTGGTAGCGCCTGGCCTCGACGACCTCTTCCGTCTCCATTTCGGGCCCACACCGGACCTCCCGTACTGGCACACCCTGGTAAATCTCCGTGTGCCGGTCTTTGAGATGGATCAGATTCGCCCTGTTTGTATGCCATGTATGTTGATGACTCTAGTTTGACTGGACCTCATTACTCTGTGTTGCCTAGGCTAGATGTGTCTGCTGTGTATAGTCTAGGCTCCCTTGCTGTGTCAAGCATAGGACCCCCCTGACTTGTTTAGCCTTGGCTCCACGCTAGTGCCCCCTCCAGCTGACGCTAACGTCGCGCTCTCCTTCACGCTAGACTACGGTGCGTCCGCCTGCTTTTTTTCGCGACCACACCATTCTTACGCCGCTTTCTGCCCCTGCAACAGTCTCCCTTGCCGACCCCTCTTCTAGTCCGGTAGTTGCACATAGCTCCACCACACTTCCCTTTCCGGCACTTCCCTCAGGCTTTTTTACAAGTCTGCACATCCTATCGTTCTCCAGGAACATAGTTTGGTGTCGGTGTCTTCAGGACCTCGGCGTCACCACTATGTATCCCAAATACGAGCGGTACGCAGTCTGTATTGAGGCCGCCATTGGTGTCCCCCTCACCACGTCCCCCCGGGACCTGACACTGCGGTGTCTGGCCTGTTCATGCTGAACACTGCGCCCCCCCCGGTGGCTTTGTTCCCCAGGTAGCTGCGTCTATCCAGGTTGCTATGGCTTGCTCGTGTCGGTCGCTCACTCTCCCATTGCTTCTATGGCACCATCACCTAGGTCACCCTGCACTCCCGCGTCTACGTCATATGTCTCAGCATGGTCCCGTCTTAGGTCTCCCTGCGTTGCTCCTTGCCCTCCCTCCCTCTTCCGTGCCTCTGTGCACTCCTTGTGTCGGCGCCGTGCTCCTCACTCCTCCTCATTTCCCCACATAGGCTACACCACGGTGTTTTCCTTGGAGCGGAAGGCCAACGTGACTGACGTTCTTATCCCGTGGCTTGTAGCTGCATGGGTACATCGTGCCCAGCCAGAGTTGCGTCTCCACTCCGACCGTGGTGGCAAGTTCGCCTCCGGTCGGCTTGGCTACTTCAATCGTGCGGAGGGAATTACCAGTCGTACACATAGCCGAACTCCCCACAGCAGAATCGGATGACTGAGCGATGCATTGTTTTGGTCGTGGAGGTGGCTCGTACCTCCATGTTCCATGCCGGTGGACCCCATTTTCTGTGGCCGTTCGAAGATCGCTACGCCGCCCACCAGCTTAACCTGTGCCCCTGCTCTTTGCGCCAACAAGTTTCGCCAATCCTTCTCTGGACCGGGTCCCCTGGTGACGCATCTGCGTTTCACGACTAGGGCTGCCTAGCTCACGTCCGCACCTCTGACATGGACAAGCTCACCGCCGGCACCGTCCCTTGTGTCAAAGTTGGTTTTCCCCTAGACACCTCTGACTGACACTTCTACCACTCGTCGTCTCACCATTTCTTTCACTCACGTGACGTCACCTTTGACGAGTCTATCTCCTTCTATACCTGCTTCCCCCCACCAAGGTCTCCCGGTTACCCCCGCCCATGTTCTTGTCCCCACTCCCCGGTAACTCACTCTCCCTGTCCTGCCCCGTCCGGTGTGTCTCATGTCACTCCCCCTTCCTTCGGTTGGCCCGGCGGAGGAGTCTGTTGCCGCCTGTGTCTATGGTGCCTGCACCCTCAGCCCCAAAATCTCCTGCGCCGCCACAGCAGCAGCAGCAGTCGTCGCAGCAGCAGCAGCAGTCACCGCAGCAGCCGCCGCCGCTGCAGCAGTCCTTGCCACCGTAGCAGCAGCAGCAGCAGCCGCCGCTGCAGCACGGGTTAGTGGGTGCTGGGGGTGTTGGCGCTAGCGGTGTTGCCTCTGAGGAGGTTGCTAGCTCTGGGGGTGCTAATCCTAGGGGTGCTGGTCCTGGGGGTGCTGTTCTAAGGGTGCTGTCATGGCGAGTCCTGGAGATAGCAGTGGTGCGGCTGGAGGTTTTGGTGTGGGGGCGAAGCAGCAGCAGTTGTCGCCAGTGTCCGCCCTTCGCCTCCTCGGTCTTCCCTCCCCCGACCTACCGCCCATGCCTCTCAAAATGCCACATCCTTCTGTCTACGGCTATGTGTACCCTCTGCCGGACTCGTCTCTGGCTCATTTCCCCGCTCGTTCTCCTTTGTCTCCTCTGTTGTCTCCTGACCCAACGCTTCCCTCCCACTTCTGGTCTCACTGTCCCTCCCGTCTCCCCTGTTCAGGGTTCTCACCCTTTGTTCCTCCATTCTCACACATCTCGTGCTCCTTCCGCTCTTGTTCTCCCCTTGCCTCCTGAGTCGTCCCTCTCTGTCTTCTTGCCTCCTCTCTCTGACTTCCTCCGTGATGCTCGCCCTCTGGTTCCTCGTGTCCTCGCCTTTCTTGTTACCGACCCGTCCGTTGATGTCTCCCGTCTCTCGGCTCTTGTCGCTGCCGTCGCTGACTTTGCCTCTACCTGCCGCCTTGACTATGCCACTATTCTAGTCTCCGACCCGGCCCATCCTCCGTCCGTCGAGGGTGCACCTGCCCTTGGCAATGACGTCTTAGAGGACTGGAAGTACGAGCTAGATTTCCTTTCCGAGGCCGCTCCTCATCTCGGCTCCATACTGCTAGTCCCTGAGGGTAACACAGACGCTTTTGACATCCCGACCCCTCGCACGTACGCTTAGGCGACTACGGGACCTAGGGCCTCTCAGTGGAAAGCTGCCATGGACGTAGAGATGGCTGTTAGAAACAGAAAGGCTGTGTTTGTTGATGAAGCAAAGGCATTACGTAGGAAGAGAGAGGTGAGCTAGGAAGGGAAGGTTGGAAGGGAAGGGGGGGTTAGGACCAATCACAAGGGAGAGAGGATCCTTCCAAATGTGGTTGACCACAAGTGGGAGGTGGTCCAAGTATGGTGGACCACAAGTGGCTTAAGCAACCCACTTGTGGTGCCCCCACAATTGTTGTCCTTGTGTTTGGGGGCTCCAATCACAATTGGGTTGGATTGACACCCAACACAGGTGTACACCCAACTAGGGATGTAAACACAATATACACAACTAGCATAGCATGGTATATTCTAGCATTGGCATCTTGGAGATCCACCGGCATTTACGTCGATGAAGGTCCCCCACCTGGGGCGAACACAGTCGATGGCCGGTGGCTCTTCAAGGTGAAGCGCCCTCCTGGAGAGCCGCCAGTGTTCAAGGCGTGCTACATTGCTAGTGGCTTCAGCCAGCGCGAGGGTGGTTGACTTCTTCCAGAACTTCGCCTTGACCCGGAAGATGATCACTCTTCGAGCTCTGCTTCATGTAGCAGCACAGCGCGACTACGAGCTTCACTCGCTTGACTTCTCCATTGCGTTCCTCCAGGGCAGTCGGTACGAGCAGATCTACCTCCGCCTTTCGCCAGGCTTCACTGGCTCTTTCCCTCCTAGGTTCAAGTGGTTCCTCCGGTGCCTGGTCTACGGTCTGTGGCAGGCGCCCCATGAGTGGCACGACATGCTACGAGCAACACTAGCGGTCTTGCAGTTCTTTCCGTCTTCTGCTGACCCGTCTCTCTTCGTTCGCTCTGACCAGACTCCGTTCTACATCCTAGTCTATGTAGACGACCTGGTCTTTGCTACTGCAGATAGAGGCGCAAATTGTTCACTGTGGCGCTTGGTCTCTGACTTCAGCGCATGCTGGGTTAAGTCTGCATGCCATCGATCCCTCAAATTCTGAATGCCATCAATAAAATGCCCCGGTTTATTGTAAAACTTGCAGAAGAGTCGGGTTTTGCGATTCTCCCCTTATCCAGTTCCATCATTGCTCTGTCCAACATAGAAGCTGAACTCTGTGCCTTTGCGTGAGTTGTGAAGGCCTGCACATGCACTTGTTGGAGCTGAGTCATGCAAGGAATACTGTGACGAAGTGCTCGCTACAAAAACTCCCTGCTCGTGAGGTCACGCAATTTCAATCGGGACGTTTTTTTAATACGACAATAACAATTTTCACGAATGTCACCAGGGTTTTGCCATAACCCAGGCCCGACCGTACACAGAAAATGTTCGTGAAATGTGGCTCTTGCCTGCTGATGGTCGGAACATATATAATTTGCAGTTCTCAATTTCATCGCCCTTTGCGAAATTCCGCGAATGCCATTGGGCGACACTAAGGTCGTGCGGCGGTTGATGTAGCTTCTAGCCTTCTTGCATAGGAGCATCTGAACCGCGTTCAATTATTGGAGTAACTTGCTTTGTGTCACATTGTCTTGAGCTTGGTGTACCTTGCAGAGGCTTTCCTACGTGTAGTACGTGGGGGCAAGCATGGTTTTGAAGGGATGCAAGCCGCGTTGCTCCGAAAGAGGGATTTGCACCAGCGAGAGCCTGTAATAATGCCCTTTCTCTTTATCCATTTCTGTGTAAGGGTACTTGATCGAGCCATCAAAGTAGCACACGATGCCTAAAGATTGCGCCAAGAGTTCAAACTCAAAAGTCCACGTGAAGAAGTCCTTCTTGTCGAAGGCGCTTGAGGTCTGTAGCTTCGAGATGGTAAGAAAATCGGCTTGGTTGACGTGCGCAGTAGCGTAGTAGAATGGCTTCTGACCAGGGCTTACGGTAACAGGGCAATCATCACATGTTGACTTAAAATCCTGGCTCCTTTTTTTTTCTGCGTGACCCATTTTCAGCATAGGCTTTTCTTTTGCAAGCCCGGACTCATACTGGGGAATTTTCTGAAGGTCTTGTTATCATCTAGAGTGAGTCCAAGGTGACTCGGACCCTACGAGGAATTTTCCGTGACCCCAAGATTCTAGTTCCCCCCAATCCCCCCTCTTCTTTGGGTAAATTTGCCCTGCGCCAATTTTGCTCCCTGGCCCAAATTTCGCCCCTGCGCCAAAATTCTTATCCTCCCGCCCCAGATTTTGCCCCAGCTCCCTTCAATTGGCGCAACCATCCACAAATGAGGCACCGCGCCATCACCAAATGATATTTTTATAGATTCCCTCCCTGCCAGGCTTTCACGTATAAGGCAGGTCTATGATTCTCCTCCTCCAATTGCGTTTTTTTTTACACAGGGGGACACAACCAACCAACCAGCAGCAATTAACCATCTAATAAAACCCAACGCCTCTCCTGGCAGAAAACCCTTTGTCGAATTCCCACGTAAAAAAACGACTTAGGTGTTGGCAACTTACCAACAACTGAGTACCAGTAGCTAGCCTAGCCTGGCTGATCATAGCATGAGCCAACGTTACTGCCATGGACAGTCTCAACCTAACCCTAGGTCCATAAAAGTGAAATACAGTAACGGCTTCAGTGAGTAACATGCCTATCCATCGGGACATAATTTTGAATCTAAACGATGCTATTCAAATCAATAGCAATGAGAAGCCACAACCAATATCAGGGCAAGGTGTGCAACATAGGGTTGAACCGGCGACGGTTCAAGTTCGGTGAGCAAGTCCGCACGAGGTGTCATGCTATAGGTGGCACCGCTGTCGATCACCCAAAAGTCCAGAGAGTGAAGGATGACCTTTCCCACCATAGCTGGCTCCTCAAAGCCTTCCACACCTCCTGCTGCAGCTGCCGCTTGCGTGAGACGAAGAAGAATTGGCTCGGGTATCGATATTTACTCGGGCCCGTCTCGTAGTCTCCACTTTTAATGCTTGCCGCTTCGCTTCCACGACCACCACGGCCTCCACGACCTCTGCCTCTTCCTCCCCTTGCTCCTCTGCCCTCTTGGCCTTGAGAAGGGGTCCATCCATAAGGCAATCTGTAGCAATCTCTCCACATGTGGCTGGTCTTGTGACAAAAGTGGCATTCGCCATCAAATCGACCACGCCCACGTCCGTAGCCATTATTGTTGTTCTTGCTGCCATATCCTCCATTACCACGGCCTCCATTGAAGTTATTGCTGCCAAATCTGCCTCCTCGCCCTCTGCCGCTTCCACGGCCATGCCCACGGCCCATGCTTGCAACTCCGGCACCATCGAGACCCGCCAATTCGCGACAGCGGAAATCTTAAAAAATTCCCGCTTCACATCTTCGAGCGAGAGGTGGGGCAGATCTCGATTTAGGTTGTTGATGAGCGAGGACCATGAGTCCGGAAATAAGGGCAGTAGCTTGGTCTTCTTTTGAAGGTCACTGTAGTTCAGGTCAGCTCCTTCGAGCCATGTCAACAAGTCGAAGAATTTCTGCACTCCTTCCTCCACCGGTTCGCCTTCGTCAATTCGAAGTGCCGCCATTTGCCGCTCCAAAACCACAGCCACTGCCACTGTTGTAGGAGTGTGTACACCCTTGAGAGCAGCCCATGCCTTTGGTCCCTTTACTGGTTCATGCTGAAAAGGCTTGATGTGACGGATTTGGCTGCTCCCCAACGCTTGCCCAAGTAGAAGGTAGCCTTGTGTGCTCTTCCGCACCCACGGGCTCTTCTCCGCATCGTTCTCGGGGTGCTTCTCCATTCCTTCCATCACCTCCAGCAGATCATAGTGGTCAAAGATGTTCTCCATCTTGAAGGACCACTCAGCAAAGCTGTCATAAACTTGTCAAGGCCAAACATTCTAGGCTCATCCCTAGAGGGACCAAAGCTAGGTTGCACGGGAGCAATGGGTGGATCTTGGTGTTGGCCTTGTACTTGGGCATCTTCTCTTCCTCCAGCACCTCTGCTACCCCTTCTCCAGATCTAGGCATGGTCTAAATGGCTCCAAGGGGCTCTGATACCACTTGTTATAATCACAATAGGCTCAGATGTGCCTAAAATGAGAGATAGAGTGCACAGTCGGATTTCCGTTAGACGGATTCAAATATTGATACCGATCTGATATTTGCTTCCAACGGTAATATGAAAACTGGATCTGGAGCGCGTCCATGTCGCCTTTTAGCAGCAAGTTGAATCATGAAATTCCATGAAGATTTGACGACGCTATGGCGGTATAGCTGGCAGGAGGTATTGCAGCCACTGGAGTATTAGAAGTACAACCTTAGCAAGAAGAATCGAGATTGAGATGGTTCTCAGCCTCTACAAGCCCCAAGAGCCGAGGTCCAGGTTGGTGGTACACCACCACAGAGTTCCCAACCACAAAGGGACTCGAAACAAACTCAACAAGGGGCTGGACCAAGTGAAATGTAACACTACATCAAGTAGTATTACGATTTTCACTATTTTAATATTTATCAACTTTGCTTGGGTTTGAAATTTTGAGCTCTTGGTCTTGATTCTGCAAGAAAGTTTCTTCTTGAAGTGATGAGGGCTTGCTGCACACACCTGTGACGCAATGAACACTTCACACTCAAACGACGACTTGACATGCAGATTGTGTAAACTCGCTAATGTCTTGACCGACACAGCGAGCGATCTGAACCAAAGTGTGGTTGCATCTCTCTGCAATGCCGTTCTGCTGCGGGCTTTCAGGGAGCGTGCGCAAAAGTTATGCCGAATCCCTTAAGCTGCGCAAAAGTTATCGAGTTTGCCATTGCGAAATTTTCCCCAGCCATCAGAATGGAGGCACTTCAGAGGAGTGCTGAACGTGACTTGAGCTTGGCGCACCCATGCTATGATGAGGTCAGGTGCCTCCGCCTTGGTATGCAGGAGGTGGACGGAAACATACCGCGTGTGCACTAGGTCCAGCGGAGCAGCTGTGACAGATGGGGAGGAAGGGTGCGGCTGCTGCCTGAGCTTGCTCTTGGTGCAGTCCAGGCAGGTGGGTGCAGGTGAGTCTGTTGGTGGAGGAAGCGCCGACGGGAGGCCAAGAAGAAGTTTCTTGGAAGCGATGTCGGCAAGCATACGGAAGTTGGGATGACCCAAGCGATGGTGGTAGAGGATGGTTGGGTTGGCAAAGCTGCGACAGGAACATGGAGTGGTGCTGGCAGCTTGCGCTTGGGAGAGGGTGGCGAGAGGTGCAGGTGAACGCAACGTGTAGAGCTTGCTGCTATTGAGTGTGAAGCGTGCTAGGTGCTTGTTGGACTTAGGGTCGAGGAGGTTATAGTGATCCGAGTGTGCTGGGAAGATCGTGGTGACACCTGCCCGTTGGAGCTCGTGTTGGGCCACGAGATTGTGGCGTAGTGTGGGAACACACATGCTGGTGACATTTCCCGAAGGGAAAGCTGGCACGGAACTGTGGAGGAGCCCTTGGCGTGTGTTGTGAAACTGGAGTCTGCTCGTAGTAGACGGATTGGTCTCTTGTATGGCTTGAAGGAGTGTTCTTCCTTGAGAACTGTGTGAGTGGCCTCACTATCGAGGGTGAACTCTATTGTGGCTGAGGCGCTTTGTGTGCCAGGACACAGCGAAATTGTCTCATTAATCATGGCAGTGCCAGGGAACAACATATTATGGCGCACATCAGCAGGGGGGGCTACAGCAGCCTTCACGGATTCCTGCGCTTCGACTTGATTGGTGCCGGCACACACGTGGCCGGCACGAGGGCCGTGCTTGATGGCGTAGGGACATGGGGGAAGCGGTTGCGCTGGAATGGTGCCGAAGCGGCATAGGCCTGAGACACATGAGCGCGGATTGCATTGGCGTTGGCTTGAGCGCTGTTGTCCTTTTCGGCAGAAAGGAGCGCAGATGAGACCTTGGCGAATGTGAGGTCCGCAATAGCAATGCCCAAGAGCATCTTGCGTGTGACTTCGTATGCCGGAGTGAGGCCGACTAGGAGAGCGGCTGTAGGGGCTTGCTCGGGGAAGACTATCCCCAACTGCTTGAGTTCACCATGAATGGACTGCACCTTGGTGACATAGTCCGCCATGCCTGGCGAGTCCTCGAGCTGCACATGGAACATGCTGGGAAGTATAGCAACTCCCACTGCAGTCTTGTTCAGGAAGCGGTCTTCGAGGTAGAGCCAAATGGCGTTGGCAGACGGAAGTTGTGGTAGGTTTTGACGAGTTCGGGAGGAGTGGTGCCCATGAAGACACTAATGACCGCACCATCGGCCTTTTCCCAATTCTTGTACTTGAGTTGTACAGCAGCATAAACTGCTTCGATGGCGGCATTAGCTGGATCGGCGGACCTCTCGGGTTTAGGAGGCTCTTTGCCATCACTTATGTTGAGAAGGACGTCGGTGAGCTCAAGCCTGTTCACCTCGCGACTGAGGAGGTGCTTGTCGACACCATAGTGCCAAGCCTTGTAGTTGGAGCATGTACCGTCCGGCTTGAGAAGAAAGAGCGGGATCGGGTTGGCGAGTGAAGTGGTTGAGTAAGCCATTGCCGCTTGATTTTCGCAAAGCGACGCTCTTAAGTCAACGATAGGAACTTCGGTGCACAGCTCGGCACTTAAGGAAATTCAGTCGACGAGAATTGCTGAAAATCACCCAGACGGCTTCGTCGAAATGCCGCTAAGAAGAAGTGGTGTCCGCGAAAGTTCGTTAAAACGCGGACTTGAAACTGAATCTGAGACTTTGTCTAACCCCGGACCCACACACCCCCTACACACCCCCAGGCCCTGTCCCGCAGCTACACAGCTCCGCAACCAGCTCTGCAACCAGCTCCGCAAATAGCTCCGCAACCAGCTCTGCTCCGCTTCCACCTGTGTTCCTGCTCTTACTTGATGCGAGACGTTCGTGGAGGCAATTTCGCGAGGAGATTTCGCCTATTCTGGCCAGGTCCGAGGGGAACCTCGGAAACGAGTTTTAAGAGATGGTCGAAATTGAGTTTTGACCAAGGAGAACCGAGGAGGAAATCGATGATGAGAAGCATGAAAGCTTTCAAGTTGAGAATTTCAACGAGGTTGAGCGCGAAGGCGGTCGACAATGAGAGGCGCCACTGCAGAGTGGAGCACGTCGAAAATCCCGACGACTCAAGACGAATGTTGCGATGATGAGGTGTGCGTAGTGCGGGCACGTTAAGGTTAGGACCTTGATCCACGTGTGCGGATAGGTCGCTGTGATACCATGTAGAAATAGAGCTGAAAGGATTCATTAGGTAAGGAGCCCAAGGCTCTATAAGTACATGGCAAAGGTGAGAGATTATGGATGAAGGGGGAATCGGAAGGAATCCCTGTTGGGGTCTCCAGAATCTCCAATTGGGTAATTGGAGATTGGAGGGATCACAATTGAGTGAGGTTGGTAATTTATGAGAACATTCCTAACCTAAACTAGGATATAAAAGTACAAATACAAAAGTGGGATTTTCAATCTATTTCTAACAAGTGATCATTACGCAGAGCTGGTGGGTTGCCTCATGTACCTGATGACTTGCACTCATCCAGATCTCGCATACCCTCTCAGCTTCCTGGCTCGCTTTGTGGCCACAGGCAGACACCGACCACAGGTCCGTTCGGCTGCCAAGAGGGTTTTGCGTTGTCTAGCAAGTATATCGGGCATGGGGCTAGTGCTGGGAGGACGCAGCCAGTGGTCCTTACTGGGCACACAGACGCTTCTTGGGCAAAAAACGCTGAGACTGTCAGGTCCTCGCAGGGCTACTGCTTTAGCCTTGGTTCGGGTGCCATCTCGTGGAGGTCCACTCACTCCTCGTCTATTGCCCAGTCTAACTGTGAGGCTGAGATCTACGCCGGTGCCATGGCGGCACAGGAGCTCCGCTGGCTGACCTTCTTGCTCACTGACTTTGGTGAGTGGCCTAGCTGTGCCCTGGTTCTGTTCGCTGACAAGAGGGTGATGATCCTCCTCTGTCAGGAGCCTCGACTTGAGGAAGAGAGGAGCACATCCAGCTGCGGTACTTCCTCCTGCGCGAGCTACAGCAGCGTTGCCAGGCCCGCGTAGTACACTTGGCCTCCGGTGCCAACACAGCTTATATCTTTAGTAAGGCGTTTGCACCTAAACATCATCAGCGGCACTGCTTGCAGCTTGGTCTATTTCCTGTAGATTCTCACTTGCTAGGACCTTCATTGTGTACTCCTCTTTATATTTACCTTCCAGACTGGCCTTGTGGCTTCTCTTCTAGTGGCTGGACTAGTAGTGCCGCCCTGGTTTGTATTCTTATTGACACGAGTAGTATGAGAAAATCCACTCCTTGTTTCAGAGTAGTAAAAATCCAAATGTAGGCCCTGGCAAGCACCAACCCGTATTCTCTAGATAGAAGACATACCCTAATCTCCCGGCATGAGCACCCTAGGTCTTGGTAAATGTTGGGTGGACAATTAGGTGGCATGTTCAGTTAATTTCTATGTAAGATTGATTTTTTTACCATGTAGTGCTTTGACATAGACTTTATAGGGGAACCTTTGTGGGTGACTGGGCCGGATTCTTATCCTTGCCTCGCGACACGTTTTTGTCTTTGACGGCTGCCAAATCTTGTGCATTGGCGCGTCGTGCAGCTTACCTCTGAAGTCGAGCCCCCTGCAGGTGGATCGGCAAGCGTCCCTATGCTGCGCTTCCCGGAAGAAATCATTGTCGAAGACATGGAGGCCTGCCGTCTGCTTGACACGTGTGAGAGTCACAAAACACCATCGGACGTCGCGCACCATCCTAAGAAGCTGGGGTGGCTGCAGAAGATGCGCGAGGAGCGGCTGTCGATGCGAGCTGTGGCGCGCGAGGCTGGTGTGGAGCCAGTCAGCATCCGGCACTGGAGGCAGGCGGAGGCGGACATGGAGTGCGTTGTTGGCTCTCGACGTCGCCTCACTGGTGCTGGTCGGGCGGCTACGCATCCCGACATGGAAATGTCGGTCTACCGCTATTTCTTGCAACATCGATCGCATGGTCTCACCAATCGCTATTGCCCTCCTGCAGGTGTGGAGTCGGCAGTACATGAAGTCCCACCACCTGGAGGGCGATTGGCCGGATTCAGCCAACTGGACGTTCAGGTTCCGTGCAAGGTGGGGCCTCACTGTCCATGTGAAGACAAAGATCAGCCAGCGATTGACGTTGCAGTACGTGTTGTGATTATCCTCTCCTCCCGATTTCTCCTATATCACTCATGCTTTGGGTGTGCTGTAAGCTAACCTCGCTCGTTGTCTCTCTGTGGCTGATTGCATGCTGGATAGTAAGCAATTCTGGAGGACCCCCTGGAACAACGTAAATGCGGACGAGACTCTGGTTTTCCCGGAGATGCCCGTTTGAGCGGACCCTGCACTGCCGTGGCGACCGCTCCGTTCAGATTCGAAGCGCGGGATACAAAAAAGATTGACTCATTATAATGCTGACGGCCGCAAGCTTTCTCCGATGGTGATCTTCAAACGGAAGATTATCCCCAACATCCGCGCTCCCACTGGCAAAAATCTGTTTTGTTTAACAGATTTTGCCTACCAATGCACTAACCCTTCTCTCTGTGCTACGCGTAGGTGATTTTCTGCGAGCCCAGGAGCGAGGCTGGGTGGATTATTGGCCTCGTTCCGGACTGGGTGCAGCACGCCCTGTTGCCTTTCATCCGCCCCCCCCCCAGGTGTGTCAAGGTCGAAGACCTTGCTCCTACTACATTCCTATCACAGGCACCTCACGGACGTGGTGCTGGGCTCCTTCAGGTGGCATCGCATCACGCCCGCGATCATCCCAGGCGGCTGCACGCCCTCCCTGTAGCCACTCGACGTGTTAGCAATTGCTGCTTCAAGGCGGGCGTGCGGCGGCACTACAACGAGTGGTTTGCGGCAAGGGGATCGACACACCCTGTCAGTAAGCATGCCTGCTCGCTTGGATCTCTTGTTGCCACGATGTTAGTGTGGCCGTCTCCCTCTGTGCTAATCTAACCCTTCTACTCCTCATCCTTGCATATCCCTCCCCAAACAGGCAACTTGAGGAAGCCGCCACCGGGGTTGGTGGTGCTATGGGTTGTTCACTCCTAGGACGATGTACCAGAGGATGTGATCGTCCATGCCTTCAAAACCTGCCGGATCAGCAACAACCCTGATGGGATCGAGGACCACCTGGTTCTCGCTCGTTGTGCACGACGACGTGCACTCCGCCCCAGAAGTCGAGGAGTGGATTAATCCACTCTACATGGCGGGAGAGGAGGTCACGGAGGAGGGGGATGAGGAGGCTGAGATGGAGGGAAAGGAGGCAGATAGGGAGGTAGAGGAGGAGGAGGAGTATGAGGCAGTGGCGGCAGCAGCAGCAACGGCAGCAATGGTGGACAAAGATGCCTCCTCTGCGGAGGCGGCAAGCTTTGGCGACAAGGGAGACAGCTTCTCTGCCTCATTTGAGTGATTGGCGCTGCCAAGGAGGGCAGTGACCTTAGACGCAGTGTCGGGATGTCTGTAGGATGACTGCTAACTATTGATGGTGCATGTGTAGGGATGCGTACAACCAGCAGAGGTCGTTGGATGGCTTCATGCAGTAGTGTCCTCAATGTAGTAGTATTCCCTAGAAGTTGAACTTGGCACTAGTATTTCCTAGGAGCTGCAGGAACCTGTCTGTAGTAGCCCTTGAGAGCGGCATAATAATAATAATAATAATAGTAATAATAATAATAATAATAATAATGACAACAACAACAACAATAATAATTATTATTATAATAATAATAATTATTATTATTATCCTTTCTCCACTCAATATTTAATACAAAACACGCACTAACTTGGGGGAGGGGGGGGGGGGGGAGGGGGAGGAACACACACTAGCGGGTCCTCGCAATGTATTGCTTTTACTAAGCCCCATCCCTTGGAAGCAAGCCCCATGGGCTTTTTTCGGGGGGGTGTTCATGCCAGGAGATTATATTCGCGTCCTACATACTATATAAGGCAGAGAATTTCGACCGCACTATCGTATAAACAGGGAAAACTCAGGTTTCTTGCCATAAGGTATTCCCCATATATAACCATAGATAACACCCTGCAAAACTGAACTCTCGTGGGTTTCTTGACACCTGCCTTTTGGGCTTGGTAACTACTTGAATACCCCCTGGTCTACAGACATCCAAGGTTGGACGACACATAATTTTCCTGAAACACAACATATTTCAACCTCTTGCTTCACCTAAACATGGCTGAAAGTACTCTAGGCATGTGCATCAGGTCTTGCATCCTCCGCTCCTGCATACTGTATTTTGCCTCTCTGTGTGCATGTTGCATAAAATCTCCACCTCCGCCTTGTTGCGGAGGTGGCTTAGGATGAGTTTTTCTTATGAGCCATTGAGGTCGTTCGAGATCCCGCAAGACTAGAAGCTTTTGTGGATGACCTCCTCATGGACTTCCTCCAGAGCGAACGATCCGCTTAAGGATCAGCTCGGGGGCGGGATTCTTTAGGATAGTTGCAAGGTACTGTACAACGCATGTGAATCTTGGCTAGTCTCGAGGCCAAAAAGCTAAACAAGCACAAGAGAAGGACTATAGGACAAGAACAATGGAGCGTACCTTGCTTTCTCTTGCGCTCGATGCGTATCTCTCAAACCACCCACCATCTTCACTTCGCACGTCTGCCTTCAAGGATTTGTTGATCAACACAGCGAGTGGCTTTACCAATGGCGTGCAGCCACTCAGGATCGCGGCATGGGTGAACTTGCACAAACCGCCTCTGTCAGGTGGTCCTTGTAGGAGTCAACGACGATAAGAGCCTCCTTCCTCTCCCTATTGGCTTCACACAGATGCCTCATACAGTAAACAGGTTCAGGGCCTTCTAGTCCGAAACAAGCTTCTCAGCTATCCAACCCTTTGGCTGGGTGCGAATAATAACTCTAGTGAACAAACAACATTCTCGGTTAGAATCAAGGATAGAGCACGACCAAGAACATGAGAAAATCTGAAATGGTAAAGAACTTACCATTAGGGACTTGAATCTTTGGCAAGGTCTTCCTCTTGAAGATAGCGTACGGCGGCAGCATCTTGTCCGATGCTGTTACCACCAGCATGACGGTGAGTCTTTTTTCTCGTAGCCCGTGGTCCTTGCGTCGGTCATGCGCATTCTCTTGTGCTCCAATGTTCTCTACTGCAGTATCTTGATGAAGAGGGGTGTCTGGTTGGCGCTCACTACCAAGACGAGGCCATATTTGTTAAGGATGTGCATCTGCTTGAGAAAATCGCAAAAGTTCTAAATTTTGGCCTTCATCTCTGCACCAGCAACATGAAGGAAACAACGGCCATTAAACTGGTACAGCAGGTTTGATTATCGCCGGCAAGCTTCTGCCCCACATTCGATTTGACGCGACACGTTAGCTTCTAACAAGCGCAAAACTGGAAGTCCATTGACTGGACCCACACTAGTCCATGTCAAGATGGTTTAGGAGCAACTCCTATGCAGCTGCAAGACCAAGAAGGCTAGCCCTTGCTGCGGTGCCTCATTAATTGTCGATGAGCGCTGACTCCATCAAAGGGTATTTGGCAGGTCAACCAGTGCCGATGAGCCGCCTTCGACAACCAGCTGCGACTCTCAATTGCTCCCTTGCCTTCTTCCACTCCTGAATGCCAACGGGCTGAACCCTTGCGAGCGTTGCAAGGGCACGAATAGAGAGCTCAGGCTGTGTGTCAAACATTGCGAACTAATACAGCTTCTCTGTAGCGAAATAGGAGTGACGCGCTCGTTTCAAGACCCTAGTACGTGGGCCAGTGGGTTGGCATTGTGGTTGATGGTCAGTCCTTGCAGTTGCACAATGGAAGACAGGAATGACGGGACATTCGCATGGGGTAGCAGACGTCGACCCTCGCTAGCACCACTGGCTTCATCACCGGCAGTTGTGGCACCGTTGCTAGCCGCACGGAGAGGGCTCCAAGGCGGATATGAAACAGAAGAGTGGCAGTCCAGAGCGGCAGAAAAAGGTATGCTGACATAAGAGACGCGTTGAGCTAGGAGACAGCTGAGACCAGAGCCAGTAGTCATGGAGTGGGTTAGCTTCGAGACAAAGGGAGGAGATCCCAAGATGCCTTCGAAAGCCCATTCCAATGCAGTGTTGAAAGCATCTTGGTCTCAGACTGCAGATTGAGGAGACGTAGCGGGCAAGAACCCCCTGCCAACAAGAGGTGGAGAGAAAAGGGGCATGAGCACCAGCAACTTTTTCTTCGCGCATATCGCCTCTAATAAACCATCAACCCCATGTATAAGACCCACTCCCTAACATATGTCTTAACATACTACACCCAAATTGTGCCTTATAAATGGGAAGTCATGAGGAAAGGAAACACCCGTATATTTGACAGGGGTGCTTACATTTCAGCCATGTCTTCTATCTGGGTGAATATAGTACCGCAGTCCCCTGCAGTAGGCACCATGGGGTGTGTTGGTGCATATTCATTTGCACGTCATCCTGTCGTCTGTTCGCATCATTTCGTTTGCATGTGTTTTGTGTGCTACGTTGTTTGTATGGTTTGTTGGGTTTGCATGTCTTTGCATGTTCATCTTGTGCTTGTGCAGATGTGCTTGGATTGTGCATGACATCGAGCACATTCCAACGAGCCAAGAATTGTTGGAATCGGAGCACATATGAAGAAGTTACGAAGAAATGTTTGATGGATTTGTTACAACTCATTGGAAGTCCTTGTCAGCTGCTACACCAAAGTTGGAGAGCCCTATAACGAGGAGGGACCAGCATGTGTGGGACTTTTGTCCCCACCTTGCAGCTGCAGCATTTGGGGTTTGGAGGCCAACCTGGCACAGTGTGAATTTTGTCTTGCCAGGCTGGCTGAACCTGAGGATGGGGAGTCAAAACTTTGACTCTTGTCATGTTCTTGACCATGGGCCTCCAGGGTCCTTCCCTTTCATCCTTCCCTTCCTACCCCACCTTCCAACTGTGCTTCAATGCCTTTTCTATCATGCCTCTGATCTTGTAAGCTTCAAATTAGTGACTCTGAGGACTGTCAACTTCTCCTAGGGCAGATTACCCCCCAGTGCGCCAAACGCCATAGCTCACTCGTTAAGCTACGGAATCGAGTGATTCAACTTTCAGTGGAAAGCTGACGCTGCCAGCTACAACATATCCGATTTTCAGATCGTTTCACCGATTGGAGTTTTGGATATAGCTATTCGAAGGTCGCGAGTTTTCTGGGCGTCATAACGAAGTGCTGCAGAAATTTCCAAGGAGCCATTGAATCATCTGCTTATAGCCTTCTCTAACCAACAAGTGGTATCAGAGCCTATTATCACGCATTTGGGACCTAAAATACGATGGGAGATAAGAGGACTCTGGTGGAGGTGATACTTCAGTCCAAGGAGGCAGCTCAACCCAAGATTCTGGCATTGCAGCGCAAAGGGGAGCGCGTACAAGCCAGGGGTCACTGCTTAAGGAGGTGCTGAAGAACTTCACCATTGAGAAGTTCTCTGGAGATGGCTATGATGATTGGGCATGGAAGATGCAGCTCTACTTTCGACAAATTGGCCTCTTGAAGCTCATGATTGGAACGGAGCCAAGGCCAAAGGAAATGGCAGAGCAAGCGGACTGGGATGAACGTTCATCTGCTGGGTATTATCTACTGTCACAAAGCTTGGAGCTGAACCAGAGGCATCACATCATGCATCTGCTACCGGAAATTGATTGTGGGCCCAAGGCATGGGCAGTGCTCAAGGACCTGCACGCTCCGACATCGGTTGCCGCTTCTCTCATGCTGGATCGGGAGCTGTCCATGCTGCGGTTGAGCGAGAATGAACCTGTGCAGCCCGTACTGGACAAGATGAGGGAACTCTACGCGAAATTGGCGATTGCAGGCATCACGTACCCAGAGCAGACAAAGTGTCTCAAGATGCTCAGCCTGCTGCCGGAGTCTTGGCTGCAATTTATAAGCGGACTCAGCTTGCCACAAAACCAAAGTCAATGGACATTGGAGTGGATTCGCACCAAGATTCTGGAAGAAGATTTTCGTCGCTATACACTGCGCGGAGGTGATGACAGCACCAGCGGCTATGCCATGCAAGGGACATGGAGGGATCGAGGGCGTGGCAATCGCGGTCGCTCTTACCACAGCCAAGGTGGTCGCGGGACTTGGAACCAGCGGGGGCGTGGTGGCGCTGGTGCAAGAGGAAGAGGTGGTCACTCCAACAATGACAACAGTGAACCACGCTTGAGGGGAGAGTGCTGGTATTGCAAGGAAGAAGGGCATCCATGGTTTCGCTGCCCTACCAAGCCCGACTGGTGGACCCCTTGGAACCAATCGCAGAAGGGGAATGGAGGAAAGCAACCACATGGAGGTGCCAACATGGTAGCTGATCCTGCTGAAGAAACCTCCAAGGATGACAGAGGAATGGGAAATGAGGAGAGGAATGCTGGACAGTTCTACCATGTGTGTGACAAAGATGACAGTGGCACAGCTGTTGCAAGGGCTGGAGAGGAATTGCACCCGCTTGACATGTGGGTCATGGACTCTGGTGCTGCATGGACAATGACACCACGCAAGGACTTGCTGGATGCTGTGCGAGCGCCTCCAATCTCTGAAGTGCGCTCAGCATCCGGACATGCAGTGAAGGTCGCTGGAGTTGGTCGAGCTGCATTCAGAGCACCTGATGGTGGACTGGTTGTGCTGAAGGACGT
>BQMB01002123.1:0-48722 GCA_027943415.1 Closterium sp. NIES-67
GGAAACGGATGTGCTTATCTGCGACGAGGCCATCGGATCAAGTCGCCCTCCACCATCTCGCATCGGGTAAGCAAGCGCGGGTGGGTGTGGTGGTGGTGTGGAGTGAGGTGGGGTGGGGGGATTATTGTTGAGTAAACAGATGTGCTGATCTGCGACGAAGGCCATCGGATCAAATCTCCCTCCACCATCTTGCAACGGGTGAGTGTGCCGTGTTTGTACCTGTGTGACACATTTTGGTTTATCTTTTATTGTATCCTGATATGGCTTCAATTATAAGCTTGCAAACATAAGACACATGTGTAGAAAAGTAGACTTGATGTGCATAGCTGTAAGATGCACAAGTTGGAGATGGTAAAGATAGGTTCCAAGAGGAGCCCTAGAAAGTGTAAGACAAAAAAGTAAATAAAGATGACAAAGACATTAGGCTAAGTAGGCCCAGATTGTGAAGAAGAGAGAGATGGAGAAGTGCTGGGCGACTTGGGCTGGTCCAGGTGAGGAGAATGGCACCCAAGAGGCTTGGGGTGCCCAATTGGGTGCTCAAGTCGCCCATAGTCAAGGTGGGGACGTGAGGAACCCTCAAAGTGGGCCTGGAAGCGCCCCCACTAGTGGAACCGCGATTCCACAAGTTGGATTCGTGGTTCCACAAGCTGGAACCGCGTTTTCATGGTTGAGAAACGTGGGTCCAGGTTGGAGTCGCGTCCCAAATGTTGGGATGCGTGGTGAGGTACCCCAATTCGGATTTTGGGGTGCCTAGCCTCTGATAAAATCACTTGGGGGGCACCCTATTCCTAATATGACCCAACCACTAATGTCTACACCTAATATAATGTAACACATTACACATAACAGAGAAATGTACTAAGACTACATCCCAGATAAAAGCCTAAAACAGATCCTCAACAACACCCCCCCTTAGGGTGACACCAAGGGAGAGTCTTGGGAAGAAGAGGCAGGGCGTAGGCCAATGCAGGACCGGAGACGCTGAAAAGTGTCACGGGAAAGAGGCTTGGTACCGAGATCAGCAAGGTTGGCATGAGTAGGGACATAGTGCAGTGAGATATGGCCCTTGTCAACGTGATCACGGAGGAAATGATGGCGGATGTCAATGTGCTTGGCACGGGCATGGAAGACACCAGCGTCCTTGGCCAAGACAATGGCGCTTGTGTTGTCACAGATCAAAGGGGTGGGACCAGTGGGGGGAAGTCCAAGGGAGGTGAGGAGAGTGCGGAGCCAAAGAGCTTCATGGGCTGCCGCACCAAGCGCATAGTATTCGGCCTCACAGGAGGACGTGGCCACCACACATTGCCTCTTGGATTGCCAGGAGATGAGGGAAGGACCAAGAAAAAAGAGATAGGCCGTGAGGGAACGGCGATCCTCACTTTCGGAGGCCCATGAAGCATCACAGTAGCCGAGGAGGTGGAGGGAGGAGGGATTGCCACCAAGCAGTAAACCATGGGAAGATGTTCCCTTGAGGTAGCGGAGAACACGTTTGGCAGCCAGCCAATGAGGGTCGGACCATGAGTGGAGGTGACGGGAGAGAAGGCCAGTGGAGTGGGCGATGTCAGGACGAGTAGCGACCATGGCGTACATGAGAGAGCCAACCAAGGAGGGATATGGGACGGTTTGAGATGGCGGTGAAGAGGGGTGGGAAGGGAGGAGGAGCTTAGAGTCCATGGGGGTATGGCTGGGGTTGGAATGGGAGAGCGAATAGGTGGATAGGAGCGCAGCAATAAATTTGGACTGGTGGGCATGGAGAGTGCGGGAAGAGCGGTCGCGGTCTAGGTGGAGGCCGAGGTAATAGGTGAGGGGGCCGAGGTCACGGAGTTTAAAGCGACTGGCCAGAGACGTCTTGAAGGTGGTAAGGGGTGCAAGAGTGGTAGATAGGATGATGAGGTCGTCCACGTAGACAAGGACGAAGAAGAAGTGGGATGGATGAGGGAGGAGAGGTGAAGAGGAGGCGGCGATGAAGAGGCCAGGGTCGGCGTCGGAGGTGTGAAGGCCAAAGGAGAGGAGCTCCTCTTTCAGCTTTTTGTACCAGCAGCGGGGCGCTTGTTTGAGGCCATATAGGGGCTTGTGCAGCAAACAAACTTGAGGAGAGCCATCAGGAGCAGGAGCTCAAAGCCGGGGGGTTGAGTCATGTAGATGAGCTCGTCAAGATCGCCGTTGAGAAAGGCATTGGAGATGTCGAGCTGATGCATCTCAAGATCAAGAGCGGCAGCAAGGGTGAGGAGCAAGCGGAGCGTGGCAAAGCGAATGGTAGGTGCAAAAGTCTCTGTGTAGTCGATGCCTTCACGTTGCTTGAAGCCTTTGACCACCAAGCGAGCCTTATAACGCTCAATGGACCCATCGGGGTTTTCTTTGACCTTGAACACCCACTTGCAAGGTATGGGGGTGCAGCCGGGTGGCGTGGGCACAATGCTGTAAGTGTTGTTGGCGAGGAGAGCAGCGATTTCGGCATCAGCAGCGGCTAGCCAGTGGGGAGCAGCAGGGCAATAACGGGCGGCTATGATGGTAGCGGGCTCGTAGTGGGAATGAAGGGCTATGTGTGCAAAATCGTGAAGGAAATGGGTGGACGCGCGATCTTCAGCAAGGATGGTTCGAGAGGAAGGATCGGGAAAGGTGAGGTGAAAGTCTTGGGCGTGATGGAAGATAAGGAAAGGGAAGGGGTGAGGAAGAAGGTGGAGAGGCGGGCTGGAGGAAGGATGGAAGCGTGTAAGGCTGAAGGGGGGGTGGGGAGGGCAGGGAAGGGAGATGCAGCGGGAGTGGAAGTGGGTGAGATAGCTCCGGGAGGTGGAGGAGGCGGGTGCAAGGTGGCAGGGGTGATGGAAGTGGTAGGCTGGGAAGACGGGTGAAGGGGAAAAGATATGGTGGTGGAGTGGGGCGGAGGGTGGGACGGTTGTGGAGAAGGAGGTGGTGAAGGGGATGTTTCAAGGAAAGTGACATCGCGGGAGTAGACCACGCGGCGAAGGGAAGGGACGTAAATGCGATACGCTTTGTAACCGTCAAGGACTCCATAGCCAAGGAAGACGCCCGCGGTGCTACGGTCATGTAATTTAGAAGGCCGCTGAAGAGAAGGTAGAAGCACAGAAACGGGGCAGCCAAACACGCGAAAGTGCGTGACATCCGGCCGCTGACCCGTCCACAGCTCCATAGGGGTGACGGTACGAGGGAGCGAACGGGAGGGAGAGTGATTCCGAATGTAGGCAGCGGTGAGGGCCGCTTCTCCCCACCAACCACGAGGAAGGCCGCTGTCATGTAGCATGCACCGCACCATGTCCAGGATGGTGCGGTTCAGCCGCTCCGCGACGCCATTCTGCTGCGGAGTATATGGGGCTGAAACCCGCCGGGTGATGCCATGCGAATCGAGGAAGGTCTGAAAAGCTGTGGAAAGATACTCCGGGGCACCATCTGATTGCAACGCCTTGAGGCGCGTGTTACGTTGGCGTTCAACAGTAGCGAGATAGCGCTGAAAGGTGGAGAGGACGGCAGAGCGCGATTTAAGGAGGTAGATGGTGGTAAAGCGGCTGAAGTCGTCAATGAAGGTGAGGATATAGGTGGCGCCGCCAAAGGTGGTGCCAATGGGAAAGGGGCCAGCGACATCCGTGTGAACGAGGTCAAGCGGGGCAGAGAGGAGGAGATGGAAGGTGGGAACGGTTGGCGAGTCTGCTTCCCACGAAGGCACGAAGTGCAATTGGAAGGGAGGGAACCCTGGAGTTGGAGACCGCTGACCATCCGTTCAGAGTGAAGTTGCTGCAAGCTGGGGCCGTTGAGATGCCCAAAGCGGCGATGCCAAAGGAGAGTAGCGGCAGCAGAGCACGATGCTGGAACAAGTGGAAACGGGGTCGACACAGTAGAAGCCGGAGCTTGCGGGGTTAAGGCAGCAGGGCTGAGACTGAGAGAAATGAAGAACAACTTCATATCCTCGTAGGCAACAGCAAGAAGGGTGGACCCCTTGAACAGTTGGGCTGGAGCATGAAGGGGAAAGTGGGTGGTGAGACCCTCTTCCTTTAGCTTGCGTACGGAGATGATGTTGTGAATGGTTTGAGGAATATAGAGGACATCGTGGAGGTAACAGGATGCGTATGGTTCTCGTGACGAGCATAGAGGATGATATCACCAATGCCTTGGGCAAGATACTGTTCACCGCCGCCAAATCAACGCCACTACCAGGGACGGCCGGTGGAGGGAAGAGAACAGATGTGGATTAGCATAGATGGGAAAGCGCCAGAGTCAAGGAGCCAGGAGGAGGGGAGGAGGAATGGGAGCTGGTGAAGGCGGAGGCTAGAGGCGCTGAAACATAATGGAGAAAAGGAAGAGCAGGAGGGAGAGGAGCACAAAGAGCGAGGGAAGGAATGGGAGTGATGGCAGCCAAGATCCTCAACAACAACATGCACCTTGCAAATACAAGACACATGCACATCACGTGTGGTTGCAACGTGTGTACAGTTCGTTATTTTACCTACTAGTTCTAGAAGTTGTACGGGGGAAAAGTACAAGTAGAAGCTAGTTGGCCACCATCCAATTTTGTAAAGTTATACTCAACCAAGTAGGTTGAGTTGGAACCCAACCAAACATGGTTTGGTAGGCGCACGGTGGAAGGTGCATGAAGCGAAGCAGTTTCCGAACCAGGAGGTTGGACACGGGAAGTGTGGGAACCCAGATAGGGAAGAAAGGCAGCGTGCTCACAGAGGAAGGGAGCGTCTTTGGTGAAGTTGTCGGCCAGGTTATCAGTTGTGGTGATTTCGTGACCACAAGATGGCATGGCCCTATTGCACAAGCTCGCGGACAGACAGTTCAGTGTTCTTTGAACGGCCATGGAAGGAATGTACCCTTGGTGAAGTGAGGTGGATGTGCTCGTGTTGTCACAGCAAATGGTGGGATAGCGGCTCCCAGCTTGCAACATAGAGCAAGCGGCCTTCTGGGCAGCCATGGTCGCAACATATAGCTCAGCCTTAAACGAGGAACAGCACGGCAAAGGAGCGCGTGGAACGCCCACATTTGGAAGAGGGGGGATTGGGGCAGGTTTGTCTCCACAGCGAGCGGGCTCGGCGCTCGGGGGGTTGAGCAAGACAATGGCAGAAGAGAGGCAGTGGTCATTGATGATGGTCGAACTGAGCACAACAGCAATGTTATGGGTGAAGGAGTGGCTGTTCACAGTTGTCATAGGTCCAGGTTTTAGCGAAAGCTTGAATGAATGCTTGATTTATAATTGTCTGAATACAAGCAAGGACACAATCATATTTATACCTATGTTGGAATATACGCACAGAAGGCTTTGCGTATTGCGTATATACGCTTGCGAATATACGCAATACGCTGATACGCTTGGAATACGCGATACGCGATACCCGGGCTGCCCGGCGAAAAAAAAAACTTATATTTTTTTTTTCCGCGACTTCGCGACGTCGCGGTTTTTCGCCAATTCTTTTTTTGCCATAGCCCAGCCTGCTCTGTACGTGATTGAAAGCCATCCCGTGTTTGCCGTTCCCCATTTCCGTCCAAATCTCAGCTCTGAAGCGAAACGGTGGTGTGCTTAGCTAGGTGGCGGCGATTGCGCGAGTTACGGTGCTTGTTAGTCTTCTACCAAAGTGATGGGGGAGATGATGGGGGGGTCGAGCATTTGTGAGGAAAGATTGGAGTTTGTAGATGGGTGGGAGTTCAGTGCGGTGAAAGGAGGGAGTTGGTTGGCTGGAAGCCAATTGACTTTGTAGACGGGGGGTTGAGTGCGGTGAAAGGGAGGGAATTGGCAGGTCAAAATTCGACCCCTCAGAAAATGCCTCTCATTTGAGAGTCACGTTTTCAGAAACCCTAGCTAGCCGCTACCATCATGGCTTCCTTGCTGCCCCCTGGTTTTGTTACCCTGCCCGGGCAAACCTTTTTTCCTGCCCGGGCATGCGTATTCCTGCCGTATTGGACCCCAAATCCAAGCGTATAGCGTATATACGCAAGCGTATATACGCTAGCATATAAAACGCAGTACGCGTATTTCCAACATAGATTTATACCTACGAGAATTCTAGAAAAAGGTAAATTACACCTTCTAAGAGAGTTTTAAAGGTGAGTGGAATCGTCGATAGAAACACCATCTAGAAGCACGGTAGGGATTTGAGAGATACGGTGGCGGTGACGGAACACTCAACTCCACGCAATAAAAAATGTATTACGCAATGAAAGTCCAAAACACTCCGTAACACATGTGATATGTAATATATCAATGTGTAGGAAAGAGTGTAGGGATTTTCAAGGGAAAAAAGACATACAAAATAATACACAATCGATAGCAAATATGAAAATGGATGTGCGAAACGATTCGGCAAGCCTCATCCTCTCACACTTCCCCCTCAAAACTGGGTAGACACTGAAAGCGCTCAATTTTCCAGCAAACACTGAAGGTTGTGAGGCTCAAAGTAGTCAGAGAAACTCAAGCCAACAAAGTTGTGCTTGAACAGCAACTCCTGTACTTTAGTCCACACACTCGTGAGTCTGTTCGAGTGCAGGTAGCAGGTATACCACGATGAAGTATTGGGACATGTGATGCTCCAACTCAAACTCTGCAGAGTAGTATAGCGAATGGTGATAAGTCTGTGCCTGAGTTGCGGTCAGTAGAATTCAGTTGCACTGTAACATGTTGTGATAACTGCTTCATGTGGCCAAGAAACCACCAAGCATTCGAAGTTGACTTAGCAGTCGTGTAACGGTCCATATACTGTAGTAACACTATAATTGTTGCGTGCCGTTGCAAAGAGACTGGTTGCCAAATGATTGTAGTGGCGACGTCACCATGCTCGTCGATAGAGCACAAATGCATTATCACAGCTGAGGAAATATGGGTATTTTACGCTCAACCCATTTGATTCCTTTTTCATTTTCAATGGGTCAGTTGATGACGTTGTCGGCGACTCCAGTGTTTTCCTTCTGTCGTTTTGAGGTAACCGCTTCATTGATGCTAATGTCATTTCAGCTATTTAGTATGGATGTTGAATATGCTCCAGTTTTGCTCGTATTGGTGTCATAAGAGTAACGCGGATTTCTCTATTCATAGTGGCCTCGCGCTCCGGCACGCCTATCAGCTTCCATGGAGGGGTGCTAGTGATGGATTGATTGGTGATGCAGGTTTTATGACTCACTTGAATGTCACTGGACCATGAGAACTCGAAGATCATCGTAGTCCTCCCATCCTCATAATATCTCATTCTCTGAGCTCCTGAGAGCATGTGGCATAACCACGTTGGTCTAGGATAGTGGTATCGTCATCCCACTAGTTGGAAATCGCAGATGTAGTGCCAGGCCGGGTCTTGAAATCATGCTGGAATAAGTTCCAGTGCCATCTCCCTTGTGCAGAGGAATATCCATCAGGATTGGTGTTGCTGTAGTTGTCTGCTGCGGCGGCGCGCGGAGGCTATAGACACTCGCGTGTTGTGCTCTCAAACTCAATTCACAACGCCGTTTGCCAGTCCGAGATAGGTTGTGGGGCTTACTTCAAGAGGGCGTATTTTCCTTGTTTCAAGTGCTCGTCTACTGCCTTTATGGCTTTGTTACAATACAATGTACTATACTTATCCCCTGTCAAATTTATCTTCTATTTCTCGTCCGCCATCTCCTAAAACGGACTGCACCACTTTCACAACGTGGCGGCGCCTGCTGGTGAAGGTCACACACACCGCGTGTGAAGAGCACATGGCTGATGCAATCAGATCTTCTGCCTCTCTCCCTCCCTTTCCTTACTCGTGCTGCTGGCGGGGACATGACTTATCCTTGTGTTTGCTAACTGCCGCCCAGTTTCATTCTTGTTCGTCTCTCGCCAGGCCCTGGATCGTCTGCACTTGCGGAGGCGCCTGCTGCTGACGGGCACAGCTGACTTCTGCTTGTATTTCGTCGCTGTTTCTGACTCCTCCTTTGTGCTCGCTCGCCAGGCCCTGGACCGCCTGCAGCTGTGGGACCTGGTTGGCGTGCTTCTTCCTTCATCGCCCTTCTTCTCCTGCCACCCCTTCCCTCCCTTGCAGGCCCTGGACCGCCTGCACACTCGCCGTCGCCTGCTACTCACGGGCACCGCCGCTGCAGAACTCAACGCTGGAGCTGTGGGACCTGGCGTGCTTCGTGCAGCGCCCCCGCATGCACCAAGCCGTCTTTGGAATGGGCAGGGGGTGGGCAAAGGGAGAGGGGAGGGGAGGAAAACACAGCATGGGGGGATGGGGATGGGCGAGGGAAGGGAATGCAACAGAGGAGGAGTGATCAAAATGGCCAGGCCCGATAGAAGCGGTTTTGAGGCATGTTAAAACGGTGCTTAGGGGTGGAAGGAAGGCATTGGGTGGTGGTTGTGAGGTGGGGGAAGTGGAGGCAGGGGGGAGGATGAGGGAGTGTCAGAGGAGGAGGATGATGGTGGTGAGGGGGAGAGGAAGAGGAGGAAGAAGGAGAAGAGGAGGAAGAGGAAGGGGAGATGGAGGAGGGGGGTGAAGGCGGGTATGGATACTTGAGCAAGAGGGAGAGAGGGAAGAGGCGCGAGCTCGAGCTGAGTTCGTACGGATCTTTGATGTGCCGCTGAAGAAAGGGAGAACGAAGGATAGGGGGGGGAGAAGGGTGCGGGGGGGCAAGGGAAGGTGGCAAGAGGAGGAGCAGGAGGGAGAACGATTTAGTGATGGCGGAGGATGATGAAGAGGAGGGGAATGTGGGAGATGAGGAGGAAGGGAGGGAGGGAGACGGGGAGGAAGGGAAGGAGGGAGAGCGTGGGGAAGGGAAGGAGTGGGCATCGCCCAAGGAGAGGAGTGGGTACGAGGGTGTGGCAGGGTCAGAGGAGTTTCCGCTGGTGAAGGTGCAGGGGCTGAAGGCGCTCATGTTCGACCTTGTGCAGACAGACGGGCAACGTGCTGCAGGGCCGCTGAGAGGTAGGGGTTTAAGGCGCCTCATGTAAGTGCAAGATGCGTGCTGCAGGGCGGGCTGACAGGCAGAGTTTTAGGCGCCGATTGGTAAGGTGCAAGATGCGTGCTGCAGGGCGGGCTGACAGGCAGAGTTTTAGCGCCGATTGTAAGGTGCAAGATGCGTGCTGCAGGCGGGCTGACTGGCAGAGTTTTAGGCGCCGAGTGTAAGGTGCGAGATGCGTGCTGCAGAACAAGTTGAGGAGGTGCAAGGTGCGTGTTGCAGGGCAGGCTGAGAGGTAGGGGTTTAGGACATAGGTTGTTAAAGGTTATATGGCGAAGGGCAGGCTGAAAGGTATGCGTATAGTGTGAACTCACAAGCACCCCTGGTTTGGATGTAAGGAAGGTCTTGTGGTCATTGTGGCTTTCCATGAAGTGGTTTTGGATCTGGGTTATAGCGCAGCATGGAACGAGTTTTGAGACGTCTCAAAACACTAGGGAAGAAATAGGGCGAGCAAGGGATGCAAAGGATGTGTGGTGTGCTGTAATTTGGCAGTGACACTTGGCTTTGGTGTGTGAGGAGGTGGGTTGAATGTTTATTGAATTTCCACGCGTTTGCCATGTATTTGTCACAGGATCGAAACGTGTCGAGGAAAATTTGCACTATCGAAAAATATTAGGGCGCTTTTATATTTCTAGAGTACAACAGGGAATCGGGTTTATCTTATTTTAATGGAATAGACGCTTCTAGAGAGTAGAATCACCCTGCGTATAGCCATGCGAGGCTATTGATTTGAAGGGATTGCGACAGGATTACGCTAGAGAGCGTTAGCCAGTACATCCCGAGCCTAGTCGGCGATATAAATATAATAAAAGGATAACCCAAAGGATAATGGAGAATGAAGAATTGGAAACCAAATATGATGAGATAAAGATTAAATGAATTATGATAAAAAAAGAGGATAAGATGGATAAGAAATCTAGAAAAGAGAGAGAAAGTGTAACGGGGTCATACTCTCACATAGTTGGCGTGGCATGTTCGTTCCTTATGTGTGCCTTTGTTATGTTTCTTTGTCTCTTTGTCTCTTTTATCCACCAGTGCTGCTATCTTTCTCCGTGATGACTTGTAGTATCCATGCGACCATCACTTGTCTCTCCAGCCAGACCTAGTGGACGCCACCCGTCTCCTGCACCCCACACCTCTTCTCCTACCGTACCTTGTCTCTTCCTTCCCTACACCCACACCTTTGTCTCTTATCGTACCTTCACTCTTTCCGCCACCCCTTGTCTTTTCTCCCTTGTCCCTTTCCAGACCTAGTGGACGTCACTCTTCTCCTGCACCCCACGCCTCTCCAGCTCGCGATCCTCAAAGCCTTCTACTCCGCCTCAGTGCAGCCCCGCCTAGCCCAGCAGCAGCAGCAGCAGCAGTCATTGCGACACAACATCAACAACATCAACACCAGCAGCAGCGCTAGCAGCGCGGAGTGGCAGCTGTCGATGATAGACCTCAAGATAGTGGGCAGCCTATGCGTGCATCCATGTGCCTTCGCCTGGAAGCTCAACCGCGGCATCCGGGGCATGCCGCAAGCGATGCACGCCATGCGCTCCTTCCAGCCCTCAGCGCTGTGTGCCTCTGGCAGGGTAGGCTTAGAAGGGCAGGGCGCTTTAGGTGGATCGCCTCCCAAAGCAAGTAGCGACAAAATGGGTGCTGGCAAGGGGATGAATGGCGAGCCGCAGTTTTTGGAGCGCAACAGGGAGGCGTTGAGTGCGATGTGGGGTGCTATAGAGCGGCAGCAGGGCGCGGAGGTGTCACCGAAGCTGGCGGCGATGGTGGCGATTGTGCGGCAAGCAGTGCGCCTGGGGGAGAAGGTGGTGGTGTTTGCCGAGGAGCACGTGCACTTGGACCTGGTGGTGGGGTTGCTATGCCATGCCATGTGAGTGCGTGCTTTGGAGTTGGATGCATACGCAATGCGTGTGGGGCGGGTAGTGAAGGAATTAGCTTAGAGGAGAAAGGATTGTTTGAGTAGGGAGCCAAGAGGCTCTATTGTACAAACAAGGAGCAAGGAAGAGATGGAAGGGAAGGTCTCTCATTGGCCATTATGTGGACCAATGGGAGAGGTAGCTTGGAGGACAAGCAACCACAAAGTGTGGTGCTCTCCGATTGGCCACAATGTGGGCCAATGGGAGAGGTTGCTTGGAAGGTAAGCAACCACAATGTGTGGTGCTTGGTGATTGGTTGGGTCTTAGGACCAAGGACCATTTGGTTGGAACAGTGCCAACCAAATGTCTGGGACCAAATCCAATCTTGACCAACCCAAATGTGGGGTTGGTCAACCCAACCAACAACCCCAAATAAATATAATGACCACCCCTCCTAATCTAGGCATGCATGTTGTATAGATATATATTTTACAATAGGTAGTGCACATGGGGGAGAAGGTGGTGGTGTTTGCTGAGGAGCACATGCACCTGGACCTCGTGGTGGGGTCGCTCTGCCATGCCATATGAGTGCCAATAGTGGAGATGGAGTACAGGGTGTGGCAGGTCGTATGTGCGCATGGGGGAAAGGTGGTGTTTGCCGAGGAGCATGTTCACTTGGACCCGATGGTGGGATCTAATTGCCACGCCATGTATGTGAGTGTGTGTTTAGAGATGGAATACAGAACATGCCAGGCAGGTCTTTGTGCACTCAAGGCAGAAGGTGGTGGTGTTTGCGGAGGAGCACGTGCACCTGGACCTGGTGGTAGGGTCTCATAATGCCATGCCGTGTGAGTTCAGCGGAGGGATATGATATGCAATACACACAGGATGTGAGGGCAGGTGCGCATGGGGGAGAAGGTGGTGATGTTTGCAGAGGAGCACGTGCACCTGGACGTGGTGGTGGGGTCTCTGTGCCATGCCATGTTTGTTTTTGAGGCGCCTCAAAAGCCGTGCCATGCCATGTTCTGTTTTGACTCTGGAGGGGCACCTGTCCTTGTCGTGGAGGGGTGTATCTGCCATGCCATGTGAGTGCACACTTGCCCGGAGGTGGGATGGTTCACAGAGGACTGCTTTTGAGTCGGCTCAAAAGCTCAAAAGCTCAAAAGCTCAAAAGCTCAAAAGCTCAAAAGCTCAAAAGCTCAAAAGCTCAAAAGCTCAAAAGCTCAAAAGCTCAAAAGCTGAGTGCATGCTTGCCGCCGGGAGGTGGGATGGTTTGCAGAGGAGCTCGCATGGTAGAAGGGGCGGTGGTGTTTGCAGAGGAGCTCGCATGGTAGAAGGGGCGGTGGTGTTTGCAGGGGAACACATTCGCCTGGACCTCTCTCAGGGGTGAATCTTCTCTTCCATGGGAGTGCTTGCTTGCCAGGAGGTGGGATACCGGACATGTCAGGTTCTATGTGCGCATGGGGGAGAAGGCTGTGGTTGTGTTTTATCTGTCATGCCATGCCATGCCCTTTCTCTCTGCCTCTCTTTCTTGCTCTCCTTCGATCTGTCTCACTATCCTCTGAAACCTCATCTGTCTCACGCTCCCTCTCTACAACTTGCTCCATTGAACTGACAGGAGCTAGAGAAGAGTCGACCGACCGAGTTGAGGAGATAGAAAAGAGGCGTCCAACCATGGATGGCCTCTTTTGAGTCGACTCAAAAGAGGCGAGCACATGGAGGGCAGCATGAGTTGAGGGCAGCGCATCAATTAAGGGTTGATTTATAGTTTTGAGGCGCCTCAAAACTTGATTTTTGCTCTCCCACCGCGTGCTTGCTCTCCCACCTTCCTGCTCCTCCGCGTGCACAGGATCTGGAAACGAGACGTGCAGATCCTGCGTGAGTTTAGCTTTCAGATGGATGGCAGCATGAGTTGAGGGCCGCACATCAATGAAGGGTCCCCTTCCGCCTTCCACTCTTCCAGCTTGGGCTCTCCGTTTCTCCCACAATCCTCTCCCCTTCGTCTTGCGGACAGGAGCTGGAAGCGGGACGAGCAGGTGTTGCGTGTGGACGGCAACATGACCCAGGGGCAGCGCAGCGACGCGTTCGAGCGCTTCCAGAAGGAGAAAGGCCCGCGCTCAGCGGTGATGGTGGCGGCAGTGAGGGCGTGCGGCCTGGGCATCGACTTCACTGTGGCCTCCAGAGTCGTCATGCTGGATGCCCTCTGGAACCCTGCGTCTGATCAGCAGGTAAGGCTTGGGTCAGTCAGGTAAGGAGTGCAGCTTCGCGTGCAGCTGTGATGGTGGCGCCCGTGAAGCGTGCTTTGAGTCGCCTCAACCTCAACACAATCAGCAGGTAAGGCTTAGCCTGTCAGAAAGAAGGACTTGAAAGACAATGCGATGCTGCAATGCTGGATGCTGTGTTGGGACCCGTGTTTTCCAACAGCATTTTCCCCTCTTTCTATTGCCCCTTTCACCCTTCTCCCTCCCTCCCCCCTCCTCCCCCTCCCCTCCCCTTCCCCAATTCCTCCCCAGGCCATCTCGCGTGTGTGGCGCACGGGACAGCAGCGGCGTGTGCATGTCTACCGGCTGTTGGTGGAGGGGATGGGCGAGATGTACAAGCTGCGGTGTGCGCAGGCCAAGCAGCGCCTCTCCCACGTCATCTTCCACTCCGCTGCGGGGGGTGCTCTTGCTAGTGCTGGTGAGTACCAATGCACCTCGATACTCTTTCCAGCGTGTGTAATGCTGCCGCTGATGGAGAGGATGGGGGAGATGTACAAGCTGCGGTGCGCGCAGGCCAAGCAGCGCCTCTCCCACGTCATCTTCCACTCTGCTGCTGCTGCTGCTGCTGCTGTTGCTACTGATGGTGAGTACTGAGTCACTTCCACTGTGCTGGGCGGGGGAGGGGGGGTGGATGCTATCACTTCTGCTCTATTCCTGGCGAGCAGTGCAGGTCTGTAACAAGTGCTCTTCTCTTTTCTTCTGCCCATTCTCTCTTGGATCACGAGTGCCCGTTACAAAATTTTCATTCATAACTGCTTCGTACTCCACCGACGTAACTGATTACCTGGTGCTGCCATCTCTCTCCCCAATCCCTCCATCTCTCTTCGCTCCCACACCATTCACCCCCCTTCCCTGCTGTTTCTCGCTCTTTCAACTGCAGGCACATCCTCCTCCCCCAACCTGAATGACACCTGCCTCGCAGACCCCATTCTCCGCCACCTCCTCACCCTACCCTCCACCAATCCTCAATCTAACTCCACTCACACCGTCTCCTTCGGTCCTCCCTCTTCCAGCCCTCGCTTTGCTCAGCTTCATTTGTCTCCTGATGCCTCTCAGTGCCACCAGCCACCGCCACACACTGGTGTGTCTGCCACTGAGAGGAGCGACAACGGCTCGCAGCTGTGTGGGCAGCACCCATTAGCCTGTCTGGGAGGTCACTCTGACTGCGATGGGCGGCGGCTAATTTGTCGGGTTGAGTTGCAGAGGAATGGTGTCGCAACCACTGTACATATAGAATCGTAAAAGGGTGTACCAGTTGTATATAATTACACTAATTGCGTGTGGGATGCAGGAAACTAACAGCATGATGGAGCTATATTTAGATGATTGCAAGATGTGTGAACCAATGCAAGGATGCTTTATACATGAGATGTTAGTTATCAAGAACATGGTGAGCGTAGGCAATTTAGAGTGGGAGTAAACCAGAGTGGTTAGAGGCTCTTGAGAGCTCATTCAAAGGTACATGATAGTAGTGGTTTAGCGTGCTATGTTTTAGAAGCAAAAGATATGGCCATAAAGCATATGAGTAAACGACTGAGGACTTTCAGGTTATCATGGACAGTAGAGGTTGTTGGTGCTGTTGCCCTGCTGCCATCTGCCCAGATAGATGAAACGATTGAGAGCTGTCGCCACGTCATTCTGCGAAAGAAGTTCAAATTGCGAACAGCTTCCCCCGTCGCCAAGCAGAGCGACATCTGTCGTCGTACGAAATGGAAGCGGGAGCCGTACGGCGTGTAATAGTGAAATCCGTTACGAAGAAGTGTCACGACACGAGCACTGGACCTGCCAAGAGCACTGGACCTGCCGAATAGATTCGGGTTTTCCCAGTGGTCCTAAGGGTAACGGGAGCTGCAAACGTGTGGCTAATCGGTCAGCAGACAGCAAGAAGTTACTGTCGGCAACAGCTCCTGACGCTTAGCGCACTGTAGCCGTTCGATGAAGGGTTGTGGACTCATGGTCCATGGGCCATGGTTGTTGAGGAGGAGCCGAAGCGCCTGGGGACAATCGAGAGGGCCAATGGGAGTGCTGCGAACAGTCAGGTTCAGGGCAATGCTGGAAAACCACCTGAACTTCTCTAATCCAAAATCACAGACACTGCGGGCGCATTCCGGACTCGTGTTATCTGGCCTTCCGTTCATTTGCCCCATACCGGAAGACCCGAAGTTCCAAAACGCTGGCAACATTGACGGGAAGTTGGGATGACACGAGCACGGAATGTGCCCTGCGTACAAGAATGCATTCGTTGGTTTCGAACAAGCATTCCGCTCCTACCTCTCGAATCATTGGTCTCCAATAGTGTTCTGTACACATGAAGTCCTTTTCATGCCCAGTTGTTTTTCGAGCGGCTGCTCCAAAGTTGAGCGCCTAACTTTCACGGGCTAATTGGGCCAATATATAGGGTAGTCTGGTTACCTCGTTGGCATTCTCCAGTCTAAAGCGGATGACCATTTATTTGTTGTGCGTTCCTCGCGCAACAGTGTAAGGTTTCAGAACGTCCCGTCTGCATGTTTGGAGTTCTCAGATTCGGTAACTGTTGCAGATCATTGGGCCTGTGTTGTTTTGGCCGTTTCCCGTGCGTTTGGACTAATAGGCCTGTTAATAAAAACATGGCATTTATTGAATGAGCAATTCACTGGACGTCAGGTGTATCAGGGCAAAACTGACCACTTTTAGATCTTAGACGGGCGGATCAGATGCAACACCTCCACACACCCCCTCAACCCAGGCTGCCCGAGTTCCTCCACACATGGAAACATGTGGTCGGCTGGAGGCCAGCTTGCTTATCTTGCTGGCCACCGCAACGAACATGCAGGTCATGCTATCCTAGCCTGATGAAAACCAGCCGCAAGAAATTCGTCAACTAAAGTCAGTTCCCATTAGTTCTGAGACACTGACAAGACGGATCCGCCGCGGAATATTGTAGGGCACGGTGACGACTGGTCACGGGCACATTGGCCTTGTTTCTTCATGTGGCCGACGCATCGCCCTCACAAGTAGTTATTCTTACTAACTCATTCTTGCAAGAAAGCTGAGCCTGCTTCATCGATCAGACATACAGCCAATCCGAATCCACGAGGCGCCATGGTCCACATACGCGGTCACCGCTTGCGGCCCGCCTCTCTTTCACGTGGCGGTCTCCATCTTATGCTCCTAACACTCTTCTTCTGTGCGCGCGCGCGCGGCCATAGCTACTCAATTAGTCTCAGTCGGAGCGTGCCGCAGCGCCATCGTCTGCTGCCGCTGCTTGCTGACCTCTTTCAACAACAGTTGAACGGACGGCAAGGGGACGGGCAGGAGGAGAGACTGGTTGTCACGCTTGACGGTCAAACTGACGGCCAAATAGACGGCCGACAAGAAATCCGGCAAAGCAACCGGCGGGATGAAATCCATGGGAGCGGCAGATATAACGGAGTCGCGGAGCTATCTGGGGATGCCGCTAGTGGCAGGGTTGGCGGCATCAACGGGAACAGCGACGACGGCAGCAGCAGTGCGGGAGTGAAGGGAGAGAATGTTACGCTCCCGCATCGGTACTCGTTATTGGACACTTCGTTATCGGGTACCAGCACGATGACGACGTCGACAGTTTCTTTCGTCAGCAGCAGCATGACAGTGTACTCGACGAGCACTGCGCGTAAGCACTTCCCCTGTAGTCACACAGGGACTCGAGCAATAAATCATCACATTCCTTTTTCCTCTCTTCCTGTGAGAAAGCCACTCCTTTCTGCCGCTGCCGTTCTTCGCGCCTTCTCCCTTCTCCACAACCCCGTCCACGACGAGTCGCAATCAGCCCCCCCCCCTCAATCGCTCCTGCATCCTTCCGCCACGAGGTGTCGCGATGTGTGCCTCTTCCGATCTCCCCCTAGTCCATCCTACTTCTATCGCCGCCCACCCACCCCTTCCCCATTCCCCAGCCTTTCCCCCCCACCTCTTCCAACTTCCCCCCCTTCCCCTTTTCCCCCTTTCCCCCTTTCCCCCATTCCCCCATTCCGCACCCCTTCATTGCTCCGCTTCTCGCCACTCGTCTATCACGGCCGTTCCCCCTTCTTCTCCAACTCCACTATTCCTTCTACCCCCTTCCTCACCCGCGTCCCATTCCCCCCTCCTCTCGCCTCTCTCCCCCCCCTCGCCCCCCTCCCCCCCTTTCCCCCTCCCACACCCTCCTTGTCATCCCCACGCTCTTCCCCCTCCAGTCGCCACCGAGTCGCCCTGCTCGCCGCTTCTCACGGCGGTCAAGATCTCCGTGTCGTCCGAGGAGGACTTCGCGCAGCGGCTGCAGTACTCCCCGCGATCCACGGTCATCCTCGAGCTGCAGTCCGACATCGCGCTCACGCGCGGGCTGCTCTTCAACGCCTCCTTCGCCTGTACCATCCTGCGCTCCGCGCGCGCCGCGCCCAACGGCGCGTCGCTCTCGCTCGCGCGCACCGACGAGCCGCTCCTCCGAATCTGGAACACGAGCAACGTGCTCGTGCACGGGGTGAATTTCCAGCAGCCGTTCACCGCCGTGTCTGGCGTGTGCGCGAACATCCCTAACATCGGCATCGGGATCATCTGCCCGACGATCTCGATCTACGGGTGCCATCACGTGCAGGTGGTGAAGGGGACGCTGTTCGGGCGGATCGACGTGTTTCGGAGCGTGGTGTCGCGCATCGACAGCATGAAGGTGACCGGCGTGTCGGACTTCGACGTCACGAACGGCGCGATCCGCGTCGCGTTCTGCGGGTATGGGCCGACGCTGGAGCCGTCGTACATCGCCATCACCAACAACGAGGTCTATGGTGAGAACTCTTTACTCTGTCCCTGCCTCCTCACACATCCCCTCCCATCCCTTCTCTTCTCTCCCCACCCTCCCCAACCCCTCTCCACCTCCTCCCCACCCTCCACCCTGCACATTCCCCCTAACCCCCCACCCCCCCACCTTCCCCCCTCCCCATTCCTGCTCCTCAACCACCTCCCGCCCTGTTTCCTCTTGCCGGGTACCCAAGCCCTTGCCTGAACCATTGCCTTCTCTCCCGAATCCTTCCCGCTGCACTTCACGCTCTTCTTTCTCCCCAGCTAATTGCCATGCCATCCCCGCTCTCCCCGATCAACCTTACTTGATCCCTCCCTCCTGTTGCGAATTGCAGGTGTGCATACGCCTATCGTTCTCTACCGTGGCGCGGTGGGTGTAACCGTGCGAAACAACTACATCCACGACTTCCTTTTCGCGGGGATTCGCTGCGGCGCTGACGTCAGCTTCCAGGGGGACTGCATGCTGACGACGATCTCCAACAACCTTGTTGTTGCGACGGCGCGTAACATGAGCGGCGATCAGGACGCGGCGGGGATTTATTATTGTGTACACTGGTTTAACCCAGGAAATGTAGCGGAGTGTAACTATATCTACAACGGCGACCACTGCTATTATTTTGATTATGTTTCGTCTGGAATCACGGTGCGCGGAGGGGCGTGCATCGGCACTTACGATGGCATCAAAGTCAATAATGGAAAATGGTGAGTGGCCTTTGTCAGGCGGGGCCAATGTTATTGATGTGAGTGAAATTTGATTTGTTCCTTTATCTGGACCCACGTCACCCACCTAGGCCTATGTAACGTCCTTCTTCACCCTTCCCGTGTTTTCCTACCTCTCACCATTCCAACCAATTGTATCCTTACTGTTTGCAGGAACTTTGTAGAGGATGTGATAATGAAGAATGTGCCGGGAATGACGGGGTGGTTTACGTGTTTAACCCCCACGCTCAACAACTGCGCCATTCGCCCGGGCACGTACTGGGAGTCGATGAGGAGAAAATACTATGACACTCCTCTCTGGAACAATGTGAGTGGTGCAGTCTTTATGTTTGTATTGAGGCGGCACAACATACTCTAACACACCTGCAAGGACATTTGTCTGGACAAGGCCATCAACGATGACCCCTGGAACATCGAATCAACGCTCTCCCCTCTTCCTCCCTCGTTCCCCCCACATCTCTCCCCCTCCTCTCCAGCTCTGGCCATGGATGAAGGACATCTGCCTGGATAGAACCATCAGCGGTAACCCGTGTAACACCGCAGACACCCTCTCTGCGGCCCAAACCGGCTCCTGCAGCGGCCTGCCCTCCGACAATTTCCTGGACCTCGTACTCATTAATAACAAGCGCAACACCTGGTATAAGTACTGTGAGAACCTCACCACGGTAGCCAAGTTCAACTACTACAAAGTAACCAACGTTACGGACGGCAACACGCTCGGATTCGCGAGCTTTTCGAACGATGATCTGGCGGTTGGCGCAAGCTCCCCATTGGTCGTTGCGAAGCCGAAATTCAAGAGCTGCTCGAGGGGCAGCGTGGGCCCAAGGAGAGTGCTGGACGTGTTTTACTACAGCAACTTCAACCAACCGGAGCCCGACACGTACAGCTTGGTGCAGTCAATGGGCACAAGACACATCCAGGATTCGTCGCGGTGGAACGCCTGAGAGCAGCTGAAGGCGGCTCAAGGTATTCCCGCTCCCAAGTCCTGACAGACGCGCTTTTGAATGGGGCGACGGAGGGCAGGGGGTGTGCAGGCAATGGGCATGAGACACATCCGAGACTCGCCACGGTGGAATGCTTGGGCAATGGGCAAGTGGGGAGGGGCGGAGAATGGGGTGATGAATGGGCAATGGGGAGGGGAGGAGGCGTGGTGATGGCAATGGGCAATGAAGCACATCCCGGATTCGTCGCAGAGCAAAATAAATGCACAATTGGGGGGGGGGGTGGTGGGGGGGGGGGGGAGGCATTGAGTGTCAGCAGGTGATCTGCACAGGCCAGGGCTGGTTGGCACAGCTTACATACCCTACCGGCACTATGAATTGTTTTACGCTCACAGCTGCTGCAGCATGGAGAGCCAGGCCTCCCAGAAGACAGTATGGGCTGATTGCATTTATTATATTATTTCACTAATGGTGCATTTTGCCAATTGTATTTTTTAAATGTCCCTCTCTCCATGGCAGCAATAACCCTTCTACACCCTAATGCCTTTGATTTGCTAGCTGTTTTTGTTATGAAAACTAATTTATTCATGAAGCTTGCAGCGCGGAAGCCAAGGTGTTGTTGTCAAACATGTGTAATTATCATGTTTGTATAGACTGTATAGGGTCATCTCTTAGAGGGTACAAGACTTAGGTATATCTAGGTGTACTCTCACTCTATCAACTAACACTTCTCTGATTTTGATATGGTATCACGCGTAGGTTAGGATCCCCCCCACCTACCGCTTCCGCTCGCCCCTCCTAGCCCCGTCGTGCCCCTAGCCCCGTCGCGACCCCCCTAGCCCCGTCGCGCCCCTTCCTGGGCCTCGTCGCGCCCCTTCCTGGGCTCTGTAGCGCCCCTCCTAGGCCCCGTCGCGCCCCTCCCAGGCCCCGTAGCGCCCCTCCTGGGCCCCGTAGCGCCCCTCCTGGGCCCCGTCGCGCCCTTCCTGGGCCCTGTAGCGCCCCTCCTGGGCTCAGTCGCGCCCCTCCCAGGCCCCGTCGCGCCCCTCCTGGGCCCCGTAGCGCCCCTCCTGGGCCCCGTAGCGCCCCTCCTGGGCTCCGTCGCGCCCCTCCTGGGCCCCGTAGTGCCCCCCCTGGGCCTCGTCGCGCCCCTCCCAGGCCCCGTCGCGCCCCTCCTGGGCCCCGTAGCGCCCCTCCTGGGCCCTGTCACGCCCCTCCTGGGCCCCATAGCGCCCCTCCTGGGTCCCGTCGCGCCCCTCCTGGGCCCCGTAGTGCCCCCCCCTGGGCCTCGTCGCGCCCCTCCTGGGCCTCGTAACGCCCCTCCTAGGCCCCGTAGCGCCCCTCCCGGGCCGCGTCGAGCCCCCCCTCCTGGGCCCCGTCACGCCTTCCGGCCCCGTCGCACCCGCCCGGCCCCGTCGCACCAGCCCGGCCCCGTCGCGCCCGCCCGGCCCCGTCGCACCCGCCCGGCCCCGTCGCCCCCTGCCCGGCCCCGTCGCAGCCGCCCGGCCCCGTCGCACCTGTCCGGCCCCGTCGCACCGGCCCGGCCCCGACGCACCTGCCTGGCCCCGTCGCACCGGCCCGGCCCCGTCGCGCCCGCCCGGCCCCGTCGCACCGGCCCGGCCCCGTCGCACCTGCCCGGCCCCGTCGCACCGGCCCGGCCCCGTCGCACCCGCCCGGCCCCGTCGCACCAGCCCGGCCCCGTCGCCGCCCCCCGTCGCCCCGCCCGACCCCATCACACCAGCCCGGCCCCGACGCACCCGCCCGGCCCCGTCGCACCCGCCCGGCCCCTGTTGCACCGGCCCGGCCCCTGCGCTCGTCCCTGCCCCGGCCCCGGTCCTCCTCACTGGTACGTTTCCCCCCTCCCCCCCCCCCCCGCCCCTGCCCTGCACTGCCCTGCACCGTACTGCCCCGCACTGCACCGCCCCTCACCACCCTGTACTGCCTGACACCGCACTGCACAGCACTACACCGCACTGCACCGCACCGTACCGCACGGCACCGCACTCCACCTTGCTGCACTGCCCTGCACCGCACTGCGCTGTTCCTGATGGCGGCGGAGCTTCGCTTCGACGCTGAAGGCCAGCCTCTGGAGTTCGAGGCGTGGCTTGCCGACCTCCGCCGCCAACTCACTGGCCAGCGGCAGGATGGCGAACCGCTTTCCGCACACCTTGACGGTACGCTCCCCTGCCCAGACCCCCCTGCTATTTTGCCCGCTGACTCCACCCCCACCGAGCGCGAGTCTACTGCTGCCACTGCCCGTGCGCGCTCTGTCTGGCTTTCTCGCGATGCTGTCGCCCAGCTTGCCATTAGCAACGCCCTTCCCCCATCCGAGCGCCCTCGCTTTAGGTCCCTCACCACTGCTCAGGCATACTTAGATGCTGTCATCCAGCGCTATTCCACTCCTCCGGCTGCCTCGGTGGGTCGCCTGATCCTCCCGATGCTCTTTCCTGACCTTGCATCCTTCCCTAATGTCTCTGACCTTGCTGCCCACCTGCGCTCGATAGATGAGACCTGGCGCGCTGCCTGCACTGACGCACAGCTTAGAGCCCACCAGCCGCCCATTACCTCTACCCTCTACCTGCTTGCCACCCGCCTCCCTGACCGCCTTGCTGTCGCCCGCGACCGCTTCCTTAGCATTCACCCCGCCGACCTCACCCTCACTGACTTTGTAGACACCCTGACTGTGATAGAGACCCGTCACCGCTCCATCGCCCAGGCGAGCGGTGCCGTGCCGGTCCCTATCTTTCAGGGTTGTGCCCCCGCTCAGTGTACCTTCTCCGACGGCTCTGCCGCAGTGGCTAAGACTGCTGCTTCAGCGCAGTTCCGTTCGGGGAAGGGCCGCCGCCCCAAGGTTGGGCGCGGCGGAGGCGGGGGTGCGGGAGGGGGTAGTGGTGGGGTCGGGTCGTCTGGTGCTGGAGCGGACGAGGGGACCCTGCCCAGTCCAGCTGAGCCGCCGCCCCTGCAGTTGCAGCAGCCGCAGCAGCCGCCGCAGTCGCAGCCTTCGCAGACACGGCAGACGAGTGTCCTCCCACCCGGGTGGCCCGGCGCTGGCGGTGGCCGGGCGCGTGGTGGTGTGCCGAGTGGTGGCTCTGGCGGCGGGCGTTGTCAGTACCAGATCCAGACCGGTCCTCGCCGCGGCTTCGTTTGCGGCAAGATCGGTCACTCCACTCCCCGCTGTTTTCGTCGCCTGGACGACCTCTTCCGTCAGCGCTTCGGCCCGTCGCCAGACCTCCCGGACTGGCACAGTTTGCTTAGTCGTAAGATTCAGATCTTTGATATGGACATGGATGCCATTGTTGCTGCCCTGCATGTGATGTATGCTGATGACTCTAGTGTGCTTCCAGCTTATTACTCACTGTTGCCTAGCGTAGGTGTGTCTAGCGTAGCCTCCCCTGCTGCGTCAGGCGTAGGATCCCCTGCTTTGTGTAGTCTTGGTGCTTCCACCGTCGTTTCGACGTCAGACGCCTCAGCTTCGCTTTCCTTCACCTTGGACTCTGGCGCTTCTCGGTGTTTCTTCCGCGACTCCACCACCCTGACGCCGCTTCCTGTTCCTGCTGCCGTTTCTCTTGCTGACCCCTCGGGTGGTCCGGTAGTCGCCCGCAGTTCCACCACCCTTCCCTGTCCGGCGGTTCCTTCGGGCTCTCTCACAGGTCTGCATATCCCCTCGTTCTCCAGGAACCTAGTTGGTGTCGGGTGCCTCCAGGACCTTGGCGTCACCACTACGTTCCCTGGCCACGAGCGGTATGCTGTCTGTACCGAGGCCGCCACTGGTGCCCCCCTGTCCACGTTCCCCCGGGACCCGATGTCCGGCCTGTTCACTCTGGACACCGTGACCCCCCCGGCTGGGGCCCCCCCTCAGGTGGCTGCGTCTATCCAGGTTGCTGCTGCCTGCTCCTGTCGGTCCCTCACTCACCCGACTCTCCTTTGGCACCACCGCCTAGGTCACCCTGCGCTCTCGCGTCTGCGTCACATGTCCCAGCACGGTCTTGTCCTTGGTCTCCCAGGTTCTCTCCCCGCGTTTCCCTCCTCCCCCGCCCCCCCTTGCACGCCCTGTGTCGAGGGTCGGCTTCGCCGTGCCCCTCACTCCTCCTCGTTTCCCCCTACCGCCGCGCCGCTACAGACCCTGCACCTGGACGTCTGGGGCCCCGCCCCCGTCCCTGGGCCGCGTCGAGAGCGCTACTTCCTTGTGCTCGTCGATGACTTCACTCGTTACACCACAGTCTTTCCCCTGGAGCGCAAGGCCGACATGCCTGGCGCTCTCATCCCCTGGCTTGTCTCTGCGCGTGTCCACCGCGGTCTCCCTGTCTTGCGTCTTCACTCCGACCGTGGTGGCGAGTTTGCCTCAGGTGTCCTTGGTCGCTTTTGTCGTGCGGAGGGCATCACCCAGACGTTCACCCTACCGGACTCCCCACAGCAGAATGGGGTCGCTGAGCGACGCATCGGTTTGGTCATGGAGGTCGCTCGCACCTCCATGATCCATGCCGGTGCACCCCATTTTCTGTGGCCGTTCGCTGTGCGCTACGCTTCTCACCAGCTTAACTTGTGGCCGCACCCTCAGCAGCCGCAGGTTTCGCCGACCCGTCTTTGGACTGGGTCTCCTGGTGACGCGTCTGCGTTCCACGTCTGGGGCTGCCTTGCTCACGTTCGTGCCTCCGGCACGGACAAGCTCACTGCCCGCACCCTTCCCTGCGTCTTCCTCGGTTTTCCCCTTGACGCGTCCGACTGGCACTTTTACCACCCGCCGTCTCACCGCTTCTTTCACTCTCGCGACGTCACCTTTGACGAGTCCGTTTCCTATTACCGTCGCTTCTGGTAGTCCCTGCCCCTCCTCCTCCTCCTCCCCGTCCCGCCCCCTCTGGTGTGTCCCACGTCACCCCCCTTCCGTCGGCGGACCCGGTTGAGGAGTCCTCTGACTCTGGTGGCCCTCCTGTGCAGTCCTCGCCGGCTGCCCCTCCCCCGGTGTCCCCTCCCCAGTCCCCTCCTCCACCGCCTCTGCCGTCGCTGCAGCCGTCGTTGTCGCTGCCGCCGCCGCCGCCGCCGCCGCCGCCGCCGCCGTCGCGGCCACGGTTCACTGACTCTGGGGGTGCTCGTCCCGGTCGCCCTGGGGGTGGCCCCTCTGGGGGTGCTGGTGTGGAGAGTGCCGGTGGTAGCCGAGGAGCAGCTTGCGGTCCCGGTGTCGCCGTTGCGCCGCCGCAGTAGCAGTCCCCGCCGGTGTCAGCCCTTCGCCTGCTCGGCCTTCCGTCACCCGACCCTGCGTCCGTTCCTCCCCGGCCGTCTCCTCTTCCTGTCTACGGCCCTGTTTTCCCTCCGCCGGACTCGGCCCCGGCCTGTCTCCCCCCTCGTTCCCCTCCTGTGTCCCCTCCCCTGTCTCCTGACCCGACTCCTCCGTCGCACGTCTGGTCTCACCGTCCCTCCCGTGCTCGTCCTGCCTCGCCTGTCTTGCGCTCCCACCCTATGTTGCTTCGTTCCCACGCGTCTCGTCCTCCCCTTCTGCCATCGCCTCCTCCGTCCTCCCTTGTTGTTGCACCCCCCCCGCTGTCTGACTACCTTCGTGCCGCTCGTCCCCTTGTTCCTCGGGTCCTTGCCTCTCTCGTTACCGACCCGTCTGTTCCGGTCTCGTGCCTTGACGCTCTTGTCGCTGCTATCGCTGACTTCGCCTCTACCCGCCGCCTTGACTACGCCACAGCTTTGGTCTCTGACCCTGCCTGTCCTCCGTCTGTCGGGGGTGCTCTTGCCCTTGGCAGTGACGTCCTGGAGGACCGCCAGTTCGAGCTTGCTTTCCTCTCCGAGGCTGCTCCCCATCTCTGTTCCATGCTGCTAGTCCCTGAGGGTGACCCAGACGCTTTTGACATCCCGACCCCTCGCACTTACGCTGAGGCGGTTTCGGGACCCTGGGCCTCACAGTGGATAGCTGCCATGGAGCAGGAGATGGCATCTTGGAGATCCACCGGCACCTTCGTCGACGCAGTTCCCCCACCTGGGGTGAACGTAGTCGATGGCCGCTGGCTCTTCAAGGTGAAGCGCCCTCCTGGAGAGCCGCCTGTGTTCAAGGCGCGCTATGTGGCTAGAGGCTTCAGTCAGCGCGAGGGGGTGGACTTCTTCCAGACCTTCGCTCCGACCCCGAAGATGACTACTCTTCGGGTTCTGTTACACATAGCTGCTCAGCGTGACTACGAGCTTCACTCCCTCGACTTCTCCACTGCCTTCCTTCAGGGCAGCCTACACGAGCAGGTCTACTTGCGTCGCCCTCAGGGCTTTACTGGCACCTTCCCTCCTGGGACCCAGTGGCTCCTCCGGCGCCCCGTCTACGGCCTGCGCCAGGCTCCTCGTGAGTGGCACGACACTCTCCGTGCTACGCTTGCTGACCTGCAATTCTTTCCGTCTTCCGCAGACCCTTCACTCTTCGTTCGTGCTGGCCAGACTCCGTTCTACATCCTTGTTTACGTCGACGACCTGGTCTTTGCCACAGCAGACAGGGACGCACTGGCCTCCGTGAAGGCAGAGCTGCTGAAGAGACACACGTGCACTGACCTTGGAGAACTGCGCCGCTACCTTGGCTTGCAGATCTCCAGGGACAGAGCATCGCGCACCATCACCCTGACTCAGTCACACTTGGTGCGCCAGGTCCTTCAGAGGTTCAGCCTTCAGTTCTCCTCTGCACAGCCCACCCCTCTGCCTGTAGACCACAGACTCTCCGCTCCAGTGTCTGAGGAGTTGGTAGAGCCCAGCGGCCCCTACGCAGAGCTGGTGGGTTGCCTCATGTACCTGATGACTTGCACTCGCCCAGATCTCGCATACCCTCTCAGCATCCTGGCTCGTTTTGTGGCCACAGGCAGACACCGACCGCAGCACTGGTCTGCCGCTAAGAGGGTTCTGCGTTATCTTGCTAGTACATCGGGCATGGGGTTAGTGCTTGGAGGACGCAGGCCAGTGGTCCTTACTGGACACACAGACGCTTCGTGGGCAGACGACGCCAAGACACTCAGGTCTACCCAGGGCTACTGCTTCAGCCTTGGCTCAGCTGCCGTCTCGTGGAGAGCTACTCGCTCCTCGTCTGTTGCGCAGTCCAGCTGTGAGGCTGAGATCTACGCTGGTGCCATGGCGGCACAGGAGCTCCGCTGGCTGACCTTCTTGCTCACTGACTTAGGTGAGCGGCCTAGCTCTGCCCCGGTCCTGTTCGCTGACAACAGGGCCATGATCCTCCTGTGCCAGGAGCCTCGACTTGAGGGCAGAGCGAAGCACATTCAGCTGCGGTACTTTCTCCTGCGTGAGCTACAGCAGCGACGTCAGGCTCGCGTAGTACACTTGGCCTCAGGTGCCAACACGGCTGATATCTTTACGAAGGCGCTTGCGCCTAAAGATCATCAGCGGCACTGTGTACAGCTTGGTCTAGTTCCTGTAGCCTCTCACTTGCTAGGACCTTGACTTTGTACTGTCCTTTATATGTATACTCAGACTGGACTTGTGTCCTCTCCCAGTGGCTGGACTAGTAGTGCCGCCCTGCTCTTGTTCTTGCCTTGTCTGTACTCCTTCTGACTGGTCTCTCAGACCTTTGTCTCAGAGGTTGGACTAGTAGTGCCGCCCTGAGCTGCTTGTTTAGGACATTCCCCTATGCAGTCTAGGGGGTGTGTCAAACATGTGTAATTGTCATGTTTGTATAGACTGTATAGGGTCATCTCTTAGAGGGTACAAGACTTAGGTATATCTAGGTGTACTCTCACTCTATCAACTAACACTTCTCTGATTTTGATAGTTGTCTGCACTGCATCTGGTTCAGCAAAGGCACTAGAAAACTATTATGGCTTGCAATACAGGGATCACGCTGGGTAGCTCACAAAACGATATTATGTCAGGTTGTGGTGTGTTAACGGTTCTGCTAGCCTTCTAACAAAGGTGCTCCAAGACCGGTTTGCCTCCTTGAATGTCCCGGTTGAGGCGCCAGGCTGTTACTAGAGTGCTCGTTACTGTAGCTACCGTGCAAGTGGGCACCAGGATGGGCCCCACTGGAGTGGCGATGGTGGTGGCTGAACTCAGCCCCTTCACTGCGAGGGCGGAGGGCGAGGTGGAGGAGGAAGAGCAGGTACGGAAGGGCGAGGAGGAGCAGGAGGCAGAGCGTGGTGAGCGAGTGCGGGAGGTTGGTCCGGGAGAAGTCGAGGAGGAGGTAGAGGTTGATGGCGATGACCAGAGCCGCTGACGCCCAGGCTAGCACCTGAGGGGTGGGGGCATGGGGAAAGAGAGCATGCGTTGAAAGGGAGAGGAGGCAGGAGAGAGTGAGGGAGGTTGGCCCTGGAGAAGCCGAGGAGGAGATAGAGGTTGATGGCGATGACCAGAGCCGCTGACGCCCAGGCTAGCACCTGATGGGGAAGGATTAGGGGGGGGGGGTGGGGGTGGGGGGGGGAGGGAAGGAAAGCAAGAGTGTATGTCTCTCGGTCTGAGAGAGTGAAGGAGGAGAGAGAGGTCGATGGCGATGGTACGAGCGGCTGATGCCCGGGCGTGATGCACCTGATGGGGAAGCAAAGTGGGGGATGTGTTGGAAGAGGGCAGGGGGGCAAGGGAGCGAGATTGCTGGTGATGCCCAGAGTGGCAGAGGCCCGGGCGTGATGCACCTGATGGGGAAGCCAAGTGGGGGAAAAGAGGAGAGGAGGGGGATGATGGCGAAGGGCAGCTGCACGGACAGGAAGACACTCACTCACGCCTCACCTCTATGACTTTGCTCACCTTGACCGCCCCCTTGATTGCGTATCGCCCCATGACGTGCGGTGACGTGGCGATAGCAAGAAGGGGGATGATGGCAAAGGGCAGCTGCACGGACTGGAGGACGTTGAGCCACTCGTTGAGGGAATCCAGCGAGGAGATGGTGAGGATGGGGGGGGTGAGAGAGGCATGAGGAGTGAGTGCGGCAGGGAGAGTGGAGGCGGGGGAGGAGTGGGGATAGGAGGAGGAGTGGGGAGTGGAGGAGAAGGGGAGGGAAGCAGAAAGCGATGTGACGAACTGCAGAGATGCATTCCAGGGTGAAATGGAGGACACAAGGGAGTGGTCCGTGATAGGAGAAGGCAGGGCAGCCAAGGGAGAGGAGAAGAGAAGACTAGCTGCTGCTGCTGCTGTTGCAGGCCGGAAGGGAGTTGAAACGTTGACAAACGTGGGAACAGCTGCTGCTGCTGCCGCTGCTGCAGCAGCACTTGTGTCTGCTAGCCTTGTTAGGGGCACAAACAGTGCTGCCGCTGGCGGAGAGGCAGCGGGTGAGCTGTAGAGCAGAGCCACGACGATGGTGGGCACGATGGCAACGGTGCGCGTGACGAGCACACGCACCCACTTGCGCACGTGCAGGTCCAGGAAGCCCGACATCACAAACTGCCCCGCATAGGTTCCTGTCATGGTGGACGACTGGCCGGCGGCCAGTAAGCCCGCCGCCCAGATGAAGACCACTGGGAAGGTGGAGGAGCCAAAGGCTTCCTGGGAAAGCAGGCGCGCAAAGAGGAGAGCAAGAGGAGAAAGAGAGGCACAGGAGAGGGTGAGGGCGTGTGTAACCATGCGGGTGACCAGCACGCGCACCCACCCGCGCACGTGCAGGTCCAGGAAGCCCGGCATCACAAACTGCCCCGCATGGGTTCCTGCCATGGTGGACGACTGGCCCGCTGCTAGCAGACCCGCCGCCCAGGTGAAGACCACTGGGAAGATGGAGCAGCCGAAGGCTGCCTGTGCAGGGGGGAAGAAAGGGCGAAGAGAGCCGAAAGAAAGGTGAAGACGAGGTCAAGGAAAGATCGAGGGGGAGTGTGTGCGGGTGACGAGCACACGCATGTAATGAGTGGACTCGAAAATCGACTCATTACACACGTCGATTTTGCAGGGTGTTTTTGAGAATTCTAAAAAACACGCATGTAATCAGTGGACTCAAAAATCGACTCATTACACACGTCGAGGGGGCATGTGTGTGGGTGACGTGCACACGCACCCATGCCCTGGGCCAGTCCTTGATCCATACTTGCGCACGCACACTGAGACTGCTTTTGAGGCGCCTCAAAAGCATGCCCTGGGCCTGTCCTTGATCGATCCATACTTGCGCACGTGCAGGTACAGGAGGAGAGGGGTGGTGGGCTCAAGGGTGGCAGAGACGAGCGGCTCTGAGACCTGCGCAGGTGGGTATGGGAGTGGACTTCGGAAGACTCATCATAAGCACCTGCTGACCCACCCACTGGTGGTAATCCACCGTTACACCTGGTAACCAGCTACACACACGTACCTGTAGATATTCAGCAGCGTTATCGAGCCCAATGTCTACAGCCCCTGGTCGCCCATAGAACAGCTTTGCAAAGACGGAGACGACACAGAGGTTGACGAGGAAGGAGAGGAGGAGAGCAATGGCGGACTCCAGGGTGAAGTAGACAAGCGCCTCTGACACGCGTGCGGGGGAGTGGCGGTCGATGGCCCGCGACTGCACGAGCGCGGAGTGCAGGAAGATGTTGTGCGGCATGATGACGGCGCCCACTATGCTCACTGCCATCCCCATGGCGCCGCGAGGGATGGATGGAATGAGCAGACCTGGATGGGGAATGGAGTTCGGGGTTTGGGGGATGGGGGGGAGGGGAAGGGGACATGAGAGGAGTGTTGGAGCGAAGAAAGATGTTTGTACGGCATGATGACGTGCCCACGATGCTCACTGCCATGCCCATGGCCCCACGGGGGATGGAGGGCACTAGGAGGCCCGGGTGGTGGTTGATGAACGAAAAGGGGGGAGAGGAGAGGGGGAGTGGCGGTGGATGGCTCATGATTGCACGAGGTGACTTTTGAGTCGACTCAAGGTCAGCTCGTGGTTGTAGGAGTGCAGAGGGCAGGAAGATGTTGTGTGGCATGATGTTGTGTGGCATGATGTTGTGTGGCATGATGCTGTGTGGCATGATGTTGTGTGGCATGATGTTGTGTGGCATGATGTTGTGTGGCATGATGTTGTGAGGCATGATGTTGTGTGGCATGATGTTGTGTGGCATGATGATGTGTGGCATGATGTTGTGTGGCATGATGTTGTGGCATGATGTTGCGTGGCATGATGTTGCGTGGCATGATGTTGCGTGGCATGATGTTGTGTGGCATGATGTTGTGTGGCATGATGTTGTGTGGCATGATGTTGTGTTGTATGATGTTGTGTGGCATGATGTTGTGTTGTATGATGTTGTGTGGCATGATGTTGTGTGGCATGATGTTGCGTGGCATAATGTTGTGTGGCATGATGTTGTGTGGCATGATGTTGCGTGGCATAATGTTGTGTGGCATGATGTTGTGTGGCATGATGTTGTGTGGCATGATGTTGTGTGGCATGATGACGGCACTGGCTATGCCCACTGCCATGCCCATGGCTCCACGGGGGACGAATGGGGGAAAATGGTGAGCTTTTGAGGCGCCTGAAAAAGAGAGGCACGGTGAAAAGGTGAGAGATGGTGTGAGGGACGAATGAGGATGGCATAGGAATGGGGATGCGGATGTGCAGGGTTTGGGGGATGCTAATGTGCATGGGCACGGGTATGGGGATGCGAATGCACATGGGATTGGGTATGGGGATGCGAACGCGCATGGGAACGGGTATGGGGATGCGAATGCGCATGGGAACGGGTATGGGGATGCGAACACGCATGGGAACGGGTATGGGGATGCGAACGCGCATGGGAACGGGTATGGGGATGCCAATGCGCATGGGATTGGGTATGGGGATGCGAATGCGAATGGGATTGGGTATGGGGATGCGAATGCGCATGGGAACGGGTATGGGGATGCGAACGCGCATGGGAACGGGTGTGGGGATGCGAACGCGCATGGGAACGGGTATGGGGATGCCAATGCGCATGGGATTGGGTATGGGGATGCGAATGCGAATGGGATTGGGTATGGGGATGCGAATGCGCATGGGAACGGGTATGGGGATGCGTACGCGCATGGGAACGGGTGTGGGGATGCGAACGCGCATGGGAACGGGTATGGGGATGCCAATGCGCATGGGATTGGGTATGGGGATGCGAATGCGCATGGGATTGGGTATGGGGATGCGAATGCGCATGGGATTGGGTATGGATATGCCCCATGCCATCCCGATCACCCCATGCAACCCCCATCGCCCCATGCAACCCCCATCGCCCCATGCAACCCCGAGTCACTCCCTGCAACCCCCATCGCCCCATGCCACCCCCATCGCCCCATGCCATCCCCATCGCCCCATGCAATCTCCGTCGCCCCATGCAACCCCATCGCCCCATGCAACCCCCGTCGCCCCATGCAACCCCCATCGCCCCATGCAACCCCCATCGCCCCATGCAACCCCCATCGCCCCATGCCACCCCCATCGCCCCATGCAACCCCCATCGCCCCATGCAACCCCCATCGCCCCATGCAACCCCCATTGCCCCATGCAACCCCCATCGCCCTGTGCAACCCCCATCGCCCCATGCAACCCCCATCGCCCCATGCAACCCCCATCGCCCCATGCAACCCCCATCGCCCCATGCAACCCCCATCGCCCCATGCAACCCCCATCGCCCCATGCAACCCCCATCGCTCCATGCAACCCCCATCGCCCCATGCAACCCCCATCGCCCCATGCAACCCCCATCGCCCCATGCAACCCCCATCGCCCCATGCAACCCCCATCGCCCCATGCAACCCCCATCGCCCCATGCAACCCCCATCGCCCCATGCAACCCCCATCGCCCCATGCAACCCCCATCGCCCCATGCAACCCCCATCGCCCCATGCAACCCCCATCGCCCCATGCAACCCCCATCGCCCCATGCAACCCCTATCGCCCCATGCAACCCCCATCGCCCCATGCAACCCCCATCGCCCCTTGCAACCCCCATCGCCCCATGCAACCCCCATCGCCCCATGCAACCCCCATCGCCCCATGCAACCCCCATCGCCCCATGCAACCCCCATCGCCCCATGCAACCCCCATCGCCCCATGCAACCCCTATCGCCCCATGCAACCCCCATCGCCCCATGCAACCCCCATCGCCCCATGCAACCCCCATCGCCCCATGCAACCCCCATCGCCCCATGCAACCCCCATCGCCCCATGCAACCCCCATCGCCTTGTGCAACCCCCATCGCCCCATGCAACCCCCATCGCCCCATGCAACCCCCATCGCCCCGAGCCCCGCCCATTGCCCCGTGCCCCCCCCCACTGCCCCATTCACACCCCGTTGCCCCATGCTGCACCACCCACCCACCATGTGCAATGGCCCCTGCGTCAGGCGGCGCAGGCGAAGAAAGCAAAGGGGCTGCATGGGAAAGCCACATACCTGGTGCCCCATGCCACACTACCCACCCTGTGCAATGGCCCCCGTGTCCGGCGCAGCTTCCAGGAACATGCGGGCGAAGGAGACCGCCATGATGGATATGAAGAGGCCAAAGAGCGCCTCGAGCTTGCGAATGCCTAAGTTCTCGAGAAACAGGAGGAGGAAGCTGGGAGCACAGGTAACAGGGACAGCAGCAAGGATAAGGGGCGGAGAGACATGGGGGGCGGCTCAAGGCATCTAACACATACACTCCACACATTCGACACATGACACTCGAGAGCGCCCACTGTGGCCACCTCCGCCACGAGCCACAGCAGGTGGCTTCAAGCTGGATCCTACTAGGGTATAACCCCTAAGCATTTCCCACCTGTCAAACCCTGTGGTGAGCACGCTGGCTCAGAGGGGCACGGCTCCCTTTGTGAGGATGCGGATGGCGTTGGATGTCGGCGCCATCCGCATCCTCCCCTTGAGATGATATGCATCCGCAGGCTATAAACTCCTGGATGTCGGCACCCACTATGGCCACCTCCGCCATGAACCAGAGCTCGGTAACCGAAGCAGTAACCCAGGCTCTAATCACCCAATCTCCCACCTATCAAGCCCTGTAATGAGCACACCCGCCCAGAGGGGCGCGGCTCCCCTTGAGAGGATGCGGATGGCGATGGCGCAGCGCAGCAAATGACCTCCTGGATGTCGGCGCCCACTATGGCCTAGCCACCTCCGCCATCAGCCAGAGCAGGGGGCTGGAAGGAACCCTACTAGGCTACCACCCTTGCGGCACATCCCACCCACCTGTCCAGGCCAGTGATCAGCACGCCGGCCCACAGCGGCACAGCGCCTTGGGTGAGGATGCGGATGGCGATGGCGCAGCCGATGACCTCCTGGATGTCCGCGCCCACTATGGCCACCTCCGCCATGAGCCACAGCACCGTGCGCACCACGGGGGAGTACTCCATGCGGCACAGCTCCGCCAGGTGGCACCCCGTCACCACGCCCACGCGTGCTGCTATCGCCTGGAGGCAAGGGGCGGGATGGTGGGAGAATGGCATATGCGTGCATCAGTTGTCGTGAACCACATCACGACGCGCACAACAGAGGGGAGCATACTCCCTGGGGCACGGCCCGGCCGGGTGGCACCTGGCCACCACGCTGAAACATGCACTGCTACTGCCCGCAGGTATGGGTGGGAGGGACAAAAGGAAGGGAGTGGAAAAGGGGCCAACGGCGGTGGCGGGCCTAACTTTTGCCGTGCGGACAAAGTCTTCACCAGTGTGCGCTGTAGCCTAGAGATCTGGGGTCCGGGGAAGGAAACATGGTGAGAAAATGATGAAGCACGTGGAAGGAACTGACTGAATGGAACCACGCGTCCACGGGGAATGTCATTCCTCTTGGCGAGCAATCCACGTGGAACTGACTGAATAGAATGGCCCACTGCGAGCCGTTTGAGCACAGGAGTACAGCGCAAGCAGCCAAGAGAGCAACCAGGAGCACAGGAGGGCAGGAGCAACCAGGAGGAGCACGCAAGGGAAAAGATCCCTTGGTGGCATTTCCAGGTCGTACTCAGAATCAAGGGTAGCCCCCGCATTCTCAAGCATTAGCCCGCCCTACCTGCGCTGCAGCAGCAAGCCCAGCGCCATGGCCCACCTCTCCCCCCAATGCGCCACCTCTTTATACATCCCCCTCACCTCTCCCCCCAATGCGCCACCTCTTTATACATCCCCCTCACCTCTCCCCCCTACTGCCGTACCTGCAGCAGCAAGCCCAGCGCCGTGGACCAGAAGAGAATCCACAGCAGCGAATACCCCGTCTGCGCTCCTGCCTGCGGTTCAGATCAGATCACAAGGCACATCATGAACATGTGAACATGCACTGCAAGTTAGTGCTTGTGAACATGCACTGCGAGTTGGTGCTTGAGAACATGCACTGCAAGTTGGTGCTTGTGAACATTGCACTGCAAGTTGGTGCTTGTGAACATTGCACTGCAAGTTAGTGCTTGTGAACATTGCACTGCAAGTTGGTGCTTGTGAACATTGCACTGCAAGTTAGTGCTTGTGAACATTGCACTGCAAGTTGGTGCTTGTGAACATTGCACTGCAAGTTGGTGCTTGTGAACATTGCACTGCAAGTTAGTGCTTGTGAACATTGCACTGCAAGTTGGTGCTTGTGAACATTGCACTGCAAGTTAGTGCTTGTGAACATTGCACTGCAAGTTAGTGCTTGTGAACATTGCACTGCAAGTTAGTGCTTGTGAACATTGCACTGCAAGTTGGTGCTTGTGAACATTGCACTGCAAGTTGGTGCTTGTGAACATTGCACTGCAAGTTGGTGCTTGTGAACATTGCACTGCAAGTTAGTGCTTGTGAACATTGCACTGCAAGTTGGTGCTTGTGAACATTGCACTGCAAGTTAGTGCTTGTGAACATTGCACTGCAAGTTAGTGCTTGTGAACATTGCACTGCAAGTTGGTTGCTTGTGAACATTGCACTGCAAGTTAGTGCTTGGGGGGGGGTGAACATTGCACTGCAAGTTGGTGCTTGTGAACATTGCACTGCAAGTTAGTGCTTGTGAACATTGCACTGCAAGTTAGTGCTTGTGAACATTGCACTGCAAGTTAGTGCTTGTGAACATTGCACTGCAAGTTGGTGCTTGTGAACATTGCACTGCAAGTTAGTGCTTGTGAACATTGCACTGCAAGTTGGTGCTTGTGAACATTGCACTGCAAGTTGGGTGCCTTGTGAACATTGCACCTGCAAGTTAGTGCTTGTGAACATTGCACTGCAAGTTAGTGCTTGTGAACATTGCACTGCAAGTTGGTGCTTGTGAACATTGCACTGCAAGTTAGTGCTTGTGAACATTGCACTGCAAGTTGGTGCTTGTGAACATTGCACTGCACGTTAGTGCTTGTAAACATTGCACTGCAAGTTAGTGCTTGTGAACATTGCACTGCAAGTTAGTGCTTGTGAACATTGCACTGCAAGTTGGTGCTTGTGAACATTGCACTGCAAGTTAGTGCTTGTGAACATTGCACTGCAAGTTGGTGCTTGTGAACATTGCACTGCAAGTTAGTGCTTGTGAACATTGCACTGCAAGTTGGTGCTTGTGAACATTGCACTGCAAGTTAGTGCTTGTGAACATTGCACTGCAAGTTAGTGCTTGTGAACATTGCACTGCAAGTTGGTGCTTGTGAACATTGCACTGCAAGTTAGTGCTTGTGAACATTGCACTGCAAGTTGGTGCTTGTGAACATTGCACTGCAAGTTAGTGCTTGTGAACATTGCACTGCAAGTTGGTGCTTGTGAACATTGCACTGCAAGTTAGTGCTTGTGAACATTGCACTGCAAGTTGGTGCTTGTGAACATTGCACTGCAAGTTAGTGCTTGTGAACATTGCACTGCAAGTTAGTGCTTGTGAACATTGCACTGCAAGTTGGTGCTTGTGAAACATTGCACTGCAAGTTAGTGCTTGTGAACATTGCACTGCAAGTTGGTGCTTGTGAACATTGCACTGCAAGTTAGTGCTTGTGAACATTGCACTGCAAGTTAGTGCTTGTGAACATTGCACTGCAAGTTGGTGCTTGTGAACATTGCACTGCAAGTTAGTGCTTGTGAACATTGCACTGCAAGTTGGTGCTTGTGAACATTGCACTGCAAGTTAGTGCTTGTGAACATTGCACTGCAAGTTAGTGCTTGTGAACATTGCACTGCAAGTTGGTGCTTGTGAACATTGCACTGCAAGTTAGTGCTTGTGAACATTGCACTGGCAAGTTAGTGCTTGTGAACATTGCACTGCAAGTTGGTGCTTGTGAACATTGCACTGCAAGTTAGTGCTTGTGAACATTGCACTGCAAGTTGGTGCTTGTGAACATTGCACTGCAAGTTAGTGCTTGTGAACATTGCACTGCAAAGTTAGTGCTTGTGAACATTGCACTGCAAGTTAGTGCTTGTGAACATTGCACTGCAAGTTAGTGCTTGTGAACATTGCACTGCAAGTTGGTGCTTGTGAACATTGCACTGCAAGTTAGTGCTTGTGAACATTGCACTGCAAGTTAGTGCTTGTGAACATTGCACTGCAAGTTGGTGCTTGTGAACATTGCACTGCAAGTTAGTGCTTGTGAACATTGCACTGCAAGTTGGTGCTTGTGAACATTGCACTGCACGTTAGTGCTTGTGAACATTGCACTGCAAGTTAGTGCTTGTGAACATTGCACTGCAAGTTAGTGCTTGTGAACATTGCACTGCAAGTTGGTGCTTGTGAACATTGCACTGCAAGTTAGTGCTTGTGAACATTGCACTGCAAGTTGGTGCTTGTGAACATTGCACTGCAAGTTAGTGCTTGTGAACATTGCACTGCAAGTTGGTGCTTGTGAACATTGCACTGCAAGTTAGTGCTTGTGAACATTGCACTGCAAGTTGGTGCTTGTGAACCATTGCACTGCAAGTTGGTGCTTGTGAACATTGCACTGCAAGTTAAGTGCTTGTGAACATTGCACTGCAAGTTGGTGCTTGTGAACATTGCACTGCAAGTTAGTGCTTGTGAACATTGCACTGCAAGTTAGTGCTTGTGAACATTGCACTGCAAGTTGGTGCTTGTGAACATTGCACTGCAAGTTAGTGCTTGTGAACATTGCACTGCAAGTTGGTGCTTGTGAACATTGCACTGCAAGTTAGTGCTTGTGAACATTGCACTGCAAGTTAGTGCTTGTGAACATTGCACTGCAAGTTGGTGCTTGTGAACATTGCACTGCAAGTTAGTGCTTGTGAACATTGCACTGGCAAGTTAGTGCTTGTGAACATTGCACTGCAAGTTAGTGCTTGTGAACATTGCACTGGCAAGTTAGTGCTTGTGAACATTGCACTGCAAAGTTAGTGCTTTGTGAACATTGCACTGCAAGTTAGTGCTTGTGAACATTGCACTGCAAGTTAGTGCTTGTGAACATTGCACTGCAAGTTAGTGCTTGTGAACATTGCACTGCAAGTTAGGTGCTTGTGAACATTGCACTGCAAGTTGTGCTTGTGACATTGCACTGCAAGTTAGATGCTGTGTGGAACATTGCACTGCAAGTTAGTGCTTGTGAACATTGCACTGCAAGTTGGTGCTTGTGAACATTGCACTGCAAGTAGTGCTGTGAACATTGCACTGCAAGTTAGTGCTTTGTGAACATTGCACTGCAAGTTAGTGCTTGTGAACATTGCACTGCAAGTTGGTGCTTGTGAACATTGCCACTGCAAGTTAGTGCTTGTGAACATTGCACTGCAAGTTTCAGTGCTTGTGAACATTGCAACTGCAAGTTAGTGCTTGTTGAACATTGCACTGCAAGTTGGGTCGCTTGTGAACATTGCACTGCAAGTTAGTGGCTTGTGAACATTGCACTGCAAGTTGGTGCTTGTGAACATTTGCACTGCACGTTAGTGCTTGTGAACCATTGCACTGCAAGTTTAGTGCTTGTGAACATTGCACTGCAAGTTAGTGCTTGTGAACATTGCACTGCAAGTTGGTGCTTGTGAACATTGCACTGCACGTTAGTGGCTTGTGAACATTGCACTGCAAGTTGGTGCTGTGAAAGCACTGCAAGGGGCTGGCAGGAGTTAGTGCTTGTGAACATTGCACTGCAAGTTAGTGCTTGTGAACATTGCACTGCAAGTTAGTGCTTGTGAACATTGCACTGCAAGTTGGTGCTTGTGAACATTGCACTGCAAGTTAGTGCTTGTGAACATTGCACTGCAAGTTAGGTGCTTGTGAACATTGGCACTGCAAGTTGGTGCTTGTGAACATTGGCACTGCAAGTTAGTGCTTGTGAACATTGCACTGCAAGTTGGTGCTTGTGAACATTGCACTGCAAAGTTAGTGCTTGTGAACATTGCACTGCAAGTTGGTGCTTGTGAACATTGCACTGCAAGTTAGTGCTTGTGAACATTGCACTGCCAAGTTTTGCTTTGTTGCATTTCACTGCAGTTGGTGCTTGTGAACATTGCACTGCAAGTTAGTGCTTGTGACATTGCACTGCAATTAGTGTTGTGAACATTGCACTGCAAGTTAGTGCTTGTGAACATTGCACTGCAAGTTAGTGCTTGTGAACATTGCACCTGCAAGTTGGTGCTTGTGAACATTGCCACCTGCAAGTTAGTGCTTGTGAACATTGCACTGCAAGTTGGTGCTTGTGAACATTGCACTGCAAGTTGGTGCTTGTGAACATTGCACTGCAAGTTGGTGCTTGTGAACATTGCACTGGCAAGTTAGTGCTTGTGAACATTGCACTGCAAGTTAGTGCTTGTGAACATTGGCACTGCAAGTTAGTGCTTGTGAACATTGCACTGCAAGTTGGTGCTTGTGAACATTGCACTGCAAGTTAGTGCTTGTGAACATTGCACTGCAAGTTAGTGCTTGTGAACATTGCACTGCAAGTTAGTGCTTGTGAACATTGCACTGCAAGTTAGTGCTTGTGAACATTGCACTGCAAGTTGGTGCTTGTGAACATTGCACTGCAAGTTAGTGCTTGTGAACATTGCACTGCAAGTTAGTGCTTGTGAACATTGCACTGCAAGTTAGTGCTTGTGAACATTGCACTGCAAGTTGTGCTTGTGAACATTGCACTGCAAGTTAGTGCTTGTGAACATTGCACTGCAAGTTAGTGCTTGTGAACATTGCACTGCAAGTTAGTGCTTGTGAACATTGCACTGCAAGTTAGTGCTTGTGAACATTGCACTGCAAGTTGGTGCTTGTGAACATTGCACTGCAAGTTAGTGCTTGTGAACATTGCACTGCAAGTTAGTGCTTGTGAACATTGCACTGCAAGTTAGTGCTTGTGAACATTGCACTGCAAGTTGTGCTTGTGAACATTGCACTGCAAGTTAGTGCTTGTGAACATTGCACTGCAAGTTAGTGCTTGTGAACATTGCACTGCAAGTTAGTGCTTGTGAACATTGCACTGCAAGTTAGTGCTTGTGAACATTGCACTGCAAGTTAGTGCTTGTGAACATTGCACTGCAAGTTAGTGCTTGTGAACATTGCACTGCAAGTTAGTGCTTGTGAACATTGCACTGCAAGTTAGTGCTTGTGAACATTGCACTGCAAGTTAGTGCTTGTGAACATTGCACTGCAAGTTGTGCTTGTGAACATTGCACTGCAAGTTAGTGCTTGTGAACATTGCACTGCAAGTTGGTGCTTGTGAACATTGCACTGCAAGTTAGTGCTTGTGAACATTGCACTGCAAGTTAGTGCTTGTGAACATTGCACTGCAAGTTAGTGCTTGTGAACATTGCACTGCAAGTTAGTGCTTGTGAACATTGCACTGCAAGTTAGTGCTTGTGAACATTGCACTGCAAGTTAGTGCTTGTGAACATTGCACTGCAAGTTAGTGCTTGTGAACATTGCACTGCAAGTTAGTGCTTGTGAACATTGCACTGCAAGTTAGTGCTTGTGAACATTGCACTGCAAGTTGGTGCTTGTGAACATTGCACTGCAAGTTAGTGCTTGTGAACATTGCACTGCAAGTTAGTGCTTGTGAACATTGCACTGCAAGTTAGTGCTTGTGAACATTGCACTGCAAGTTAGTGCTTGTGAACATTGCACTGCAAGTTAGTGCTTGTGAACATTGCACTGCAAGTTGTGCTTGTGAACATTGCACTGCAAGTTAGTGCTTGTGAACATTGCACTGCAAGTTAGTGCTTGTGAACATTGCACTGCAAGTTAGTGCTTGTGAACATTGCACTGCAAGTTAGTGCTTGTGAACATTGCACTGCAAGTTGTGCTTGTGAACATTGCACTGCAAGTTAGTGCTTGTGAACATTGCACTGCAAGTTGGTGCTTGTGAACATTGCACTGCAAGTTAGTGCTTGTGAACATTGCACTGCAAGTTAGTGCTTGTGAACATTGCACTGCAAGTTAGTGCTTGTGAACATTGCACTGCAAGTTGTGCTTGTGAACATTGCACTGCAAGTTAGTGCTTGTGAACATTGCACTGCAAGTTGTGCTTGTGAACATTGCACTGCAAGTTAGTGCTTGTGAACATTGCACTGCAAGTTAGTGCTTGTGAACATTGCACTGCAAGTTAGTGCTTGTGAACATTGCACTGCAAGTTGTGCTTGTGAACATTGCACTGCAAGTTAGTGCTTGTGAACATTGCACTGCAAGTTGGTGCTTGTGAACATTGCACTGCAAGTTAGTGCTTGTGAACATTGCACTGCAAGTTAGTGCTTGTGAACATTGCACTGCAAGTTAGTGCTTGTGAACATTGCACTGCAAGTTAGTGCTTGTGAACATTGCACTGCAAGTTGGTGCTTGTGAACATTGCACTGCAAGTTAGTGCTTGTGAACATTGCACTGCAAGTTGGTGCTTGTGAACATTGCACTGCAAGTTAGTGCTTGTGAACATTGCACTGCAAGTTGGTGCTTGTGAACATTGCACTGCAAGTTAGTGCTTGTGAACATTGCACTGCAAGTTGTGCTTGTGAACATTGCACTGCAAGTTAGTGCTTGTGAACATTGCACTGCAAGTTAGTGCTTGTGAACATTGCACTGCAAGTTGTGCTTGTGAACATTGCACTGCAAGTTAGTGCTTGTGAACATTGCACTGCAAGTTAGGTGCTTGTGAACATTGCACTGCAAGTTAGTGCTTGTGAACATTGCACTGCAAGTTAGTGCTTGTGAACATTGCACTGCAAGTTAGTGCTTGTGAACATTGCACTGCAAGTTAGTGCTTGTGAACATTGCACTGCAAGTTGTGCTTGTGAACATTGCACTGCAAGTTAGTGCTTGTGAACATTGCACTGCAAGTTAGTGCTTGTGAACATTGCACTGCAAGTTGTGCTTGTGAACATTGCACTGCAAGTTAGTGCTTGTGAACATTGCACTGCAAGTTAGTGCTTGTGAACATTGCACTGCAAGTTGGTGCTTGTGAACATTGCACTGCAAGTTAGTGCTTGTGAACATTGCACTGCAAGTTGGTGCTTGTGAACATTGCACTGCAAGTTAGTGCTTGTGAACATTGCACTGCAAGTTAGTGCTTGTGAACATTGCACTGCAAGTTAGTGCTTGTGAACATTGCACTGCAAGTTAGTGCTTGTGAACATTGCACTGCAAGTTAGTGCTTGTGAACATTGCACTGCAAGTTAGTGCTTGTGAACATTGCACTGCAAGTTAGTGCTTGTGAACATTGCACTGCAAGTTGTGCTTGTGAACATTGCACTGCAAGTTAGTGCTTGTGAACATTGCACTGCAAGTTAGTGCTTGTGAACATTGCACTGCAAGTTAGTGCTTGTGAACATTGCACTGCAAGTTGTGCTTGTGAACATTGCACTGCAAGTTAGTGCTTGTGAACATTGCACTGCAAGTTAGTGCTTGTGAACATTGCACTGCAAGTTAGTGCTTGTGAACATTGCACTGCAAGTTAGTGCTTGTGAACATTGCACTGCAAGTTAGTGCTTGTGAACATTGCACTGCAAGTTGGTGCTTGTGAACATTGCACTGCAAGTTAGTGCTTGTGAACATTGCACTGCAAGTTGGTGCTTGTGAACATTGCACTGCAAGTTAGTGCTTGTGAACATTGCACTGCAAGTTAGTGCTTGTGAACATTGCACTGCAAGTTAGTGCTTGTGAACATTGCACTGCAAGTTAGTGCTTGTGAACATTGCACTGCAAGTTGGTGCTTGTGAACATTGCACTGCAAGTTAGTGCTTGTGAACATTGCACTGCAAGTTGGTGCTTGTGAACATTGCACTGCAAGTTAGTGCTTGTGAACATTGCACTGCAAGTTGTGCTTGTGAACATTGCACTGCAAGTTAGTGCTTGTGAACATTGCACTGCAAGTTGGTGCTTGTGAACATTGCACTGCAAGTTAGTGCTTGTGAACATTGCACTGCAAGTTAGTGCTTGTGAACATTGCACTGCAAGTTGGTGCTTGTGAACATTGCACTGCAAGTTAGTGCTTGTGAACATTGCACTGCAAGTTGTGCTTGTGAACATTGCACTGCAAGTTAGTGCTTGTGAACATTGCACTGCAAGTTAGTGCTTGTGAACATTGCACTGCAAGTTGTGCTTGTGAACATTGCACTGCAAGTTAGTGCTTGTGAACATTGCACTGCAAGTTGGTGCTTGTGAACATTGCACTGCAAGTTAGTGCTTGTGAACATTGCACTGCAAGTTAGTGCTTGTGAACATTGCACTGCAAGTTGTGCTTGTGAACATTGCACTGCAAGTTAGTGCTTGTGAACATTGCACTGCAAGTTAGTGCTTGTGAACATTGCACTGCAAGTTGTGCTTGTGAACATTGCACTGCAAGTTAGTGCTTGTGAACATTGCACTGCAAGTTGGTGCTTGTGAACATTGCACTGCAAGTTAGTGCTTGTGAACATTGCACTGCAAGTTAGTGCTTGTGAACATTGCACTGCAAGTTAGTGCTTGTGAACATTGCACTGCAAGTTAGTGCTTGTGAACATTGCACTGCAAGTTGGTGCTTGTGAACATTGCACTGCAAGTTAGTGCTTGTGAACATTGCACTGCAAGTTAGTGCTTGTGAACATTGCACTGCAAGTTGGTGCTTGTGAACATTGCACTGCAAGTTAGTGCTTGTGAACATTGCACTGCAAGTTAGTGCTTGTGAACATTGCACTGCAAGTTAGTGCTTGTGAACATTGCACTGCCAAGTTAGTGCTTGTGAACATTGCACTGCAAGTTGTGTGATTGCACTGCAAGTTAGTGCTTGTGAACATTGCACTGCAAGTTGGTGCTTGTGAACATTGCACTGCAAGTTAGTGCTTGTGAACATTGCACTGCAAGTTGGTGCTTGTGAACATTGCACTGCAAGTTAGTGCTTGTGAACATTGCACTGCAAGTTGGTGCTTGTGAACATTGCACTGCAAGTTAGTGCTTGTGAACATTGCACTGCAAGTTAGTGCTTGTGAACATTGCACTGCAAGTTGTGCTTGTGAACATTGCACTGCAAGTTAGTGCTTGTGAACATTGCACTGCAAGTTGGTGCTTGTGAACATTGCACTGCAAGTTAGTGCTTGTGAACATTGCACTGCAAGTTAGTGCTTGTGAACATTGCACTGCAAGTTAGTGCTTGTGAACATTGCACTGCAAGTTGGTGCTTGTGAACATTGCACTGCAAGTTAGTGCTTGTGAACATTGCACTGCAAGTTAGTGCTTGTGAACATTGCACTGCAAGTTGTGCTTGTGAACATTGCACTGCAAGTTAGTGCTTGTGAACATTGCACTGCAAGTTGGTGCTTGTGAACATTGCACTGCAAGTTAGTGCTTGTGAACATTGCACTGCAAGTTGGTGCTTGTGAACATTGCACTGCAAGTTAGTGCTTGTGAACATTGCACTGCAAGTTAGTGCTTGTGAACATTGCACTGCAAGTTAGTGCTTGTGAACATTGCACTGCAAGTTAGTGCTTGTGAACATTGCACTGCAAGTTGTGCTTGTGAACATTGCACTGCAAGTTAGTGCTTGTGAACATTGCACTGCAAGTTAGTGCTTGTGAACATTGCACTGCAAGTTGTGCTTGTGAACATTGCACTGCAAGTTAGTGCTTGTGAACATTGCACTGCAAGTTGTGCTTGTGAACATTGCACTGCAAGTTAGTGCTTGTGAACATTGCACTGCAAGTTAGTGCTTGTGAACATTGCACTGCAAGTTAGTGCTTGTGAACATTGCACTGCAAGTTGTGCTTGTGAACATTGCACTGCAAGTTAGTGCTTGTGAACATTGCACTGCAAGTTGGTGCTTGTGAACATTGCACTGCAAGTTAGTGCTTGTGAACATTGCACTGCAAGTTGTGCTTGTGAACATTGCACTGCAAGTTAGTGCTTGTGAACATTGCACTGCAAGTTAGTGCTTGTGAACATTGCACTGCAAGTTGGTGCTTGTGAACATTGCACTGCAAGTTAGTGCTTGTGAACATTGCACTGCAAGTTGTGCTTGTGAACATTGCACTGCAAGTTAGTGCTTGTGAACATTGCACTGCAAGTTAGTGCTTGTGAACATTGCACTGCAAGTTAGTGCTTGTGAACATTGCACTGCAAGTTGGTGCTTGTGAACATTGCACTGCAAGTTAGTGCTTGTGAACATTGCACTGCAAGTTGGTGCTTGTGAACATTGCACTGCAAGTTAGTGCTTGTGAACATTGCACTGCAAGTTGGTGCTTGTGAACATTGCACTGCAAGTTAGTGCTTGTGAACATTGCACTGCAAGTTAGTGCTTGTGAACATTGCACTGCAAGTTGGTGCTTGTGAACATTGCACTGCAAGTTAGTGCTTGTGAACATTGCACTGCAAGTTGGTGCTTGTGAACATTGCACTGCAAGTTAGTGCTTGTGAACATTGCACTGCAAGTTGGTGCTTGTGAACATTGCACTGCAAGTTAGTGCTTGTGAACATTGCACTGCAAGTTAGTGCTTGTGAACATTGCACTGCAAGTTAGTGCTTGTGAACATTGCACTGCAAGTTGTGCTTGTGAACATTGCACTGCAAGTTAGTGCTTGTGAACATTGCACTGCAAGTTGTGCTTGTGAACATTGCACTGCAAGTTAGTGCTTGTGAACATTGCACTGCAAGTTAGTGCTTGTGAACATTGCACTGCAAGTTAGTGCTTGTGAACATTGCACTGCAAGTTAGTGCTTGTGAACATTGCACTGCAAGTTGGTGCTTGTGAACATTGCACTGCAAGTTAGTGCTTGTGAACATTGCACTGCAAGTTAGTGCTTGTGAACATTGCACTGCAAGTTAGTGCTTGTGAACATTGCACTGCAAGTTAGTGCTTGTGAACATTGCACTGCAAGTTAGTGCTTGTGAACATTGCACTGCAAGTTGGTGCTTGTGAACATTGCACTGCAAGTTAGTGCTTGTGAACATTGCACTGCAAGTTGGTGCTTGTGAACATTGCACTGCAAGTTAGTGCTTGTGAACATTGCACTGCAAGTTGGTGCTTGTGAACATTGCACTGCAAGTTAGTGCTTGTGAACATTGCACTGCAAGTTAGTGCTTGTGAACATTGCACTGCAAGTTGTGCTTGTGAACATTGCACTGCAAGTTAGTGCTTGTGAACATTGCACTGCAAGTTGGTGCTTGTGAACATTGCACTGCAAGTTAGTGCTTGTGAACATTGCACTGCAAGTTGTGTGCTTGTGAACATTGCACTGCAAGTTAGTGCTTGTGAACATTGCACTGCAAGTTGTGCTTGTGAACATTGCACTGCAAGTTAGTGCTTGTGAACATTGCACTGCAAGTTAGTGCTTGTGAACATTGCACTGCAAGTTGTGCTTGTGAACATTGCACTGCAAGTTAGTGCTTGTGAACATTGCACTGCAAGTTGGTGCTTGTGAACATTGCACTGCAAGTTAGTGCTTGTGAACATTGCACTGCAAGTTGGTGCTTGTGAACATTGCACTGCAAGTTAGTGCTTGTGAACATTGCACTGCAAGTTGGTGCTTGTGAACATTGCACTGCAAGTTAGTGCTTGTGAACATTGCACTGCAAGTTGTGCTTGTGAACATTGCACTGCAAGTTAGTGCTTGTGAACATTGCACTGCAAGTTAGTGCTTGTGAACATTGCACTGCAAGTTGGTGCTTGTGAACATTGCACTGCAAGTTAGTGCTTGTGAACATTGCACTGCAAGTTGTGCTTGTGAACATTGCACTGCAAGTTAGTGCTTGTGAACATTGCACTGCAAGTTGTGCTTGTGAACATTGCACTGCAAGTTAGTGCTTGTGAACATTGCACTGCAAGTTGGTGCTTGTGAACATTGCACTGCAAGTTAGTGCTTGTGAACATTGCACTGCAAGTTAGTGCTTGTGAACATTGCACTGCAAGTTGTGCTTGTGAACATTGCACTGCACTTGCAAGTTGTGCTTGTGAACATTGCACTGCAAGTTGGTGCTTGTGAACATTGCACTGCAAGTTAGTGCTTGTGAACATTGCACTGCAAGTTGGTGCTTGTGAACATTGCACTGCAAGTTGTGCTTGTGAACATTGCACTGCAAGTTGTGCTTGTGAACATTGCACTGCAAGTTAGTGCTTGTGAACATTGCACTGCAAGTTGGTGCTTGTGAACATTGCACTGCAAGTTAGTGCTTGTGAACATTGCACTGCAAGTTAGTGCTTGTGAACATTGCACTGCAAGTTAGGTGCTTGTGAACATTGCACTGCAAGTTAGTGCTTGTGAACATTGCACTGCAAGTTGGTGCTTGTGAACATTGCACTGCAAGTTAGTGCTTGTGAACATTGCACTGCAAGTTGGTGCTTGTGAACATTGCACTGCAAGTTAGTGCTTGTGAACATTGCACTGCAAGTTGTGCTTGTGAACATTGCACTGCAAGTTAGTGCTTGTGAACATTGCACTGCAAGTTGGTGCTTGTGAACATTGCACTGCAGTTAGTGCTTGTGAACAATTGCACTGCAAGTTAGTGCTTGTGAACATTGCACTGCAAGTTAGTGCTTGTGAACATTGCACTGCAAGTTAGTGCTTGTGAACATTGCACTGCAAGTTGTGCTTGTGAACATTGCACTGCAAGTTAGTGCTTGTGAACATTGCACTGCAAGTTGGTGCTTGTGAACATTGCACTGCAAGTTAGTGCTTGTGAACATTGCACTGCAAGTTGTGCTTGTGAACATTGCACTGCAAGTTGGTGCTTGTGAACATTGCACTGCAAGTTAGTGCTTGTGAACATTGCACTGCAAGTTGGTGCTTGTGAACATTGCACTGCAAGTTGGTGCTTGTGAACATTGCACTGCAAGTTAGTGCTTGTGAACATTGCACTGCAAGTTGGTGCTTGTGAACATTGCACTGCAAGTTGTGCTTGTGAACATTGCACTGCAAGTTAGTGCTTGTGAACATTGCACTGCAAGTTGTGCTTGTGAACATTGCACTGCAAGTTAGTGCTTGTGAACATTGCACTGCAAGTTGGTGCTTGTGAACATTGCACTGCAAGTTAGTGCTTGTGAACATTGCACTGCAAGTTAGTGCTTGTGAACATTGCACTGCAAGTTAGTGCTTGTGAACATTGCACTGCAAGTTGGTGCTTGTGAACATTGCACTGCAAGTTAGTGCTTGTGAACATTGCACTGCAAGTTGGTGCTTGTGAACATTGCACTGCAAGTTAGTGCTTGTGAACATTGCACTGCAAGTTAGGTGCTTGTGAACATTGCACTGCAAGTTAGTGCTTGTGAACATTGCACTGCAAGTTGGTGCTTGTGAACATTGCACTGCAAGTTGTGCTTGTGAAACATTGCACTGCAAGTTAGTGCTTGTGAACATTGCACTGCAAGTTGTGCTTGTGAACATTGCACTGCAAGTTAGTGCTTGTGAACATTGCACTGCAAGTTTGTGCTTGTGAACATTGCACTGCAAGTTAGTGCTTGTGAACATTGCACTGCAAGTTAGTGCTTGTGAACATTGCACTGCAAGTTGTGTGCTTGTGAACATTGCACTGCAAGTTTGTGCTTGTGAACATTGCACTGCAAGTTGGTGCTTGTGAACATTGCACTGCAAGTTAGTGCTTGTGAACATTGCACTGCAAGTTGTGCTTGTGAACATTGCACTGCAAGTTGTGCTTGTGAACATTGCACTGCAAGTTAGTGCTTGTGAACATTGCACTGCAATTAGTGCTTGTGAACATTGCACTGCAAGTTGGTGCTTGTGAACATTGCACTGCAAGTTAGTGCTTGTGAACATTGCACTGCAAGTTGGTGCTTGTGAACATTGCACTGCAAGTTAGTGCTTGTGAACATTGCACTGCAATTAGTGCTTGTGAACATTGCACTGCAAGTTAGTGCTTGTGAACATTGCACTGCAAGTTAGTGCTTGTGAACATTGCACTGCAAGTTGGGTGCTTGTGAACATTGCACTGCAAGTTAGTGCTTGTGAACATTGCACTGCAGTTGTGCTTGTGAACATTGCACTGCAAGTTGGTGCTTGTGAACATTGCACTGCAAGTTATGCTTGTGAACATTGCACTGCAAGTTGG
>BQMB01002124.1:0-47231 GCA_027943415.1 Closterium sp. NIES-67
AGCGACCAACTGTGCAAGCTGGCTGACTCGTGCATACCCTGCGATGACTGGTGAACATTCCATGAGGTTATTCAACAGCAGCGTGCCCGCGGGGTTAATCAGTTGCAGCGTGCCCGCGGGGTTAATCAGTTGCAGCGTGCCCGCGGGGTTAATCAGTTGCAGCGTGCCCGCGATGACCTATGGGAGTTTAAGGAAGGCAGTGGAGGTGTGCGATGCAAAGGCGCTTGACGCCAGCTTGCGCGCTGCACAGTGTGTCGCTGCAAGCTTAGCTGGTGTCAAGCTTAGCTGGTGTCAAGCTTAGCTGGTGTCAAGCTTAGCTGGTGTCAAGCGTTCCCTGTCAGACCTCTGCTGCTTTTCTTACCCTTGCATGATGCTTGCCCGCTCTTCACCTGCAACACATCGCACTGGCCCTACTCTTCCCATTCACAATAACCTGGTTGTGATACGTCTCAAAATTAGATGACTATCCCATGCTTGCCCCCTTCAGCTGCAGGCTCGCTTCAGCTGCAGGCTCGCATCAGCTGCAGGCTCGCATCAGCTGCAGGCTCGCATCAGCTGCAGGCTCGCATCAGCTGCAGGCTCGCATCAGCTGCAGGCTCGCATCAGCTGCAGGCTCGCATCAGCTGCAGGCTCGCATCAGCTGCACGTCGTCTCATTGTCGCTGCAGCTGATCACATGCTTGCCCCTAACTCTCCCCTTCCGTCCTGGTTTCCTCCCGGTTTCCTCCCGGTTTCCTCCCGGTTTCCTCCCTTGTCTTCCCGCCCATCAGCCAGCGCTGAAGCGTCAAGTCCTAGTACTCAGGGCAAAGGCAACACTGTAGGAACAATTAATTGAAACAATGTCTCTTTTTTTTTTACCGTTTGCCTTCTCGTTTGTCCCATTCCTCTCCCCTTCCGTCCCTTCCATCCCCCATTCTTCCCTTCCCTCTTTTCCCCTCAGCCAGTGCTGAAGCGCCAAGTGGCAGTGCTCCAAGGCAAGGGCAACACTGTAGGGGCCATTGAAACGCGCCTCTCTTCCCTTCTTCCCTTCTGCCCGCCCTCTCTTCCCGTCCCTCACCCCTCTCCTCTGGTGCGCATCCCCTACGTCAGCCAGTGTTGAAGCGCCAAGTGGCGGTGCTCAAAGGCAAGGGCAACACCGTGGGGGCCATTGCTGCTTTGAAGAAGTACCTTGAAACGTAAGGCATACATGAATGCAGTGACGTGTGAAGACTGAAGAAGTGTGAAGTACTTGAGAGTGCACTCTGCCGCCCTCGCTGGGAGAGAGAGAGGCTCCCTTCTTCTAGTAGTATATCAACACGCCTTCATGGTGGGCCACAGTGGGCCACAGCCTTCATGGTGGGCCACAGCCTGCTTGCTGCGGACAACCCATAGGTGCATGTCATGCTACACGAGGCATGGAAGTCGATCGGACGTCTCTCTCATGCCTCTCCTTCATTTCTCCTCCCTTCTCTTTATCCCTCTCCCTACCCTCTTCCCTTCCTCCTCTTCCCCTCCCCCCCCCCCTCGTCGCCAGCTACATGGCGGACTACGAGGCATGGAAGGAGCTGGGAGACCTCTACGTCAGCCTTCACATGTATGTCATTCGAAATGCGTGCCCTCCTATTTTATGGGAGCATGCGCCCAAATACATACGGTACCATATGGTGCATGAGCTAGGAGGCGTGTACGTCAGCCTTCGCATGCATGTTCTCCATGATGCCGTCTCTCTTATCGTATGGAAGCTTTCGTCCTCCACTTGTGGTATTATCATACCATATGGAACATGAGCTGTGAGACGTCTACACAAGTGTGCACATGTATGTTGTGATGCCACCTTTTACTGTTGTGTGCTCATGCTTGGATCATCGCTCTCTTATTATCTCCATTCCCTCTTCGCTCATCTACTGGCAAGTCCGTTCTTGAGATGACTTAAGTCGCCCCTCTTCCATCCCGATTCGCTGCCCCACCCCTTTACACCCAATCTGTTCACACCCCTCACCATTTTTCACACCCCTCACCATTTTTCACACCCCTCACCATTCTTCACACCCCTCACCATTGTTCACACCCCTCACCATTTTTCACACCCCTCTCCATGGCTTCATTCTATTCTTCTTGCCCCGTCTATACTACCCACTCTCTTACTCTTGTTCACTTCACTCCCACTCCTCTTCCCCTGTTCGAGGTTCAAGTATGCAGGCTGGCAGATCTGCTATGAGGAACTGTCGTCGCTCCTATCCTCATCCTGCCTTTACCTCAACCCCCTTTTCTTAGCACAACTCCCCTTTCCCCCGCGCCTCTCCTACCGCCTTGCCTTTCAGGTTCAAGCAAGCAGCATTTTGCTATGAGGAGCTGTTGCTGTCTGCCCCTGTCAACCCCATCTACCACGTCACTTATGCGGAGGTATTGGGTGGTACAGAGTGGTGCAGAGTGGTGCAGAGTGGTTCAGAGCGGTTCAGAGTGGCATCCTGTGAAGCATGAGAGAGTGTGGTGGGACCATTCACACCACCCCATCCACCTTGTCATTCTTGCCGAGTTACTGAGTGGTTAAGAGTGGTGCAGAAGAGTGGTATGGAGTTGCAATCCCTCATGACCTTGCGACTATGTTTGTTGTGCTGAGATATGCCATGGTATTTGTGGCCTGAGGCACCTCATTCTATGCGTGCTATGGTAGTATGGTGAAGGCAAAGGTGAGGGGAAGGGAAAGGGGAAGGGAAAGGTCCTGTATAGCTGCTTTCTCATCATCTCAGTCAGCTGTCTCTGTCTCACTCCCTTTCCCCCTTCTTTCTCCAGATCCTCTATTCTATAGGCGGGGCAGAGAACTACCGACAGGCCATGTCGCACTACTCTGCTGCGATAGAGTACAGTGGAGGCACCAACCTGAGAGCGCTCTATGGCACCTGCATGGTGAGACTTGCTTGCATGGTGAGATGTGCTTGCATGGTGCGAGGTGGTTGCATGGTGCGAGGTGCTTGCATTGAGTGCCATGATGAGCACTTATTGTTACAAGGAGCACCAAGTATGACAATGTTGCTGCACGGATAGGGGAACCACCTGTGATGTTACCACATGATTGGATGGTTGTGATTCACAGTAAGGGCGTATTCCTACGAAGTTGCATCAGAATCAACAATCCCAAATTCATTATTGATCCCGCAGCCGGTCTATAACGCCAAGATAAAACACGAGGACGGCCACCTCAGCGTCGCACCAACGCCGCTGATTGGCAGCCGCTCGGTGTGCATGAGTGCATATCTGTGCACTCGTGCTTGTGTGTGCACGAGTGCATCTGATGCATGCACGACCCCCTACCCATGGATATGCGTATTTGTGCATGTGCGCGTGCTTGAATGCAGACATCAGCAGCGTTGCGCAGTGCAGGCAAGCCATCCCGAGGGGCGGCAGCAGTGGAGAGTGAACCGGAGGGGTTGGTGGAGACAGCAGCAGAGGCGATAAAGCAGGAGTACCGCTTCAAGCGCCATGAGCTGCTCAAACCTGTAGTGGAGCCCACTCTAGCGAAGCTTGTATCATGATATGTCGTATAAGATCACGATCTATCAATATAGAGGGGCAGCATTGAAATCGGAGGGGTGAGTAGTTGAGAGTGGTGGAAGCTGTATGCTTACACTCCAGCATTTTATGCGTAAAATTGTGGAGACTCAATTTAGCACGCCTAAGGTATTTTGCCTCATGCCATGGGTGATATCACCACCAGTAGGCAAATTCCCAACATGCTAGGCATTTCTTCAAATGAAAGATGGTTCTGCCAGGGCCTACTTTTGGATTTTTACTACTCTGATATTGGGGAGTGGCATTTTGCACTACTATGAAAATCAGAGTGCATCCTCACAGTTTCTCTGATTTGCCAGGGTTTTTTTCCATTTTGAAAAATTTACACTGATAGTGCAGAGGGGAAATTTCCACAACTCTGTTCTGCTGTTGTGCACCCCGACAAAGGTTGAGGGGATTTTGTGGTTGGTCCGATCCGATAGACGTACGTTTCATTTCAAATACACATACATACATTAGTCACCATGCTCACCACCCTCTGAGGCACTCTCACAAGAGCCACTGTCCTCCTCTGACTCATCGGACTCATCATGCTCCTTGCCCTTGGCAGCATCGCTGCTCCTCTCATAAGCCACTACTTTTGCCTGTCTGCGGTTCTTCTGGCGTCTCCAGATCTCCACGATCTCCAGGAGGCTAATGGTCATCAGATCATCACTTCTTCTGGTAGTCCATGTCGTACTCCAGGAGGCTAATGGTCATCAGGTCGCCGAGTCTTGCGTCACACAGGCTCGTCCTCAGCCAGCTCTTGACGGCGTTCTGCCTGCTGAAACCGCGCTCGCATTCGACGGTGCTCAAGGGCAGAACCGCCATCGCCTGCCAGATCTTCATGAGATTCGGATAGCTCTTGGCCCATTCCATCGTCTTCAGCATGTTGGCGAGGCCTTGGCCGAAGTCGTCATCAGCACGGTGCGTCTTCATGATGTGACAGAACGTCTTTAACTCCAGCTCAGTTGCTCGACCATCCACTCCTGTGGAAGCGCTCGGGCGGGATTCGAGACATGGAAAGCGAAAACATCGATTAAGAACCATGGTGGTGTTGCCTCCGTTTAATAAAACATGGATAAGTCTGGTTGAAGCGACGCTTCCTTTCCTAGGCAGACGCAGGAGTTGAGGCAGGAGTTGATGCCGTTGATGTGGACGCAGGAGTTGATGCAGAGACAACAGGTACAACTGAAGGTTCGGCGACAGGACCTTCAGCGTCAACCATAGCCTCTAAATTTCTGTCCCATTCCTCACTACTGAGAGAAGGCAGAGGCTGTGGCTCAACTGGAGCGGTAGCAACTCGACGGAGAAAGTCGAGCCCGCTAAGAGGGAGCGATCTAGGAGTTCGCAGAAGGACAGACTCATCGCCACCGCCATCGTTGGGCTCACTCGTGCCAGCCATGACGGCAGTCGCACGAGTGACGACGGGCGGCAGCGACAGCGAAGGTAAGCGGAGGTTTTCTTCTGCTAGGACGTTGTGAGAGATAGATTTGGTGAAGGGGAGGAAGGGAAGGTTGAACAAGACGAGGGTTTCGTCTGCTCTTCTTGGGGTGAGTGAATTGTGGGGCGCCTCGAAGTGGGTGAGGGAGTGAGGTCGGTCGTGCATGCATGGATGGTGGCTAAGGTCGGCGTGCGGTGGTGAGGGAACTGCTGCCAGCCTTGCAGTGATGCTGCAGTCGTGACTAATCAGCGCGAAGGATGCTGCCAGTGTTAAAGTAAGAACTGAATAATGAACTAGAAGTAGAAACCAAGAACAAATACTAGTTGGTTGTACTCACTAGAAGCATACCCCAGTCTTGCCTATAACTTGTACACAGCTAATATGTATAAGTTGACACACCCCCTAGGCTAGACAAGGGGTGAAGCTAAGCAAGAAGCAAACAGCTCAGGGTGGCACTACTAGTCCAACCACTGAGGCAGGGGTCTGGAGACCAGTCAGCAAGGGTACAAACAAGACTAAAGCAAGCCAGGGCGGCTTGGCGGCGCTGCTGTAGCTCGCGCAGGAGGAAGTACCGCAGCTGGATATGCTTCGCTCTGCCCTCAAGCCGAGGCTCCTGACACAGGAGTATCATGGCCCTGTTGTCAGCGTACAGGACCGGGGCAGAGCTAGGCCGCTCACCTAAGTCTGTGAGCAAGAAGGTCAGCCAGCGGAGCTCCTGTGCCGCCATGGCACCAGCGTAGATCTCAGCCTCACAACTGGACTGAGCCACAGATAACGCGCGAATGGATCTCCAAGAGATAGCACCCGAACCAAGGCTAAAGTAGTAGCCCTGCGACGACCTGAGCGTCTCAGAGTCGTCTGCCCAAGAAGCGTCTGTGTGCCCAATAAGGACCACTGGCCTGCGTCCTCCTAGCACTAACCCATGCCCGATGTACTAGCAAGATAACGCAAAACCCTCTTAGCGGCAGACCAGTGCTGAGGTCGGTGTCTGCCTGTAGCCACAAAGCGAGCCAGTATGCTGAGAGGGTATGCAAGATCTGGGCGAGTGCAAGTCATCAGGTACATGAGGCAACCCACCAGCTCTGCATAGGGGCCACTGGGCTCTACTGGCTCCTCAGGAACGGGAGCAGAGAGCCCATGGTCTACAGGTAGAGGTGTGGGCTATGCGGAGGAGAACTGAAGACCGAACCTTTGAAGGACCTGACGCACCAAGTGTGACTGTGTCAGGGTGATGGTGCGTGCTGCTCTGTCCCTAGAGATCTGCAGGCCAAAATAGTGACGCAGCTCTCCAAGGTCAGTGCAGGTGTGTCTCTTTAGCAGCTCGGCCTTCACAGAGGCCAGTGTGTCCCTGTCAGCAGTAGCGAAGACCAGATCATCTACGTAGACAAGGATGTAGAACGGAGTCTGGCCGGAACGCACAAACAGCGAGGGGTCAGCAGAGGACGGAAAGAACTGCAGGTCTGCTAACGTGGCCCGCAGCGTGTCGTGCCACTCGCGAGGAGCCTAACGCAGGCTGTAGACCGGGCGCCTGAGAAGCCACTGGGTCCCAGGGGGGAAGGTACGAGTGAACGCTGTGGTCGGCGCAGGTAGACCTGCTCGTGTAGGCTGCCCTGAAGAAAGGCAGTAGAGAAGTCGAGGGAGTGAAGCTCGTAGTCGCGCTGTGCTGCTACATTTAGCAGCGCCCGAAGAGTGGTCATCTTCGGGGTCGGGGCGAAGGTCTGGAAGAAGTTAACCCCCTCGCGCTGACTGAAACCTCTGGCAACGTAGCGCGCCTTGAAGACAGGCGGCTCTCCAGGGGGGCGCTTCACCTTGAAGAGCCACCGACCATCGACTACGTTCACCCCAGGCGGGGGAACTGCGTTGACGTAAGTGCCGGTGGACCTCCAAGATGCCATCTCCTGCTCCATGGCAGCTATCCACTGAGAGCCCCAAGGTCCCGAGACCGCCTCAGCGTAGGTGCGAGGGGTCGGGATGTCGAAGGCGTCTGGGTCACCCTCAGGGACTAACAGCATGGAGCAGAGATGGGGAGTAGCCTCGGAAAGGAAAGCAAGCTCGTACTGCCTGTCCTCTAGGACGTCACTGCCAAGGGCAGGAACACCCCCAACGGACGGAGGACGGGCAGGGTCAGAGACCAGAGCGGTAGCGTAGTCAAGGCGCCGAGTAGAGGCAAAGTCAGCGACAGCAGCGACAAGCGCGTCAAGGCGCGAGACAGGAACAGCAGGGTCGGTAACAAGAGAGGCAAGGACCCGAGGGACAAGGGGACGAACATCACGGAGGTAGTCAGAGAACGGAGGAGGTGCAACAGCAAGGAACGAGGGAGGAGGGGACGGGAGGAGGGGAGGACGAGACGAGCGGGAACGGAGCAACATAGGGTGGGAGCGCAGGACAAGAGAGACGGGACGAGCACGGGAGGGACAGCGAGACCAAACGTGAGACGGAGGTGTAGGGTCAGGGGACAGTGGAGGGGACACAGGACAGGGAACGAGGGGGAAGACGGGCCGGAGACGAGTCTGGCGGCGGGAACACAGGACCGTAGACAGGAAGGTCAGCAGGCGGCGGGGGAGACACCGGCACGCGGTCAGGGGAGGGAAGGGCGAGCAGGCGGAGAGCGGAGACCGGCGGCGATGGCTGTTGCGGCTACTGCGACGGCTGGGCCGGAACCCTCGGACCGGTAGAGGCAGGACGACCGTCGGCAGAACACTCAACAGCAGCACCCCCAGAACCAACACCCCCAGAGCGAGAACCCCCTCCAAAACCAGCGGCACCCCCAGGAGCCGCAGGACGAACACCCTCCTCAACGCCAGCACCCCCAGGGACCAAGAGCGGCGGAGGCAGTGGCGGCGACGACAGCTGCGGCGGCGGCAGCGGCGACAGGGCGGCGGCGGCGGCTGCGGCGGGGTCGGCGACTGCGACACTGGAGGCGGAGACACCAGGGAAGGGGGACGCGACAAGGACGGGTCGGGGGTACCACCAGAGTCAGCAGACTCCTCAACGGGGACAACCGACGGGAGGGGAGTGACGTGAGAGACACCAGACGGGGCATGACGACGCGGGAGAGGGGCAGGGGCTACCGGGGGAGAGGGAGCAAGGAACAGGGGGGGGGCAAGCGAGAGACCTCGGTGAGGGAAGCGGCGGTAGAAGGAGACATACTCATCAAAGGTGACGTCACGAGAGTGGAGGAAGCGGTGAGACGACGAGTGGTAGAAAAGCCAGTCAGACGAGTCCAGGGGGAAACCGAGGAAGACACAGGGGACAGTGCGGGCAGTGAGCTTGTCCGTGCCAGAGGCACGAACGTTAGCAAGGCAGCCCCGGACGTGGAACGCAGACGCGTCACCGGGGGACCCGGTCCAAAGGAGGGTCGGCGAAACCTGCGGCCGCTGGGAGCGTGGCCACAGGTTAAGCTGGTGAGCAGCGTAGCGAACAGCGAATGGCCACAGAAAATGGGGGGCATCGGCATGAATCATGGAGGTACGGGCAACCTCTATGACCAAACCAAGCCGATGCGGCGCTCAGCAACCCCATTCTGTTGTGGCGAGTCCGGCAAGGTGTACGACTGGGTGATGCCCTCCGCACGACAGAACTGTCCAAGCCGACCAGAGGCGAACTCGCCGCCACGGTCAAAGTGGAGACACAACACGGGGAGACCGCGCTGAAGACGCGCAGCTACGACCCACGGGAGAAGAACGTCGGGCACGTCGGCCTTCCGCTCCAGGGGAAACACCGTGGTGTAGCGCGTGTAGTCGTCAACGAGCACATGGGAGTAGCGCTCACCTCGCGGTCCAGGTGCAGGGTCTGAAAGGGGGCAGTAGCTGGGCTCAGCGAGGAGGAGTGAGGAGAGCGGCGGAGCCGGCCCTCGACGCACGGCGTGCACGGTGGCGCAGTCGAGGGAGGAAGGGCAGGGAGCGACGCAGGGAGAACTAAGACAAGACCGTGGTGGGACATGTGACGCAGACGTGGGAGTGCAGGGTGACCTAGCGGTGGTGCCAGAGAAGGGAAAGGTGAGTGAGGGACCGACACGAGCAAGCTGCAGCGACCTGGGAGGACGCACCAACCGGGGGGAAGCGGTATCTAGGGTGAACAGACCGGACACCGGGTCCCAGGGGAACGTCGCAAGGGGGGAACCTGAGACAGCCTCGTACAGACATCGAAACGCTCGTGCCCGGGGAACGTGGTGGTGACGCCGAGGTCCTGGAGACAGCCGACACCAACCAGGTTCCTCGAGAACGAGGGAACGTGGAGACCTGTAAGGGAGCCCGAGGGAACTGCTGGACAGGGAAGGGACGTAGAACTGCGAGCGACGACAGGACCCGCAGAGGGGTCAGCGAGAGAGACAACAGCAGGCGTAGCAAGCGGCAGTGAGCGCGGAACGGTCGCGGAAGAAGCAGGCAGAGGCACCGAAGTCGAAAGTGAAGGATAGCGAAGCATCGGCAGAGGCCGGGAAACAGAGGAGGTGCAGAGACTAGGCTAGGCAAACGATGCAGTCCTACGCCTGACGCAGCAGGGGAGCCTGAGCTACACAATGGTGCAACACCTAAACTAGAGTACACAGGGTAATAAGATCCAGTAACACTAGAAGCGTCAGAATACAAGGCATGCAAAGCAACACCTATCTGATCCATGTCTAACTCAAAGATCGGCACGCCCTGGCGGAGCAGGCTGTGCCAGTCGGGGAGGTCCGGGGCCAGGGCCAAAGCGACGACGAAAGAGATCGTCGAGGCGGCGGAAATAGCGGGCGGTCGGGTGCGGGCGGCGGCACAAAGTGCCACGAAGAGGCCCGGTCTGAAGCTGGTACTGGCAAGTGACAGCACCGGAGCCGCCGGTGACACCGAGCTGCGCGGGCCGCCACCACGGCCACTACCTCCGGAGGTGCCGGGCCAACCAGGCGGGAGACCGGCCCAAGGCTGCGGCGGCTGCTGCTGGGGCTGCTCCTGCTGCGGCTGGGGCTGCTGCTCCTGCCCACTAGTGGTAGTCCCCTCAGGCGGACTACCGTTACGACCCACCACCACCTGCGCCACCACCCCTACCTCCCTGGCGACCACGGCCACCGCGGCCGTGAGCGTTGCTGCAGTCCACCCGCAGCAGCCGTCTCGGTGAGAGGGTTCGCCGTGGCGACCGCAGCTGAAACGTCAGTGAACGTGCACTGGGAGGGGGCACAGCCGTGAAAGATAGAGACTGCCGGCGCACCGCTCGACTGAGCGATAGTGCGCTGGCGAGTCTCGATCTCGGTGAGGGTATCGACAAAGGCGGTGAGGGTGAGGTCACCCGGGTGCTGGCTAAGGAAGTGATCGCGAGCACTAGCGAGGCGGTCTGGCAGTCGCATGGCGATAAAATAGAGCGTCATGCAAAAAGGGGGGGGGAGCGCAGTGAGCTGGGCAGCAGTGCTGGCAGTGCGATAGCGGGTCTCTAGGGCACGCAGGTGAGTGGCAAAGTCTGCGACGGTAGGGAAGGCTGCAAGGTCTGGGAACAGTATCGGGAAGAGCAAGCGGCCAGCAGAAGCAGACGCTGGTGTGGAATAGCGAGCAATGACGGCGTCTAAGTAAGCTTTGGCCGTCTCAACAGTAGCAAAATGCGAGCAATCAGACATAGGGAGGGCGTGGCTAATAGCAACCTAAGCGACTGCATCGCGGGAGTCCTAGACCGCACAGGCAAGCGCAGCAGTAGAGAAGGTCTCACGATCATCAGAGGAGGGGTCAGCAGGGAGGGGAGCAGGTGGGGGGGGGCGGGGGAGCAAGCCATCGACATGGACAACCAAAGAGTGGCCATCCGGACGCTGACCTGTAAGGTGGCGGCGGAGATCGGAGAGCCAGGCGGCGAAGTCAACCGCATGGCCCTCGACGTCCAGTCGGAGCACGAAGTCAGCCACCGTGCAGGGTCAGCGACACAGCTCCATAGCTCCGCAGGAACACAGCGACGCAGGGACACGGCGGCGGCACTCTCCAGCACGGCGGCCGCGAGGCGCCCCAGCACCGGCGAGCAGAGTAGATGGAGCCCGAGGTGGCACGGCAGGCCGAGCAGGCACGAAGAGGGGCCGGGCGAGCAGTGGGAGAGGCCAGGCAGATGCGGCGGGCTAGGCCGGCGCGGCAGGGCCAGGCAGGCGCGGCGGGGGCCAGGCAGGCGCGGCGGGGCCAGGCAGGCGCGGGAGCCAGGGAGGCACGGCAGGGCCAGGCAGGTGCGGCAGGGCCAGGCAGGCGCGGACGGGGCCAGGCAGGGCCGCGACGGGGCCAGGCGGGCGTGACGGGGCCAGGCAGGGCCGACGGGGCCTAGCGGGCGCGACGGGGCCCAGGAGGGGCGTGACGGGGCGAGGAGGTGCGACGGGGCCCAGGAGGGGCGCGACGGGGCTAGGAGGCGCGACGGGGCCCAGGGGGGGGCGCGACGGGGCTAGGAGGCACGACGGGGCCCAGGAGGGGCGCGACGGGGCTAGGAGGCGCGACGGGGCCCAGGAGGGGCACGACGAGGCCCAGGAGGGGCGCGACGGGGCTAGGAGGCACGGCAGGGCCCACGAGGGGCGCGACAGGGCTAGGAGGCGCGACGGGGCCCAGGAGGGGCGCGACGGGGCTAGGAGGCGTGACGGGGCTAGGAGGCGCGACGTGGCCCAAGGGGAAGCGGCGGGGCCTAGGTAGGGTACGGGCGGAAGCGGTAGGTGGGGGATTCTAACCTACGCGTGATACCATGTTAAAGTAAGAACTGAATAATGAACTAGAAGTAGAAACCTAGAACAAATACTAGTTGGTTGTACTCACTAGAAGCATACCCCAGTCTAGCCTATAACTTGTACACAGCTAATATGTTTAAGTTGACAGCTAGCAGTGCCAAGGATGGCAGCATATGACGTGCCACTGCCTGGTGGTACGCGTAAAATGACGCGTATTGCGGGATATTGGGGCAAGGCCAGGTACAGGGTACAGGGGAAATCTACAGGTATACCCCCTATATACTAACCCTGAGAGGTGTACAAATGGTTAGTTTGATATAATCAGAGTAAAATAAAACCTCAAGTTTTTTACTCAGGGAACCTAGAGTAGTTTTCAAAAACGACTCTGATTTTCAGAGAAACAGAGTAAATTACTCTGATAAAATAGGCACTGGGTTCTGCCTTCATTGAGGGTAATGGAAATTGCCCAATATAAGTATAAGGGAAATCTCCGTGTACATGGCTAACCATCTACAAGTGTCGCCAAATGGATTACAGTGGGTACATTGTGGAGCAGGGGGGTGATTTGCAGGGGGATTTGCTTTACAAAGGTCCAACCGTCGCCGCTCTCGGGGCGTGCGAAGATCGAACCGAACTGAAACTCGCGTGTCGAAATGCCTTAGGGCGATTCCAGCTCGTACGTTTACAATTCACTTTATACGGTTCAATATGGTTTTCGGAGTTCCAACGTGGTTAAGTGCGAAAACCGCTCCTGATCGCGATAGATCCTACTGAACCGTGATCCGTGTACTGTAAACGTACGCGCTGGACTTGCCCTTAGATTCCTCGCAGGAGGCAGCTTCGAACAGAACCCAAGAGTGTGTCGAAGTTCGATCTTGCTTCTGTTGCACTTCTGGGAGCATTTCGGATTGCACTGTCGGCTCGTGCAACAGAAGCTCCACGTGGCTTGTGTAGCAATTTACTTGCACGCCTGCCATTTTAGGGGTGACACAATAACTACGAAAGGGGTATACGAAAGAGATACCTCGACTGACTGCAGTAGGCAGCAACTCGGATTCGTAGCTCAGGGCCTCACGTGTCATTCTAATGCCAGTAACCAGTAACCACTCACCCTCACCAGAAGCCAGTATCCGTCACGCCACCGACCAGTAACCACGCTCGCTTATTGTCGCAAGTTCTCCCCTGCCGTCGTCGCCACTCGGCGCGCTTCGGACCAAGTAGGCCCTCCACGTTCCTCCGTCGTTCAACGGAGCCGCGTTTCCTCCTCCCGCTCTGCCGTCCGTTACGTTTCGCTTCCCCCACCTCCATCCCTCTCGCCCCTGTGCCCCTTCCCGCGAATAGCGTCGCCTTTTCCACCCGCGCCAATCCGCATCCTCCTCCAACCCCATGCTTTTGAGTCGCCTTAAAACTATACCTCTCCCCTCTCCCCACCGCGCGCAAATCCCTTCCCTCTTGCCCGTCACGGTCTCCCCCGCCCCCCTCCCCCCTCCCCCCCTCTCCCTCCCTCCCTTTCCTCTCCCCCCCTCTCCCCCCCCCCCGCCTTCTCTCTCTGTCTGCCTGTCTCCACCCCGCCGCGCACCTCCTTGCCGTTCTCTTTTCCCACATTCCCCGTGTCTCCCCGTTCCCACTCAGCTCCGCTACAGCCTACTGTCGGCTGGGTACTGCTACAGTCTTCCAGTAGGGCTGCAAGAGGAGCGTCGCTCTGCCTTTGCTGCGATGGCGTCCAAGAGTGATTCTTCGATGTGAGTGCCGTGGCTTCCTCACTCTCTCTCTCTCTCTCTCTCTCTCTCTCGCTCTCCCCCTCCTCCCCCTCCCCCTCCCCCCTCTCACCATCTCCTCTTCCTCTCACGCTCTCGGAGCTGTTTGGATCCGATCTGAGTCTCTATTAACCTGAAGTTACAGCAAGAAGAGCCGCCCACGTCTGTTGAAGACCTGCTTGAAAGTATCGGCTGCACAGGCCTTTCCACTCTCCAAAGTTCCACGCCCATTGTTCCTCTTTCCCCCCCCGTTCTCTCTTCCCCCCATTTGACTCCCCCCCCCCCCAATCTCGATTCGCACTCCTCACAGCAGCCCATCGTCCCAGCAGCACCGCCCTCCCACGGGCATCGAGATCCTCTTTGCCCAGCGCCTCTCCTCCTCTGCTGCCGCTGCTCCCTCCTCTGCTGCTGCCGCTCCCACCACTGCTTCTGCTCCCTCTGCTGCCGCCGCTCCCTCCACAGTTCCTGTCAACAGTGGGCCCTCAGCCGCTCCGTCCACAGCTCCTGCCAAGAATCCGCAGGGAGTCGTTTCCGTTTCTGCTGTTTCCATAGCCCCTGTCAAGAGCTCGTTAAAGCCACCGTCTGCCACTGCCTCCTCTGCCCCTGCCAAGGACTCGGTAAAGGATTCCCCTGCCGCTCCTGCCACAGCTCTTGCCAAGAGTGCCTCTAGAAGCTCCTCTGCTGCTCCTCCCATTGCCCCCATTCCCATCAAGAGCTCGTTAAAAGCACCCTCTGCTGCTCCTTCCCCCGCTACTGCAAAGAGTGCATTGGGAGCCCCCTCTGTTCCCTCCCGTGCTCTGAAACCCTCGTTTAGAGAACCCTTTGCTACTCCCTCTCCGGCCCTTGTCAAGAGCTCGATAAAAGCACCCTCTGTTGCTCCCTCCACTGCTCCTGCTAAGAGCGCCCTAGAAAGGTGGCGGATTGAAGGGGGCAGTGCGGGCGCGGGGAAGGGCGATGGTGGCGGGGCAGGCGGGGGGCGGTGGAGAGAGGGTGGTGGTGGGCAGGTGCGGGGTAAGGGTGTTGCTGGGGCTGGAGGCAAGGGCACGGGGAGAGATGGAGTGAGTGGCGGCACGGGGCGTGGGAAGTGTGGGAAGGCTGGCAGCAGGCTGGCTGCAGAAAGAGGGGGAGTGGGTAGTGAGGAAGCAGTGAGTGGAGGGAAGGGAGACAGGGGAGCGGCAAGGGTCGATGGTAGGAAGGGTGGCGTAGGGAGTCGGTGGAGCGAGGCTGCTCAACAGGCGAAGAGCGTTTGGGGCGTGGGGGATGGGATGGGTGTGAAAGCTGGTGGGAAGGTAGCTGTGAGAGGGGGAGTGGGCAGTGCGGAGGCGGTGAGTGGAGGGAAGAGTGAGAATGCAGCAGCCAGAGCTGATGGCGGTGGGGGTGCCGCGGGGGCGCAGCGGAGAGAGGCTGCTGACACTGGGAGAATCGCTGGGGTGCCTGGCGCTGTTCTGAAGAGTGCTGGGGCTGCTGGGGCTGCTGGGTATGTGAAGAGTGTGGGGCATGGGAAGGGTGCCGCTGGGGCTGTTAGTAAGATATGTTCGGGGGCAGGTGGAGTGGGCAGGAAGATGGGCGTTGCTCCTAGAGAGCCGATCAGAGGGAATGCTGCAGCAGGAAGCAGATGGGCATCAGCCACAGGGGGCAAACTGGATGCAAGAAAGACGGGAGGGGGCAAATTGGGAGAGGGCAAGTTGGTTTCAACCATGGGCAGCAAGTGGGGAGGCAGCAGATTGGGAGGGAGCAAAGAAGCGACCAGGACAGGCGCAAGTGATATTGGAGCGAAGAAAATGCCTGAAAGCACGGTGGTGAAAAATAGGGGTTATTCCAGACTGGTCAAAGTTGGAGCTTTGAGGGCGAAAGCGTTGGAGGGGAGTGAGAAGGGGAGTGATGGTGCGAGTAAGGACTGGAGATTTGGGGAGAGTGAGAAAGGGAGGGATGGCGCAAGGGATAGAAGGAGAGATAACGAGAGAGGCATTGAGACTGAGAAAAGGAGAGACAGTGAGAGTGAGAAAGGTGGTGACGGTGAAAGGGATAAAGAGAGAGGAGACGAGAGAGGCGTTGAGACTGAGAAAAGGATAGAGGATGAGAGTGGCACCAGGATAGACGGTGAGAGTGAGAAAGGGAGGGACAAAGAGTGTGCGGAATTAAGGGGCGGGGACAGGGGGGAAGGAGGGGATGATGAGACTGGGAGTAGTATGGATGCCGAGGGGGCGAAAGGGAGAGGCAATGCCGGTTCAATGTCGAAGCCTGGAAGGAACGGCGATATAGGGGCCAGGCAGCAGCTGTCGTTGCGGGAGAACTGGGGCAGCGGGGAGGGCGGATGGGGAAAAGGGGGAGAGGAGGAGGAGCATTGGAATGAGGAAGAGGAGGATGTGGAGAAGGAGCAGGTCCAAAGGGAGATAGAGGAGCACGAGGAAGAGGCGGAGAAGGGATGCCGAGGGAGGGAAGGGGGAAAGGAGGTAGAAGCAGGGTGGGAGAAGGAGGGTGGCAGTGCTGACGTGAGTTCAAGCCAGGAAGGTGTTGCAGCTCAACTGCTGATGAAGGGTGGGGACGAGGCGAGGGGGGAAGAGGATAATGTTACGCGGCTCGCAAAAGAGGACAGTTTACGCACTCCATGGATGGTTGATGATGAGGCGACGGAGGTAGCTCCCAAGAGAGACGAGGAGGAAGAGGAGGAGAGAAGGATTGAGGAAAACGTGAAGAGAGAAGTAGAGGTAGAGGCGAAGAGAAGGGAAGAGGAAGAGGAGGAGATAGGGGAAGAGGAAGAAGAGGAGAGAGGGGAAGAGGAAGAGGAGAGAAGGGAAGAGGAAAAAGAGGAGAGAAGGGAAGAGGAAAAAGAGAAGAGGGAGGAAGAGGAAGAGGAGAAGAGAAGGGAAGGGGAAGAGGAGATGAGAAGGGAAGAAGAAGATAGAGGGGAAGAGGAAGAGATGAGATGGGAAGAGGAAGAAGAAAAGAGAGGGGAAGGGGAAGAGGAGAAGCAAGGGGGAAAGACAGAGATGAAGAAAAGGGAAGAGGAACAGGAGAAGAGGAGGGAGGAGGAAGAGAAGAAGAGTAGGGAAGAGGAAGAGGAGAAGATAACAGAAGACATAGAGAAGAATGGAGGGAGCGAGGAAAAGGATAAGAGAAGGGAAAGGCTATTGGAGAAGGGAAAGCAACAGGAAGAGAAGGAATTGGAAAAGGAGGAGGAGAAGAGGAGTGGGGAAGTGGAGGAGGAGAGGAAGGTAGAGGAAGCAGAGAGCAGCGAAGAGGAAGAGAGCGCTGATCGGAGAGAGCGGGATAGAAGAAGAGGGGTTAAATGGAAAACCCAGGAAAGGGAGCCATGTTTAGAAGAAGCCTTGCAGCCAGGGGAAGAATTGCTGTGCATGAATGATGGGCAAAAGACAAAGCCACACTGTGCCCCAGGGAAGGCTGAGAAGCATCTTACCCAGGTAAGCACCACATTTGTTTCGGTAAGCGTGCCCACACCTGAAACACCCATCGAGGTGACTTTTGAGTCGACTCAAAAGTCACCTCGTTTCGGTAAGCGTGCCCACACCTGAAGCACCCATCGACCCTGGGGTGGGTCGAGCCTTCCCAACTATCCTTCTCTCAGGAAGGCCCTTCTGTTCTGGTAGATCATTCTCAGGGAATATCGCTTCCTCCACTCACTTCCCAGTTCTCTTTCCTCAGCTTGCCTTTGTTGCTAAAGCATTTGAATGGCCTTTCCACGTGTGCCCCTTGTCCACGTGGCAGGACATGGTTGGCAGCTTCCGACCAGCCAAGAGGCGAGTGCTGGGATTCCGCTCTCGGCAGGAGAGTGGGCAGGAGAAGAGCATTCACAGTGCATCGATGCGGCATCTCGCAAGCAGAGAGCAGCATGGCATGTGCACATCGCAGCATGGCGCATGCACCATGCAGTATGACATGGATGAGGTGGATACCACATGGCTTACTGCCTACAACAGCACCCTCACACATCCCCATGTCGCTGCTCAGCCGGCAGTGGACGGGGAAGGGGCAGGGAAGCAGGCGAATGGGGAGGGATTGCAGGGCCAGCAGCCTGCAGTGAAGCGGAACAGGCAGGATGGGCAGCAAGGGCAGGCACAGGTGGAAGGGGCAGAAGGGCATACATTACCGGATGGGTTGGTGGCCAGGGAGGTGTTACTTGAGAAAGGGCATATGCTGGGCTGCAAGGGGAGAGGTGGGAGTGGGAGGTTAGGGAGTGTGGCATGTTTGTCAGAGGAGGCGTTTGAAGGCTGCATGACTTTCCTGGATATGCACCCTGCTGCCGCTGCTGCTGCTCACGATGCTGCTCGTGCTGCTGCTGCTGCTGACGATGATGATGATGGTGGTGCTGCAGATGTAGATGCTGGCTCTGCTGGTGCTGCGGGTGCCAAGGTGCATGGAGGCTTAAAATCAGAAGGAGATGAGGAAACACTAAGAGCGGAGGAGGCAGAGGCAGGGCGTCATGGTGCAGGGACACTGCGATGCGACGTGTGCTTCCAGCCGGGGGAGACGCCTTACAACCCGGTCAGTAAGCGCAGCATACAGCATGCTTCCCTTATGGTGCTGGGGAAGGGCTCCATGGTGCAGAGACACGTTGCGTTGCGATGCGATTTGTACTTTCAACAAGGGAGACGCCTTACAGCCTTGTGAGTGCCACACCGTACCGCATGTTTAGGGGGTCACTGACGGCAACAGCTTGCAAATTCATGCAATCACTTGCGGCTGTGTGTGTGGTTCTCCTTTCACCTCCGCTCATTATCTCGTCTCAAACCACATTTTCTCACCCCCATCCCTCCCCACACGAATTAGTTCCTCTGCTGCTCTCTCAGTGCCACAGCCGGCTATCAGCTCGGCTAAGGCGCCATGGGCTCTCCTCTCATCCCCCGTCGTCCTCACTTCCCTTTCATCTTCGCCCCCCGCCCCCTGGATCATTTCCTCTGCTGCTCGCTCTGCACCACTCTCGTCGCCCACCAGCTGTGCTACGGCACCGTGTGCCGCCCCCCTCACTGGGGCTGTCCCTCATCCATTCTTGCCCCCAACACACCTCCCTCCTTCCCCCTTCCCTCTTTCACTTCCTCTGCTGCTCTCTCGGAGCCACTCTCGTCCACCAGCTGTGCTACGGTACCGTGGGCCTCCCCCACCTCTGGGCCTTGCTAGTATCTCAACAGATGTTCATTTTTCCCCAAACCATCCCCCCCCTCCCCCCATCAGTTGCTCTGCTGCGCGCTTTGCTCCACAGCCGTCCACCAGCTCTGCTATGGCGCCGTGGGCCTTCCTCCCCTCTGGGCAGTGCGCTCCGCCCTCCTCTCCCCCTCCCCGCACGCCCCTCCCCTTCCCTCACTCCTCGCGCTGACCAACCAGGGGAGGGGCGGGGGGCAGCGGGGAGCCAGGCAGTGGGGAGGCACGCAGAGGCTGGACGTGGGGGGGGCGCTGCTGGGGGGGCGTTGCTGGGGGGGGATTGCTGGGGGGGCCGTTGCTGGTGGAGCCATGCAGCCGAGCAAGCAGGCAGTGGCGAGCCGGTTCAAGTGGCGCTGTGTGCCGTGCCACCTGTACGCGCGAGCATGCAGCACTTCTCACACGCCGTGCTCCCAGCGGCCTCCCCTCCTCACGTGAGTATGCAAGCAGGGAACTGTCCATCGCTTCAAGTGGCGCTGCATGCGTGTGCCGTGCCACTTGTCTGTACGCCACAGCATGCAGCAGCACTGCTGCTGTTGGCAAGCCATGCTCCCAGCGTCCTCCCCTCCTCACGTGAGTGTGCCAGCAGTCATGAAGGCGCTACAACTGGCGGTTCACAAGAATCAGATCGTCCGTCACACATGTTGCCCCATCTGCTGCCACTCACCCCGTTCGTTCCCCACTCCGCTTCCATCTGCCCCGCCTGGTCCCCTCCCCATCCCCACAGCCCTCTGCCTTGTGCCGCCTGGTGGGAGGCGCTGCGATAAAGCCCTTGCCTCTAGGGTCATATAGGGCCGACCCCCTGACACATGATTCCCTGCCTTCTTACCCTGAACCCCACACTCCCCCGCCCCCCCTCTCTTCCTCCCTTCTGCTGTTCTCTCCGCAGCTGTGCCTTGTGCCGTGTGGTGGGAGGCGGTGCATTCAAGCCCTGCTCTGACGGCCCCCTGCCGGCCACCGCAGAGGAGCGTCATGGGGAAGCAGAGGGGCGTCCTGAGAGAGCAGAGGAGCGGCTTGAGAGGACACAGGGGCGCATAGTGAGACCAGAGGGACGTGGCGAGGCAGCAGAGGGAGCAGGGATCCCTGGGGAGGGGTGTGGGGCCATCGGTGCAGAAGGAAATGATTCTGCTTGTGCGGATTCGAGGCAGGGTTTGGTTGAAGAAAAAGGGGCAGAGCGCAGGCAGGATGGATATGAGGTGCGCGAGGGGGGTAGACTGCAAGGGAAGAGGGGGGAGAGGAGAGATCTGGCAGAAAGCACCGCTGTGAGAGCTCTGGGGAGGGGAGGGCGTGAGGGTGGAAAGGAAGGGGGTGCTAGAGTCCGGAATGGTGGGTTGCCTCGAGAAACAAGGTGTCAGGTGGGATTTGGGAGAGGCCGGTCTGTGGGTGTGGGGGGGGCGAAACAGAGGTACGCGGATGGTGGTGATAGGGGCAGGCAGGGGGAGGCGAGAGGGGGAATGCGGGTAGAGGGGGACACGCAGCAGCATAAGGGGAGGGCGGACCAGCAGAGGAGGAGGAGGAGAAGGTTTGCTGGCAGGAGCAGCGGCAGTGGGAGTGACCGAGAGAGTACCAGTGAAAGTGGGAGTGATAGTGGGTGTGCGAGCAGCAGCAGCAGCAGCAGTGGGAGTAGCAGCAGTGATACATCAACCAATGACTCGGCCGGTAGCCAGAGCAGCAGCGACGCGAGCAGTGAGCCAAGTAGGGGAGAAGGAGACAAAGGCAAGAGAGGCAGGAGGCGAATGCATGTGAGGGGGAGGAGCCGGCAGGAGGGTGGAACTTGTGCTGGCCACAATGGTGGAGATGCCAATGCAGAGGGGTCTACAGTGGACGGCAGGATGAGGATGGAAGGGAGAATGGGGGCACATGGAACGCAGCACCTGCCTAGTTCAGCGGCAAAAGGAGCAATCTTCATTGGGTTGGTCGGTGGTAGCAAGACGGCAGAGGGAGGGGGGAGGAGTGGTAGGGGAAGAGACGGCGGCTCTGTGAGGGGAGGTGGCGAGAGGAGCACAGGGAATGGGGAGCAAGCTGCTGGGCTTGAAAAGGGCACGAGGATTCCTCTGCAAGAGACACGAGCTGCTCAAGTGGATTCTGGTGGCAGGAGTGGCTATGGAAGGAGCGCTAAGGCAGGCATGTGTGACGATGCGAAGGACGTGCGGCAATTGGAGAAGGCCATGCCAGCTGCCCTGAGGCACGTGCGCTGGGTGCATGTGGCGTGCGCTCTCTTCGACTGCCATGTGTTCTTCGGCAGTGCGGAGTTCCTCCAACCCATCATGTGAGCCCCTCCAACCTATGTTGGCATAAACGCGTTTCCGCGTTTTTGCGTTTCGTTCTGAACGCTTGCGTTCAGGACGCAAAACGCAGGATTCCAGGCTTCAAATACGCTCGAAAAACGCCTGCCCGGGCAGGCGGGAAATTTGGCCCGGGCAGGGGACGCCATGCTAGGGGCTCGAAGTCAGGTAGCTTAGGTGCTGGAAGGAAGAACGTAAGAGTGCTAGATCGTCAATGCATGTAAGGTGAGCGAATTTCTCCTCTACAGATAGATCTGGATCAAGCGGGGGGGGAATGGGTTGGGATTTTCAACACGTTGGGAAAAGGAAGGGAGGGATTGATGAGTTATCGTGTCGCTATGAAAAGTTTCGCGACTGCACGACGACGAATTTGCGACGCGCGAAACGTGTTGGCGTTTCGCGACGCGCGGCGAAATGTGTTTTCGATTCGCGACTTTGTGGATTTTTTTTGCGTTTTTTTGTTCCGGGCAGCCCAAAAAATTCCAAGGTGCGTTCGAGCGTTTTGATGCGTTTTTGCGTATTGCGTTTAAACGATTGCGTTTAAACGCAAAACGCAAACTCACAAAAGCGTTTTTGTCAACACTGCCTCCAACTAGACATGGTCATATCGCATCGCATTTTGCGATGGCGATTTTTTTTTTTTTTTTTTTAACAATTATCGCGGCGATGCGATGCGATTATATCACGCGATTCTTGCAATATCGCGTTTATATCACACTTTTTTTGGCGCGATAAAATGCGATTCGCGATATTAAAAAAATCGCCCGCGATATTTGGAGCTCGCCATTTTTTGTTTGCTGTTTATTTATTAGAACCGATGTTGTAATGGTGTGTTGTGCCCCTGTTTGAAACCCTTCGGCAGTTCCCAGTTATCTAACTATCCAAATTGCTGCTGTAGTTTACATTGCCCTGAAATTTAGCCCTGGTGATGCGATACTTTATCGCATCGCGCGATATATCGCACTCTACAGCGCGATATTTAAAAATATCGCACCCAAAACGCGATATGCGATTTTGTTTTTTTTCAAAAATATATCGCGGCGATGCGTGCGCGATAAGTCAAAATGCGATGCGACATCGCATCGCATCGCATTTTGACCATGTCTACCTCTCCAACCCATCATGTGAGTCCCTCCAACCCATCATGTGAGCCCCTCCAACCCATCATGTGTGTCCCTCCAACCCATCATGTGAGTTCCTCCAACCCATCATATGTGTCCCTCCAACCCATCATGTGTGTCCCTCCAACCCATCATGTGAGCCCTCCAACCCATTATGTGAGTCCCTCCAACCCATCATGTGAGTCCCTCCAACCCATCATGTGAGTCCCTCCAACCCATCATGTGAGTCCCTCCAACCCATCATGTGAGTCCCTCCAACCCATCATGTGAGTCCCTCCAACCCATCATGTGAGTCCCTCCAACCCATCATGTGAGTCCCTCCAACCCATCATGTGTGTCCCTCTTTACCACTCCTCCTGTAGTCTTCTTCCCTCTCTACCTACGTTTATCTCCATCCCTCTCTACCTACGTTTATCTCCATCCCTCTCCACTCCTCCTTTCTCACCCTCCCTCGCCCTTTCTCCTCTCTCTTTCCTCCCCCACACTCTCTCTCTTCTGCACACAGGGGTGTGACAGCTGCTGCAAAGAGGAGGGCGGACAGCAGGCAGTTGGCAGCAGCAGCAGCAGCAGCAGCAGCAGCAGCGTTAGCCATGGAGCGCTGCACCTTCTGCCATCAGCCGGACGGCCCGCTTGACCTGCTTCCGTGCGCTTACCCTCTCTGCGCCATGTGCTTCCATGTCCGCTGTGGCCTGCTGCATGGCTGCTCCGCCATTGTAAGTCTGTGGCCCGTGGAGCTGCTTGCCGCCAGCGAAGCTTGTTGAGTTGACCCTACGCCCTCCGGCTTTCACTGCTCTCTGCAGCACTATCCGTTTCCACCTTCACTGCAGCCTGCTGCTGCATGCTGCGGCTTTGAGGTGCCTCAAAACGTTCACTGCAGCCTGCTGCTGCATGCTGCTGCATGCTGCAGCTGAGGTTCACAGCTACGTTGCTCAAACCTGAGCCATGCCACGGCATCCCCTATTCCCCTTCTCTCCACCTTTTCCACCCTCGGGTACGAGAAATCTGCTTATACCACACCCAGCAGACCAGGCTACTGCCTTCTGTCGCTCACACACAGCAGCTGGGCTCGAGCCTGAGGGGACACGTGCACAGGATGAGACTCTCTTCCCACTCACCCCATTTGCTTCCTCTATTCCTCCCTCCCTCTCACTCCCCCTTCCCTCTCCCTCAGGTGCGAGAGACCGACCTGTACAACCACCAGGTGATGGCCTTCTGCCCCTCGCACGCTGCAGATGTGCTTTGAGCCGCCTGAAATGCAACGTCCCAGTCCTCTCATCCCCCTCCTCCCTCCCCATCCCTGCTCCCTCAGGTGCGAGAGACCGACCTGTACCAGCGCCAGGTGTCGGCCTTCTGCCCCTCACACGCTGCAGCTGTGCAGGGGGGCGAGGGGGACCCCTATCCCTCACATGGGCATCCCCCCGCAGAGGAACCGCAGGGTTGTAAGGAGGCGCCATTTTCAGATGTACATGATGGTGTAGGGGCTGGGTCCAAGGCAGGGGTAGCTCCTTGCAGCATGGTGCTGGATGGAGTGAGGGAGTCAGAGGCGGAGGTCGAGTGGGAGCAGAAGCATCCAGGGGGGGTGAGGGAGCACATGCAGGCGGTGAGTGAGCATTGGAGGAAGCGAAGGGCTGCAAATGGAGGCATGCCCTCACTGCTGCATCTCGCGCATGTGAGTCAAACTGTGCACTATGGTTATGAGTGGGAGATATCTCTGGCCTCTCCCGTGCAGCTTTATGTTTAGAGAGTTTGACCCCTCTCTGTGTGAAGCTGGGAGTTTGACACCTTAAAGCACACTTGAAGCTTCGATGCCTCTCTTGATTCTGGAAACTCCTGGGAGATTCGCTCGACTAGCCATTCCCATCCAACTATCTTGTTAGCTTCACCTTCATCACGAATTCTTCTTTTTACTTTCCCAATCCCCTTGCCCCCCGGCTCTCCTTACCCCATCGCCACATCAGGCGTGGACGCAACATCGCCCACTCCCTTTTAGTGTGCTTCTCGACCCTTCTTCCCGCACCCATCAGGCCCGCATGGAGCACGTAGAGGCAGCTCAGCTGAAGCCATCAATGGATCTCCACGAAAACGCCCCTCCTCCTTCCACCCTCCCCAGTCCTTTTGCTGCTGCTGTCGCCGACGCTGCTGCTGCAGCTACCACTGTTGCTGCCACTGCTGCTGCTTCATGGGAGAAGGTAGACCTCTGTGCACATGCAGAGGATCAGGCAGGCCAACTGATCGATGGGAGGGAGAGTAGTGGGTGGGTGTGTGACGACAGAGGTATGGGCATTGATGGTAGAGACATGGGCAGTGACATGGCAAGGCAGCGAGAGCAGTGGCAGCAGGTGGTGGGAGAACAGGGGCTCAGAGCAAGCAGGGGAAGAGGTAGGAGTCCTGGTGCCGATGGTGGTGGTGGTGATGGTGTTGGTGATGGTGGTGACAGTGTGAATGGTGATCAGGATGCATGGGGCCCATGGGATATGCACCAGAGGCAAGAGACAGAGGAATGTGGTGAGAGGACGAGAAAGGGTGGTGAGAGGAAGCGAGGGAGTGGTGGGGTGAAGAGAGAGAGTGGTGAGGCATGGGAGCAGTGTGTCACAGTGAAGGACGAGAGTGGCGCAGAGCCGCCTGCCTCGCGTCCTGCAACTCCCACCATGTCACCACCCCCACCCCCACCACCTCTCCCGTCAGCAGCACTGCTTCCATCAGCGGAGACTCCGGTCGCTGCAACACCACCCGCACCAGCAGCAGCAGCGGCGGCAGCGGCAGCAGCGCCAGCGGCGGTGGCGGCGGCGGCGGGTACTGGTGAGGGCAGAGCGGGGTGTGTTTGGTGTGGGGGGCAGGGCGCGGCAGTGCAGTGCGTGGGGTGCCAGCAGCGCTTCTGCTACCAGTGCTTCAAGCGCCGCAAGGGCTTTGGCGTCAAGGGCTGGACCACAGCGCTCCGACAGCCGTCGTACACGTGCCCTGGGTGCTTGAGTGGGGAGACACACGCACATGCGGACATGCATGGAGATGTGGGCGTGTATGCACGTGTAGCAGCGGTTTCTGGTGCGGTTACAGGTGCAGGTAGGGGTGTGCACTATAGGGAGGACAAGGGAGGAAAGGGAGTGGGGGGAGAGAAGGGAGGTTAGAGGTGGGGGTTGATGGTGGGGGGTTGGAGGAAGGTGGGAGGTGGAAGAAGCTAGAGAAAGTGATGCAGGGAGAAGGGGAAGCTGAGAGGGTGGTTGGCCGTGGTGGCAAGGTGCAGGGGAGAGGAGGTGTGAAGCGAGGAAGGAAGGAAGTCAAGGAGGGGGGAGAGTGGCGATTGGGTTGGGCGGAGGATGAGGAGGCAGAGGAGAAAGACGAGGAGGAGGAAGAAGAGGAAGAGGAGGAGGAAGAAGAAGGGGAGGAGGAAGCGGAAGAGGAGGAGAAGGAGGAGGAGGAGGAGGAGGTGGAGGAAGAAGAAGAAGAGGAAGAGGAGGGGAGGAGGGGAGGGAGAGACATCGACTTTGAGGAGGAGTTAGGGGTGCGCCTGTTTGGCAGGGGTGCGGGAAGGAGGGCGGGGGAGCAGATGAGGACGACCAAGGAGATGGAGAGAGGAAGGAGCCGGCATGACTTGGAGCGAGGCAGGCAAGAGGGTGGAAGGGTTGGTGGCCGGCTGGCAGGCGTGCCATGTACTGCTAGGGATGACGAATCAAAGGGGCCGAGATTGGGAGCAAGGGGCAGGGGAAGAAGTGAAAGATGTGGGCGCAGAGGAAGGAATTTGTGGGAAGCAACCGAGTGGCGGAGTGAGAGGGGCAGAGCGTGGGAGGAGGAGGAGGAGGATGTGCGTGGGCAGGACAAAGAGTATAACGAGTGTGAAGGGGCAGTGGAGGGGGGGCGTGATGTGGAGGGGGATGAGGAGAGGGATGAGGAGAGTGCAAGGGAGGAGGAGGAGGGGGAGAGAGGCATGTGGCAGGGGGATTGGGTGCATGTGGTGGTGGGAGGGGAGATGGCGGAAAGACTGCTCCAGAAGGAGACAGTGCACGTGGGTGCTGTGATCAGGGGGGATGTGGATGTAGTGAGCACTGAGAGTGTGGATATGAAGATGGAGACACCGCGAGAAGAGGAGGCAGACGATAATGGTAAGGGGAAAGCGAGGAGGAGGAGGACGAGGAGGAGGAGGAGGACGAGGAGGAGGAAGAGGAGGAAGAGGAGGAAGAGGAGGACGAGGAGGAGGAGGATGAGGAGGAGGAGGAGGTCGAAGAGGAGGACGGTTACTCTGAAAAAGTGGAGCAAGAGACCGTGGGAGGCATGGGGGAGGAAGTAGGAGCAGAGGCAGAGGGGCAGGAGGTGGAAGGAGTAGGTACGGAATTAGAGGGCGAGGAGGAGGGAGAGGGGGAGGAGGAGGGGGAGGAGGGGGAGGAGGGGGAGGAGGTGTGGAAGCAGGAGTTGTGGAGTGAGCTGGACAGAATGGTCGCTGCTGTCTCCACCCACGTGGGTGGTTCCGCAGGGGAGGTAGATGTGGGGGAGGTGGATACTGGGGAGGTGGATGCGGGGGAGGTAGGTGTGATGGAGGTTGAAGGGCCCCAGGGGCTGGGTAGGGGTGGAGAGGTGGGCGCCATGCCGTGGGGCGATGCACATGGCATGGCAGATGACCATTTGTACAAGGGGGCACATGGGAGCATGCCTGCGTTGCCTGTGTATGAGAGGATTGTGGGGGATGAGGGCGGAGTGGGGATGAGGGCGGAGGGGGAGGAAGGCAGGGCGGGGGAGGGGGGGAAGTATGAGGCAGGAGAGTCAAGAGGACGGATGGGGGGAGTGGCTCTGGGTGGTGGAGCGGGAGGAGAGCGTGGGAGTGTGACAGCAGCAGAAGACGAGGGTCAGGGTCCGTGTGGTCCCTGTGGCTGGGGTGATGAATATGGGGGCGATAGCCATGGGGTCACGGCAGGGGAAGGGGCTGGAGGGCTGCTCACAGCAGAGGGTGGGGGCACGGGGCTGCTGGAATGGAGGGCCGAGGAGCAGGGGAGCGACATGTGGAGGAGTGGGAATCAGGAGCATGGCTCGTGGGGGGCAGATGGGGGGCAGAGGGTGGTGGCGATGGTGGCGATGGTGGCGATGGTGGGGATGGTGGCGATGGTGGCGATGGTGGGTGGTGGAGCCGCATGTTTCCTGACTCCCCACTAGCCACTCACGAGCAACACGACTCCCTTAACGTGCGCTCACCTCTGCAAGCACATGTCTCAAGCCAGTCTCCCTCACTCCCAGCCCGAAACGCCCCAAATTCTCATTCTCCTCCTCCTCTTCCTGCCATCGCTTCCCCTAGTGCAACTCCTTCCTCTCCTGCAACCCCTTCTCCTCCTATACCCCCTTCCCCTCCTATACCCCCTTCACGTTCTGTAGCCCCACCCCCTGCTGCGCCCCCTTCCCCTGCTCCAGCTGCCATGTCATCTCCCCCCCACACAACCAAAAGCATCCCGCCACCTCCCTCCTACACAATCCCTCTCATCGCGCCTTCTTCCTCCCACGCAACCCCGCCCATCTCACCATCTCCCTCCCCTGTGCCGTGCTCCCTCCCGCCTCCTCACTCCCCCAACTCGCCCACTGCTGTGCGTCTCCCTCTGCCTCCTCCTCCTGTGCCCCTCGCCGTGCCCCTGTCTCCTATGCCCCTGGCTCTGCCTTCGCCTGCTGCTTTTGGCGGGGGCAGTGCTGGCATGGAGGGGCGACAAGAGGCGCGCAAGTATGGAGGGGAGGGGGTAGATTTTGAGACGTCCGACAGAGATCCTCCTGTAAGAATAAATGGGGGCGGGACTGGTCCAGAGGGGCGAGGAGAGGGGCCCAAGGATGGAGGGGAGGGGGTAGACCTTGAGACCTCTCAAAGTGGTCCTCCTGTAATTGGTGGGGGTGGGAGTGGTGCAGAGGGCACAGGGGAGGGACGCAAGGAGAAAGGAGATGGGGGAATGGGAGTGGATGTAGGGAAGGGGACGGCTGGAAGGGAAGGGTTGGATGCAGGGGAGGTCGGTGGAAGCTGGAGTAAGCGGCAGAGGGTGGAGGTGGGGTGTGGACAGGTGCCAATGCGGTTCAGAGCGGTGGAGGTGGGCTGCAGTGATGCTGTAAAAGAAGTAGTTGTGGAAGGGGCAGAGGCAGGTGCTGATAGGGGCGTTGCCGTGCAGAAGGAGGGGGGTAGTGCAGGTGGTGGGACGGAGGGGAGGAGTGGGGTGGGGAGGGAGAAGGAGGGGGGTGATGGAGGTGGTGGAAAGGAGGGTGGTGTAGGGAGTAGTGGGGTGGGGAGTGGGGAGGAGGGGGGTGGGGTGGAGCCTTTGAGGCGTGTGTCTGGGTTGAGGGGGGAAGATTTGGTAGAAGGTGGTGCAGGTGGAGTGGTGGGAGTGGGAAGCAGTGGAGCAGCAGCAGAGCAGCGGGGCTTGGTGGAAGGTGGCAATGGTGGCACGGTGGGGAGCAATGGGGGCATGGTGGGGCAAAGCAACACCAACACGAGTGAGGGGCTCAGCTCTGGTGAGACTATGAGGGCAGGCGGGGCTAGGCTCATGGCAGGGACAAGGGGCAAAGGCCTGCGCAGAACGAGCAGCAGTGGCAGCAGCAGTGACGGTAGTGATAGTAGTGATAGCAGCGACAGCACTAGTGGCAGCAGTAGCAGCAGTGTCAGCAGCAGCAGCGAAGAGACTACCAGCAGCAGCAGCAGCAGCGGCGGCAGCAGCAGGAGCAGCATGAGTGAGGGAAGGCCGGCTGCTGCTTTTCTTGCTTCTGGCGGGAGCAGGGGGGGGGAGGAGCAAGGGCAGCGTGCAGGAAGGATGGGGGTTGGGAAGGGGACGAGAGGAGCAGGAGCGGTGGAGGGAAGGGTGCACGGGGGGACGTGGGGAACAGCAGAGGTGGGATGAGAGTGCATGGGCAGGGAGGGAGAGCAGATGGCGAAGGGGATAGGCATGCAGCTGTGCGGGGGAGGATGGGGGGGCTGAGGGACGAGATAGATGGGAGCGATGTGAGGAGAGCACACGAGGAAAAGGGGGGGAGGAGTGCGGAAGGAGGGAGGAGTTGGAGGAAGGTTGATGGCGGTCAGAGGGCTCGGGAGAGTGGGGTTAGTGGTAGCAGAGGAGGGAGGGGTGGGGGGGATGAGGGGTGCAGATGTGAGCTCGCAGGGGGAGGAGGGACAGAAAGTCTTAGTGAGATGAGGAGGGGGGAAAGGGAGGTGCAAAGGGCGAGGGAGAGAGAGGAAGAGAGGGCTGGACGTGAAGTTGGGTCACTTGGGAAGAGGAGGAGGGATGAGAGTGGAGATGGGCGGGAGAGAGGGGCAGATAGGCGGGGAAGGAGTGCAAATGGGAAAGAGAGGAGTGCAGATCGGCGAGAGTGGAGTGGAGCTGGGCGGGAGAGGAGCGGGACGGGCGAGAGGGGGGTGGGGATGCAAAGTGGAAGGAGGGAAGAATGCAGCATGGGGTGGGCAAAGGCGTGGGCCGTGTGGGGGGAGGTGTGGGGAATGAGTTGAAAGAGAAAGCACATGAGAGAAATGAAAAGAGGCATGAGGGGGAAGGCAAGGGGCATGTGAACCTTGGTGTGGAGCAAAGGGGGAGTGAGGATGGTGCAAGGGTAGGTGGAGCGGAACGTTTAGGCGCAAAGGGAGAGGAGGATCGCAAGGGGAGGGATGAAAGGGGTAGGGGGGTGAGAAGAGAAGATGAGAAGGGAAGGCGGTTGAGTAGAGAAGATGAGAAGATGAGGGGATTGAGGAGACGGGATTTGAAACGGGATTGGGAGACGACGGGGAACAGAGGGAAAAGGCCAGAAGAGGGAGGTTTGGGTCAAAGTGGAGAAGAGAGGGAGAGGGGAAGAGGAGACGATGGAGTGAAAGATAGAGAATGGAACAAGAGAAAGCGCTCAGAGCACAGGGGCAGGGACGGGGGCAGGGATAGGGACAGGAGGGTTGAAAGGAGGAGGGAAAGGGAAGATGGACGGACAAGAGAGAGGGAAGGCAGAGAGGCAAGGGATCTAGGGAGGGTGAGAAAGGGGGCAGGTAGGATGGATAGGGACAGGGCAGATGGAAGGATGAGAGGGAGGGATGGTGATAAGAATCGGAAGAGAGGGAATGAAGGTAGTAGAGATGACAAAACTTTGTGCGAAAAGGATGCAAAGGGGCGGGAACAGGACGATGTCTTGGCAAGGGAGAGGGGGATTACAGTCGGGAAGGGGAGAGACGATGAAAGGCGTGAATCGCACATGCAACGGGAGGAGAGGAGCTGGAGGCATGAAAAGAAGGGCTCAGACAACCGTGATGGGGGGCTGAGTGGGAGGGAGAAGGGAGCTTCAGGCTCAAGAGTAGCGGCACCAGGTGCAGTGGAGCAGGACAGTGTGAGAAGGCGTGGGGAGGGCGAGAGGAGCAATAGCTGTGGGAGCGGGGCGGAGCGGAAGCTGACGTTCAGACGGCAAGAGGGGGACCTGCTTGAACTGAAGAAAGAGGGTCAGCAGAGCAAGCAGGAGGGGCGGACACTTGAATCTTCTGATGCGCCTCAAAGGGCACATACTAAGTCGAGGCGAGAGGAGGGGAAGAAGCCGACCATGGGAGGGCAGGAAGGCCTTGGCGGTTCAGAGCGAGGTGGTGTGGGGAAAGGAAGCAGCGTGGAGCGTCGTGGTTCTAGGAAGGAGGGGCACTCTGTGCGGCACGAGCAACCTCAGAAGACATTCAGAGCTGCGCGTAGCTAGAGAATGGTCTTTGCAAGCTACGGAAGCTGCTCCATTCTCATAAGTAAATTAGAGGATCTCCGCCGTAATGGTCACAATTCTCATGTCAAAGTCAAATCTTGTTCCCTTCTCATTGTGTCTGCATGTGGGTTTATTATGTCACAAGACTAGCTTAGCTAGGAAGCCATAAAATGGCATGAGGTTTAGCTAGGAGCTAGGAGGAGCCATGGAAATGGCGAGAGGTTTTAGGTGCTAGGAAAGTTGAGGAGAGAAAAGAGAACTAGAAAGGAAGAGAGGGATACAAGGAGGGGTGTTGTACCCTCTACAGTAATGTTCAGTAACATCTACCAAGCCTACACTTATATAAACGCATACTGCTGGCAGTGGCAGCTGCATTGGATATGGAGCTGATGCAGTTGGATGTGAAGAACGCATTTCTTCACGTCGTGCTGGACAGAGATCTCTACATGGAACAACCCAAGTATTACGAGGATGGGACTCCTCGTGTCTGCAAGCTGCTGAAGAGCCTGTACGGACTCAAGCAGAGCCCAATGCTCTGGTATGAGGCCTTGGATGGGGTGTTTCTTGGGGCTGGATGGTGCAAGAGCCAAGTGGATGAGGCTCTTTACTTCAAGAGCAATGATGGAGGGTGAGATGTGCTGGCTGCTTGTGTATGCGGATGACCTTCTGGCGGCCAGCTGCAGTACGGACCTACTGGGGGAGTTGCGTGAGCTGCTGCAGGGCGCATTTCAGCTGAGAGAGATTAACCCCATCGAGAAATACTTGGAAGGAGCTGGAACGGTGCCTGACCTACTTGGTGGGGACCAAGGATGCAACCTTGGAATTCAGTGGGGGTCCGGCGTCCTTGGAGCTGATAGGGTATGCAGACGCTGATGATGCAAGAGACAAGCAAAACCGAAGCAGCACAGGAGGTTACGTCTTTGTGTTTGGCAGTGCTGCAGTTGCTTGGGCGAGTCAGAGGATTCGTTGTCTCACTCTCTCCTCTACTGAGTCTGAGTATATTGCGGCAGTTGAAGCAGGGAAGGAGGCTCGCAGACTGCGCTTCCTTCTGGCAGAGTTTCAGTTGCTCAAGTGTGAGGAGCCAACAACATTCTTTGTCGATAATTCGTCTGCGATTGCTGTGGCAGGTGGCATGCGGCTCAAGGGGAGCCTCAAGCACATGGAGTGGGGTCACATGTGGCTGCAGCACATGGTCAAGCGCAGGAAGCTGGATCTGCAGTACATCCCTACCAGCGAGCAACCTGCTGACTATCTCACTAAAGCATTACATTTCCCAGCCTTTTCCCGTTGCTTTGATATAGTGGGACAAGTGAGGACACATGCGATGGCTTTCTCTTCAAGCCCTTTCCGTATTCTGCGCTGTGGTGCTAGTCCAAGGAAGCAGATGAAGAGCATGAGGCGTGGAAGGAAGGAGAATGGCTGGGGTGAGTACGACGAACGAGCATTGGCAGCATTCCGTGACTATGAGCGTATCTGTGCATACGCTTCTGGCTCTTCGTAGGTTTCTGCTTGTGATGGTGCCATGGCCTATCCATGGCTAGTGCAGTGTGTGTTTCAGATGAAGAAACATTGCAAGCGTACTGTTGATGCATAGGACCCTTGCGTGTGTGCTATGTGTTCCTTTTGGCTTGTATGCTTGTATGTGTGTGCCCTTTGATTATAAAGGGCCTTGCTGTAGTAGTGCAGGGGAGTGTTGGAAGCCCTACTGCAGCTGCGGGCAGCCAGGCGTTGACCGACTTATGTCGGTGCACCGATTGCCTGGCAGCTGCGGGTTGGCATGACCAAGATGCATGGACTGATCCTTGCTACCGGAGACTAAGTCTAGTCTGTGTGGACTGGTCCGGAGATGCCCACGACGACCAGTGACTCTGACGACGAGTCTTGAGTAGTCGTAGCTATAGCGATGGACTTCCGTGCGGACCAAGGCAGCGTTTGCCTTGCTGGTTGGAGTTGCGTACACGGCAAACCCAACCTTGCTGAGTTGGGTTGGGGAATTGGGCGAGGCGCGTTCGCCCATCCCTTTGGCAAATTCGGGGTGGTTGGTTACACCCGCAGCGCCACACAACTTTTGTTGGGTTTGCACTTGCCTATATATTTGCATGCTCCTTTGTACTCTGGTCCGGTGCGCTCCCAAAGGGATGGCTCTGGTCCGGTGCGCTCCCAAAGGGATGGCTCTAGTCCGGTGCGCTCCCAAAGGGATGGCTCTGGTACGTGGAACATGGGTTGCGCAATCCATGGAAGTTGCGCAACCCATCCGGGTTACACAGCTCACCAAACCTCGCATAGTCAATTCGCGACGACGGTGAGTGGGTTGCGCAACCCACCGTGTTTTGTGCATATGCATGAAACCGCAACCTGAGTTGCGCAACACATATGGGTGCTATGCTGCCTGGTCCAAAAATAATGGCTGCACGAATCCAACTGGGGATGCGCCACAAAGAAGCATGCCACATACTTCGCCAAACCCCGGTGGTGGGTTCCGTTGCGCGAAAGGTGTTGTTTTGGCAAAATTGTTGTATGGTGTTGTTGGTGTATCGCAGGATGCTTGTGCAAAATTTCTGATTTGGAAGCGCAAGCCGATGTACCATCCCGGTTGTGGAACCCTCGGCAGTTGCGCAACCCGATGTTCCAGCATCGAATTGCATGACTTTCGTGAGAAGCGCAATCCGGGTTGCGCTTCTGTGGATTGCGCAACCCATGTTCCACGCCCTTAGTCCTTCAGTTGGCAGTGATGGTACAAAGGTGTTCACCTCTGCAGTCAGCTACCTGTATACTTCGGATTGGAGTACAATTTTACAACCATATACCCTCAAACACATTACTTGTGCACACACCCAACCAAAGTCACATGCATTACCACTGATAGTGTTTCTTGGTTGGCAATGTTTGTGCATTACAGAAGCCTGAAATCATTTACACACCATGAACAGCATTCCAAGTGTCAAACATGTGTATTTGTCATGTTTTGTATAGACTGTATAGGGTCGCCTCTTAGAGAGTACAACACTTAGGTATATCTTTTGTGTACTCTCACTCTATCTAATATTCAATTTTCAAGTTTGATATGGTATTACGCGTAGGTAGGATCCCCCCCCCCCCACCTATCGCTTCCGCTCACCCCTCACTGGGCCCCGTCGCGCCCCTCCCATGACCCCTGGCGCCCCTCCTGGGCTTCGTAGCGCCCCTCCCAGGCCCCGTCGCGCCCCTCCCAGGCCCCGTCGCGCTCCTCCCAGGCCCCGTAGCGCCCCTCCTGGGTCCCGTAGCGCCCCTCCTGGGCCTCGTCGCGCTCCTCCCAGGCCCCGTCGCGCCCCTCCCAGGCTCCGTAGCGTCCCTAACTGGGCCCCGTCGCGCCCCTCCTGGGCCCCGTAGCGCCCCTCCTGGGCCCCGTCGCGCCCTCCCTGGGCCCTGTAGCGCCCCTCCTGGGCCCCGTCGCACCCCTCCCAGGCCCCGTCGCGCCCCTCCTAGGCCCTTAGCGCCCCTCCTGGGCCCCGTTGCGCCCCTCCTGGGCCCCTGTAGCGCCCCTCCTGGGCCCCCGTCGTGCCCCTCCTGGGCCCGTAGCGCCCTCCTGGGCCGCGTCGTACCCCCCCCCTGGTCCCGTCGCCCCTGCCCGACCCCGTCGCAGCCGCCCGGCCCTGTCGCGCCCGCCCGGCGCCGTCGCACCCGCCCGGCCCCGTCGCAGCCGCCTGGCCCCGTCGCACCCTGCCTGGCCCCGTCGCAGCCGCCCGGCCCCGTCGCACCCGCCCGGCCCCGTCGCACCCTGCCCGGCCCCGTCGCAGCCGCACGGCCCCGTCGCACCAGCCCGGCCGCCGTCCCGCTCGCCCGGCCCCGTCGCACCGGCCCGGCCCTGCCGCACCCGCCCGGCGCCGTCGCCCCAGCCCGGCCCCGTCGCGCCCGCTCGGCCCCGTCGCCCGTCCCGGCCTGTCGCACCAGCCCGGCCCCGTCGCGCCCGCCGGCCCCGTCGGGCCAGCTCCGGCCCCGTCCTCCTCACTGGTACGGTTCCCCCCCCACCCCGCCCTGCTCCGTGCCGCCTCGCATCACACTGTACTGCCTGGCACCGCACTACACCGCACTGCACCGCACTGCACCGCACTGCATCGCACTGCACCGCACTGTACCGCACTGCACCGCACTGCACCGCACTGCATCGCACTGCACCGCACTGTACCGCACTGCACCTCACTGCACCGCACTGCATCGCACCGCACTGCACCGCACTGCACCGCACTGTACCGACTGCACCGCACTGTACCGCACTGCATCTAGCTCCACTGCCCTGCACCGCACTGGACTGTTCCTGATGGCGGCGGAGCTTCGCTTCGACGCTGAAGGTCAGCCCCTAGAGTTCGAGGCGTGGCTTGCCGACCTCCGCCGCCAACTCACTGGCCAGCGGCAGGATGGTGAACCGCTTTCCGCACACCTTGACGGTACGCTCCCCTGCCCAGACCCCTGCTATTCTGCCCGCTGACCCCACACCCACTGAGCGTGAGTCTACTGCTGCCACTGCCCGTGCGCGCTCTGTCTGGCTTTCTCGCGATGCTGTCGCCCAGCTTGCCATTAGCAACGCCCTCCCCCGTCCGAGCGTCCTCGCTTTAGGTCCCTCACTACTGCTCAGGCATACTTAGATGCTGTCATCAAGCGCTATTCCACCCCTCCGGCTGCCTCGGTGGGTCGCCTGATCCTCCCGATGCTCTTTCCTGACCTTGCTCTTTCCCCACTGTCTCTGACCTCGCTGCCCACCTGCGCTCGATAGAGGAGACCTGGCGCGCCGCCTGCACTGACGCACAGCTTAGAGCCCACCAGCCGCCCATTACCTCTACCCTCTACCTGCTTGCCACCCGCCTCCCTGACCGCCTTGCTGTCGCCCGCGACCGCTTCCTTAGCATTCACCCCGCAGACCTCACCCTCACTGACTTTGTAGACACCCTGACTGTGATAGAGACCCGTCACCGCTCCATCGCCCAGGCGAGCGGTGTCGTGCCGGTCCCTATCTTTCAGGGTTGTGCCCCCGCCAGTGTACCTTCTCCGACGGCTCTGCGCAGTGGCTGAGACTGCTGCTGCAGCGCAGTTTCGTTCGGGGAAGGGCCGCCGCCCCAAGGTTGGGCGCGGCGGAGGCGGCGGCGGGGGTGCGGGAGGGGTAGTGGGGTCGGGTCGTCTGGTGCTGGAGCGGACGAGGGGACCCTGCCCAGTCCAGCTGAGCCGCCGCCCCTGCAGTTGCAGCAGCCGCAGCAGCCGCCGCAGTCGCAGCCTTCGCAGCAGCCGTCGCAGACGCGGCAGACGAGTGTCCTCCCGCCCGGGTGGCCCGGCGCTGGCGGTGGCCGGCGCGTGGTGGTGTGCGAGTGGTGCTCTGGCGGCGGCGTTCAGTACCAGATCCAGACCGGTCCTCGCCGCGGCTTCGTTTGCGGTAAGATCGGTCACTCCACTCCCCGCTGTTTTCGTCGCCTGGACGACCTCTTTCGTCAGCGCTTCGGCCCGTCGCCAGACCTCCCGGACTGGCACAGTTTGCTTAGTCGTAGATTCAGATTTTTGATGGACATGGATGCCATTGTTTTGCTCTGCATGTGATGTATGCTGATGACTCTAGTGTGCTTCCAGCTTATTACTCACTGTTGCCTAGTGTAGGTGTGCCTAGTTAGCCTCCCCTGCTGCGTCAGGCGTAGGATCCCTGCTTTGTGTAGTCTTGGTGCTTCCGCCGTCGTTCCGTCGCCAGACGCCTCTGCTTCGCTTTCCTTCACCTTGGACTCTGGCGCTTCTCGGTGTTTCTTCCGCGACTCCACCACCCTGACGCCGCTTCCTGTTCCTGCTGCCGTTTCTCTTGCTGACCCCTCCGGCGGTCCGGTAGTCGCCCGCAGTTCCACCACCCTTCCCTGTCCGGCGGTTCCTTCGGGCTCTCTTACAGGTCTGCATATCCCCTCGTTCTCCAGGAACCTAGTTGGTGTCGGCTGCCTCCAGGACCTTGGCGTCACCACTACGTTCCCTGGTCACGAGCGGTATGCTGTCTGTACCGAGGCCGCCACTGGTGCCCCCCTGTCCACGTTCCCCCGGGACCCGGTGTCCGGCCTGTTCACTCTGGACACCGTGACCCCCCCGGCTGGAGCGCTCACAGGTTGCTGCTGCTGCTCCTGTCGTCCCTCACTCACCCGACCCTCCTTTGGCACCACCGCCTAGGTCACCCTGCGCTCCCGCGTCTGCGTCACATGTCCCAGCACGGTCTTGTCCTTGGTCTCCCAGGTTCTCTCCCCGCGTTTCCCTCCTCCCCAGCCCACCTTGCACGCCTTGTGTCGAGGGTCGGCTTCGCCGTGCCCCTCACTCCTCCTCGTTTCCCCCTACCGCCGCGCCGCTGCAGACCCTGCACCTGGACGTCTGGGGCCCCGCCCCCGTCCCTGGGCCGCGTCGCGAGCGCTACTTCCTTGTGCTTGTCGACGACTTCACTCGTTACACCACAGTCTTTCCCCTGGAGCGCAAGGCCGACGTGCCTGGCGCTCTCATCCCCTGGCTTGTCTCTGCGCGTGTCCACCGCGGTCTCCCTGTCTTGCGTCTTCACTCAGACCGTGGTGGCGAGTTTGCCTCAGGTGTCCTTGGTCGCTTTTGTCGTGCGGAGGGCATCACCCAGACGTTCACCCTACCGGACTCCCCACAGCAGAATGGGGTCGCTGAGCGACGCATCGGTTTGGTCATGGAGGTGGCTCGCACCTCCATGATCCATGCCGGTGCACCCCATTTTCTGTGGCCGTTCGCTGTGCGCTACGCTTCTCACCAGCTTAACTGTGGCCGCACCCTCAGCAGCCGCAGGTTTCGCCGACCCGTCTTTGGACTGGGTCTCCTGGTGACGCGTCTGCGTTCCACGTCTGGGGCTGCCTTGCTCACGTCCGTGCCTCCGGCACGGACAAGCTCACTGCCCGCACCCTTCCCTGCGTCTTCCTCGTTTTCCCTTGACGCGTCCGACTGGCACTTTTACCACCCGCCGTCTCACCCGCTTCTTTCACTCTCGTGACGTCACCTTTGACGAGTCCGTCCCCTACTACCGTCGCTTCCCCCACCGTGGTCCCCCGTTTACCCCCCCCCTGTTCCTGGCCACCCTTCCCCGGTAGTCCCTGCCCTCCTCCACCTCCTCCCGTCCCACCCCTCTGGTGTGTCCCACGTCACCCCCTTCCGTCGGTGGACCGGTTGAGGAGTCTTCTGACTCTGGTGGCCCTCCTGTGCAGTCCTCCCCGGCTGCCCCTCCCCGGTGTCCCCTCCCCAGTCCCCTCCTCCACCGCCTCTGCCGTCTGCAGCCGTCGTTGTCGCGCCGCCGCCGCCACTGCCCGCCACTGCCGCGCCGTCGCAGCACCCGTTCGCTGACTCTGGGGTGCTCGTCCCGGTAGCCTGGGGGTGTCCCTCTGGGGTGCTGGTGTGGAGAGTGCCGGTGGTAGCCGAGGAGCAGCTTGCGGTCCCGGTGTCGCCGTTGTGCCGCCGCAGCAGCAGTCCCGCCGGTGTCAGCCCTTCGCCTGCTCGGCCTTCCGTCCCCCGACCCTCCGTCGGTTCCTCCCCGCCGTCTCCTCCTCTTCCTGTCTACGGCCCTGTCTTCCCTCCGCCGGACTCGTCCCCGGCCCGTCTCCCCCCTCGTTCCCCTCCTGTGTCCCCTCCTCTGTCTCCTGACCCGACTCCTCCGTCGCACGTCTGGTCTCACCGTCCCTCCCGTGCTCGTCCTGCCTCGCTGTCTTGCGCTCTCACCCTATGTTGCTTCGTTCCCACGCGTCTCGTCCTCCCCCTTCTGCCGTCGCCTCCTCCGTCCTCCCTTGTTGTTGCACCCCCCCCGCTGTCTGACTACCTTCGTGCCGCTCGTCCCCTTGTTCCTCGGGTCCTTGCCTCTCTCGTTACCGACCCGTCTGTTCCGGCCTCGTGCCTTGACGCTCTTGTCGCTGCTGTCGCTGACTTCGCCTCTACCCGCCGCCTTGACTACGCCTCCGCTCTGGTCTCTGACCCTGCCTGTCCTCCGTCTGTCGGGGGTGCTCCTGCCCTTGGCAGTGACGTCCTGGAAGACCGCCAGTTCGAGCTTGCTTTCCTGTCCGAGGCTGCTCCCCATCTCTGTTCCATGCTGCTAGTCCCTGAGGGTGACCCAGACGCTTTCGACATCCCGACCCCTCGCACTTACGCTGAGGCGACTTCGGGACCCTGGGCCTCGCAGTGGATAGCTGCCATGGAGCAAGAGATGGCATCTTGGAGATCCACCGGCACCTTCGTCGACGCAGTTCCCCCACCTGGGGTGAACGTAGTCGATGGTCGCTGGCTCTTCAAGGTGAAGCGCCCTCCTGGAGAGCCGCCTGTCTTCAAGGCGCACTATGTGGCTAGAGGCTTCAGTCAGCGCGAGGGGTGGACTTCTTTCAGACCTTCGCTCCGACCCCGAAGATGACTACTCTTCGGGTTCTGTTACACCTAGCTGCTCAGCGTGACTACGAGCTTCACTCCCTCGACTTCTCCACTGCCTTCCTTCAGGGCAGCCTACACGAGCAGGTCTACCTGCGGCGCCCTCAGGGCTTCACTGGCACCTTCCCTCCTGGGACCCAGTGGCTCCTGCGGCGCCCCGTCTACGGCCTGCGCCAGGCTTCCCGTGAGTGGCACGACACTCTCCGTGCTACGCTTGCTGACCTGCAGTTCTTTCCGTCTTCCGCAGACCCTTCACTCTTCGTTCGTGCTGGCCAGACTTCGTTCTACATCCTTGTTTACGTCGACGACCTGGTCTTTGCCACAGCTGACAGGGACGCACTGGCCTCCGTGAAGGCAGATCTGCTGAAGAGACACACCTGCACTGACCTTGGAGAACTGCGCCGTTACCTTGGCTTGCAGATCTCCAGGGACAGAGCTGCGCGCACCATCACCCTGACTCAGTCACACTTGGTGCGCCAGGTCCTTCAGAGGTTCAGCCTTCAGTTCTCCTCTGCACAGCCCACCCCTCTGCCTGTAGACCACAGACTCTCCGCTCCAGTGTCTGAGGAGTTGGTAGAGCCCAGCGGCCCCTACGCAGAGCTGGTGGGTTGCCTCATGTACCTGATGACTTGCACTCGCCCAGATCTCGCATACCCTCTCAGCATCCTGGCTCGCTTTGTGGCCACAGGCAGACACCGACCGCAACACTGGTCTGCTGCTAAGAGGGTTTTGCGTTATCTTGCTAGTACATCGGGCATGGGGTTAGTGCTAGGAGGACGCAGGCCAGTGGTCCTTACTGGACACACAGACGCTTCGTGGGCAGACGACGCTGAGACACTCAGGTCTACCCAGGGCTACTGCTTCAGCCTTGGCTCAGGTGCCGTCTCGTGGAGAGCTACCCGCTCCTCGTCTGTTGCGCAGTCCAGCTGTGAGGCCGAGATCTACGCTGGTGCCATGGCGGCACAGGAGCTCCGCTGGCTGACCTTTTTGCTCACTGACTTAGGTGAGCAGCCTAGCTCTGCCCCGGTCCTGTTTGCTGACAACAGGGCCATGATCCTCCTGTGTCAGGAGCCTCGACTCGAGGGCAGAGCGAAGCACATTCAGCTGCGGTACTTCCTCTTGCGTAAGCTACAGCAGCGACGTCAGGCTCGCGTAGTACACTTGGCCTCAGGTGCCAACACGGCTGATATCTTTACGAAGGCGCTTGCGCCTAAAGATCATCAGCGGCACTGTGTACAGCTTGGTCTAGTTCCTGTAGCCTCTCACTTGCTAGGACCTTGACTTTGTACTGTCCTTTATACGTATACTCAGACTGGACTTGTGTCCTCTCGCAGTGGCTGGACTAGTAGTGCCGCCCTGCCCTTGTTCTTGCCTTGTTTGTACTCCTTCTGACTGGTCTCTCAGACCCTTGTCTCAGAGGTTGGACTAGTAGTGCCGCCCTGAGCTGTTTGTTTAGGACATTCCCTATGCAGTCTAGGGGGTGTCAAACATGTGTATTTGTCATGTTTTGTATAGACTGTATAGGGTCGCCTCTTAGAGAGTACAACACTTAGGTATATCTTTGTGTACTCTCACTCTATCTAATATTCAATTTTCAAGTTTGATACCAAGGTCTTACAATGTCTATAATACAAAGGGAAAACACCCAAATTCCAAGCTAATGTAGGTACATAATGCAATAAAAACCACGAGAGGCCACTTGTCCAGTACAGGTACACCCGGGTGCTGCCTGCCTTGACACCAGATTCACAGGCTAGAGTGGTGCAGAAGTGGGTGGAGGCAACGTAGGCATTGATACCAAATTCAGAGCATACATAATGTACACCAATGCAAGGCTCGCCTTGAACAGCTTTCAGTTGTATCAATCCCAGAGCCTAGAGCGGGGCAGGGGTGCTGGCAATGGCCTCTCGCTTGCTGGTGAGCTGCACGTCAAACGAGACCAGAGTATTGGTGCTCTACTGCTGATGAAACTCCGCTGCTATCGCATTCGTGCCCTGCTGCTCCCACCCCCAACACAGGCTGCTGTCTTGACACCAAATCCACAGTTTAGAGCGGGGAAGGGGTGCAGGCAATGGCCTCTCTCTTGCTGGTGAGCTGCACATCAAAGGTCACCAGAGTATTGGTGCTCTTCTGCTGGTGCACCTCCACTGCTATCACATTCGCGCCCTGCTGCACCCACCCCCCAGACAGCACCGACGGCACCCAGCGCCACACGTAGCCGCCTGTGGCAGTGGTGGTGGGGGTGATGGGGCCCCACCACGCAGGTTGCATTTGGAAGCGGTATGCCTCGACACCATTAAGATACACCACCTGAGAGGGGTGATTGGGTTACGGACAACAGTGAGAAAAGGCAATGCAGTGCATGCCGCACGTGATGGTGGGGGTGATGGGGCCCCACCACGCTGGCTACACCTGAAAGCGATAAGCCTCGACACCATTGAGATACACCACCAGAGAGGGGGGATTGGGAAACGGACAACAGTGAGCAACAGCAACGCACGGCGCGATACACAAGCCCCCAGTGGTAAAAAAGGGGATCAGGGTCGTTCCTTCCTAGGCGGAGGGGATTGGGAAACGGAAAACAGTGAGAAAAGGCAATGCAGTGCATGCCACACATAGCCGCCAGTGGAAGTGGTGGTGGGGGTGATGGGCCCCACCACGCCGGCTGCATCTGAAAGCGATAAGCCTCGACACCATTGATGCACACCACTTGAGAGGGGATTGGGAAACGGACAACAGTAAGCAACAGCAATGCATGGAGCGATACACAAGCCCCCAGTGGTAAAGAGGGGATCAGGGTCGTTCGTTCCTGGACGGAATTGGTAACTGTAGCTGGTTTGGCAGAAACATACTACACAGGTGGGGGAAAAAAAAATTGTCTGAACCCGGAATCGAACCGGAGACCTCCAGTGTGTGAGACTGGCGTGATAACCGACTACACCATCCAGACATGCTAAGTGATGAATCTAAAAAATCCCGACCTTTAGATCAAGAGGACAGCACTTAGCACAGGAACACTGATGGAAGAATTCACAGTGCTATCAGCAGCATTGAGAGAAACAGTGAGGGCCACGTAGCAGGCAGCACACATGTGAACTCAACAGGAGGGACATGCGGAGCACAGAGCACAGATACTCACAGCGCCGTCAGCGATGTCGAGGGAGACAGTGATGGCCACGTTGCAAGCAGCATAAGAGACGGTGAAGGTGTGCAGAGGTGAGAGCACAACTAGGAAAGAGCACAGATGAGAGAAGAACTCACAGCGCCATCTGCCATGTTGAGGCAGACGGTGAGGGCCACGTGGCAGGTGGCGTCACACGTGTGAGCACGCCAGGAGGGCGCACATGAGAGCAGAGCATTGATGAGCGCACAAATGGGAGCACAGAGCACAGATACTCACAGCGCCGTCGGCAATATTCAGGGAGACAGTGAGGGCCACGTTGCAGGCAGCGTCAGATACGGCAAAGGTGCGGCGGAAATAGTAGGCCACACGGGGAGGGGTGCTGGGGCGCTGAGGCCGCTGCCCAGGGTGAGATTGGTGGCTGCCCTGCTGTTCCCAGCAGCAATGGGGGGTGGCGCCTGGTTTGGCAGGGGAAGGAGGAGAGCGACAAGACTGAGGGCGCTGAACAGAGTCAGGTTGGCGGTTGCCCTGTTGGGAGAGAGAGTGGGAGGGAAGGAGGGAGGGAAAGAGGGAGGGAAAGAGGGAGGGAAAGAGGGAGGGAAAGAGGGAGGGAAAGAGGGAGGGAAAGAGGGAGGGAAAGAGGGAGGAGTCACACAGTTGAGGGTGCTGCCCACCGTCAGGTTGGTGGCTGCCCTGCTGCAGGGCCACCTTCAACCCATGCGGGCGCCACCTTTGAGCCAGGCAGAGTCATCGAAGGAGGGAAGGTACTAGGAGTCAGGGGGAGTTACAGGCAGGGAGAGGTGGCAACAGCACCAGAAGAGCTAACTGCCCTTCGTCAGCACTCTGAACGGCCTTGGTCATACCTTTGAGCCATGCGGGTCTCACCTTTGAGCCAGGCAGAGTCATCGAAGGACGGCAGGTACCAGGAGTCAGGGGGAGGTGCAGGCAGGGAGGCGTCGTTGTAGGCCCACGAGGACCCTTGCTGTTGTCACCAATGGAGGGTAACAGAGGGCAACGGAGATTGAGAAAAACAGGGAAACAGAGAGCGAGTCAGAATAGATAGGCCGTGGTGCAGGCAGCCAGCGTCGTTGTAGGTCCATGTGGGCCCTAGCTCTTGGCACAGAATACGGGAGGGGAGGGGAAAGTGGATAGTGGGGGACTGGAATAGAAGTGCGCTGCAGCAGGCACAGGCAGTGAGGCATCGTTGTAGGCCCATGTGGACCCTTGCTGTGGGCAAAGAACACAGGTAAAAGGATTGGAAGGGAGAGTGGGAAAACGAGCAGGTGTTGCGGGCAGGAGAGTGTGGGAAGGTGAATGTCAGATGATCCCATCTGTCTGCCTCACCGCAGGCAGCAGAGTGTCGGAAGGAGTGGTGCAGAGGCAGGCGCGACAGGAAAAGCATGGCCCTTGACAAGAGTGGATGCCATGTGCCACACAACTTGCGCATGGCAATCAGTCTCCACCGCGAGCAGCAGAGGTCAGTAGGCGGCGTGCGGACGCAAGCCATAGAAAGAGCCAGAGAGAGTGGCGCATGGCTGCATGGCGTGAGATGTGAGCTCGAGGTACGTAGCACATTGCTGTTCCTCCTAATGTTCCTCTTACCGCGAGCAGCAGGGTGTCAGCAGGGGGCGTGCGGACACAGGCAGGTGGAGAGCCAGGCAGCGCGGAGCAGGGGCTGCATGGCGTGGCGGGTGAGCTCGAGGTCCATGACAGCATCGCTGGACCACCGTGATTGGTGCAGCTGCACTGCCAACCAGTTGGTGCCAGGCTGGTGAAGCCAGGGGGAGGACAGGATACAGAGTGGGAAGGAACAAGTGTGAGGCAGCCCGAAGAATGAATGGTGCAGCAGCACCACCACCCAGTTGGCATGAGAGGAGGGTAGAAACTAGATTCCTACACAAGCAAGGACATACCAGGGGAGGTGTTACCCAGGAGGGAGGTGTTACCCAGGAGAGGTGATATCTGCAGGAAATGCCCTACCGATCTGAAGGCAGTGCTGTTGAAGAAGCAGGAAAAGGAGGAGCTACGACCTAGAGAAGGTCCTATCCAGGGCGGTACTACCTGGAGGAATAACGTTACCTGTAGAAACTGGGCGAGCGATCTGAAGGCAGTGCTGTTGTAGAAGGTGGTCTTCTCTGGCCCCCACGTGCCCGCAGCAGCGAAGGAGGAGGCGGTGATGGGGGCCAGCCGGCATGTTTGGTGCGGAAGAACTCGGCACCGTTCATCAGCAGCAGCGCCCCGTCGTCCCGCTGTATGGATGCAGCTGTGATGGGTACAACGGGGGGGCGAGAGGGAGCAGCGGCAGCAGGCATAGAGAAGTCGTTGGTGAGGTGGCCACCAGGCAAGTTGGATCTGAAGAACTCTTGCCGTTCAGTGCGAGTAGAGCCCTGTCGCCCCTCTGGATGGATGCAGCTGTTTAAGGGGTGCAAAAACCAGAGGTGGGAATGAAGGGGTGCAAGCATAGTGGCCTGAGAGCTGGTTGCAGGTGGTGCTGTGTCAGGCAGCATGTTGGACGCGAGAGTATGTGTTGCCGTTCTTGAGGAGTAGAGCACCGCTGTCATGCTGCTGGATGGATGCAACAAATGTTCGAGGTGGGGTAGGGAATCCGCACAGTAGCTCCAGTCCAGGTGTTGTTGACCAGCTCTAGAGGAAAAAATACAGTAACCACAGCAACACGGAAGAGAGGTGTAGCAGAGAGTGCAGGAGAGGTTAAGGGAGGAGGGGAAGCTCCAGGTGATTTTGACCTCCTCTTCGGTGAGAGAGGAGCGTTAGAGGAAGAAGTAGAGTCCGCACGGCAACAAGGCATAGAGGTGTAAAGAGAATAAGAGAGAAGGGAAACGCACAGGTGTTGTTGACGTCCTCCTCTGTGAGAGAGAAGCTCTTGAGGAAGAAGTAGGATCAGCACAAAACGAGTAGATACAGAGGTGCAGCGGAGAAATGAGAAGGAAAGGGAGGGCAACTCACAGTAGCTCCAGGTGTTGTTGACCTCGTCCTCCTCTGTGAGAGGGAAGCTCTTGAGGAAAAACTAGGCGGAGTCAGCATGGCAGCAAGAAGTATAGAGGTGTGAAGAGAATAAGAGGGAAGGGAAACGCACAGTAGCTCCAGGTGTTGTTGACGTCCTCCTCTGTGAGCAGGGAAGCTCTTGAGGAAAAACTAGGCGGAGTCAGCATGGCAGCAAGAAGTATACAGGTGTGAAGAGAATAAGAGGGAAGGGAAACGCACAGTAGCTCCAGGTGTTGTTGACGTCCTCCTCTGTAAGAGGGAAGCTCTTGAGGAAGAAGTAGGCACTGTCGCCACTGGCGAGCTGCGAGAGGTTGGTGGCTGCAGCTGATGCTGTGTTGAACCCGAACGGTGCCGCTCCCTCCTTGGCAGGCGAGCTGGCACGTTGCTGGTAGGGGTCAAAAGGGGAGGGGAGGAAGCAGGCAGAGGCACCAGTAGCAAGCTGCGAGGTGTTGTTCTGGGGAGAGCAGGAGCAGGGGAAAAGCAGCCCATCCAGCAGCGCCCTTGGCAAAAGTTGTGAGCGGCACAGAGAGGGGGCTTTTGAGGCAGGCACTGTATACCATGGTGCTAACAGGCCAAGGGCGTACCTGTTGATGCTCCACGAGGGGTAGGACTGGGGAAGGTACCCCCTTGTACGGTACCCAGCAGCGCTCTTATTGAACACTGTGAGCGGCACTGTGAGGGGGCCGACAGGCACGCACTGCCCCTTGAAGCACACAGAGCCATCAAGTCATGTAGGCTTACAAGTTACAAGGGCTTACGTGTTGGTGCTCCAGGTGGGGTATGACTGCGGCAGATACCCCTTGTCATAGTACAGCCACCCAGAGGCGCCCTTGGCAATAGTGGTAAGCGGCACTGTGAGGGGGCCAACAGGCAGGCACTGCCCCTTGAAGCACACGGAGCCGTTGGCGCAGTCGAGCTGCGGGGCGGAGAGGGAGGGCGAGTTGTCCACCAGCCCGTCGCAGTTGTCGTCCACTCCGTTGCACCTGGTAAGGGAGAGGAAGCATGAGCGGGGGAGCAGGGGAGCAGCGGGCTTTAGAGTCAAATCAAAAGCCAGCAGCAGGAGAGGGAGGGCGAGTTGTTGACGAGAGCATCACAGTTGTCGTCCATACATTGCAACTGATGTAGGAGCAGAGCAGAATGAGAGGAGCGAAGGGGGTGGGAGGGTGGAGGATTTAAAGTCAACCCAAGAGCCATCATGGTAACCACACTCTCAGACCGTGCTTTGATTTAGAACACCTACTCACACTTCCGACCTTGAGCGCAGAGGGTTCAGCTGGTTGTTTTGAGTTCCCAAGAACCAACCCAACCCAAGGGGATGTGCGCAGAGCAGTTTGTAGAAGACCCAACAATGCATGGCTCAACGTCAGCTCTACAGAATTTCCATGTAGCATTCACCCATGCGAATCACTCACAGACCCATTGGAATTGCTCCACACCCATGTGCACCACTCACACTTCCGGCCTGTGCACCGGTGCAGTGCGGTTCTGGAAGGCCCAGCAATGCAGGGCTCATTGAAGCACTTGTGATTCCCACCCATGCGCAGCACTCACTCGCGCTCCTTCCCATATCAGCTACTCACACTTCCGGCCCGTGCACGGGCGCCGTGCAGTTCTGGAACGCCCCCTCGATGCACGTCTCCACGCCAGCCCCACAGGGGTTGCGGCAGGGGCGCGTGAGAGGCAGATCGGTGAGCGGGTCGATGTCCACCTTGCCTGAAGTTGGGGGAGGGTTTCAGAAGAGTGCGAGGGAAAGGTGCATGTATGGTTGAGGGGGGGGGTGGTGAGGGGAGGGTGGTGAGAGGCAGGTGTGTGTGCAGGGGGTATGCGGGGGTTCCACCCTCCCCACCATCATTAGCCCATCGCACCTCCTGCAATATCAGCATCCGCTACAAGGTGCGCTGCTGCACCCCACTCCTCCAGCACGCATCTCCCACCATCTCCACGCTCTCTCACTCACCATCGTTGTTGTTGTCGAGCCCATCGCACACCTCCTGCAATATCAGCATACCGCTACAAGGTGCGCTGCTGCCCACACTCCCTCCAGCACGCATCCTCCACCTCCATGCTTCTCACTCACCATCGTTGTTGTTGTCGAGCCCATCGCAC
>BQMB01002125.1:0-48644 GCA_027943415.1 Closterium sp. NIES-67
CTATTGTGATTATAACAGCAATGGCGGCAAAGGCGCATCGGGATGGCAAGATGAAGAAACAGAGGAGTATTGCGGAATTTGAGAACGGGGATGAGGACGCACGACGTTTGAAGAGGCTCTTTGCCGTTGTGCACTTTATCTGCAAATCTGACGCCCCCATCGCCCTATTTGTTTCGTTGGTTCAATTCATGGCAAAGCAGGGGACTCCGGACATGCCCTGAAGGAGAACGGCACGTATTATTCAGAGTGAGTGTAGTCGAATGACACACCCTCTCACCCTGACCTATGTTATTGTCCGGCTTGGCTGTCTTTTTTAAGCTTCAAAATACACGACTGACTAGTCTGTTTAACTTTGCAGGTACGGTTTCGCCCAGCTGGTCGAAACCATGGTGGCCTACTTGCGCGCAAAGCAGTTGAAGCACATCCTGACAAGCTCGTACCTCGGCATTCAGCTCGACGAGAGTAAGGACAGGCGGCGGGGAAGCATCTCATCGTGTACTTGACTTTCCTACGGGACGAGGAGGTCGTCACCGAGTTTTATGCGCACCTCACAGTGGACAAATGCGACGCGGCTTCGCTGCAAGCTATCCTCCTCACGCATCTCGAGGCAACCGGTGTGGACCTCCAGAAGATCTGCGGCATCAGCACGGACGGCGCGAGCATCATGACGGGCGCGTCGACCGGGCTGGTGGCACGGCTGCGGTCCCGCATCCGCACCTCTTGCCACTGTGTCGCGCATAGGTAAGAGCAGTGTTTAGAGGCACCAAATTAAAAGCATGCTGTACATCTTCCAATACAGTCACCCCCTTTTGACTACGCACATGCTTACCTTGTGTGCAGGGAAGCTCTTGCTGCCAAGGATGCGGCAGCTGACTTTCCCAACCTTGCCATTGTTGACAAGGTCGTGAAGTCACTTGCAGAGGTCCTCGGGCAGGTCTATTGTCTTGCATTCACGTTTCAAGCAGCTCCAGGATGTCGTCTCAGAGATGAACCTGGAGTTGCAGGGAATCCACAACATCAAATGGTTATCCGAGGTGAGGCATCCAGAGGCTAGTCGAGGTATTCCCTGCCGCCATCATGCTCCTGTCGGAGCATGACCGGCATGCGTACACCATGGTAATTTGCTTGAAATTCCATTTCCTACTCTACTTCCTTGCCGATGTCCTCAACGAGCTCAACCTGCTCAACCTGAAGTTTCAGCGCCGCCAGGTAAATGCTACTGCATCTCGATGTGCGGCTTTATAAATGACTCATTTCTAACATCTCTTTGCTTTTCCTTCAGGTCGACGTCACCCACGTTTGCCAAATGGTGGACAACACCAAGCTAACTCTGCGCAGCCGCTACGTCAACTATGGCGAGGCCTTCGGTCATGGCAACATGGCCCTAGAGGAGTTCATCAAGAAGCACTCATCACCACATAACCGCGAGGTGACAGTCGAGGGCGTGGACGGCGATGGCACCTGGCTCATCCACACCTACACGCTGCACGAGAAGGCTCTTCCTGGACAAATCAGTGGCGGGGACATGAAGTCGCTGATGACCATGGCAACTGCGTTCGTGCTCGGGCTGCTGGACAGCATTGATTCCCGCTTGGCAGATCTGAAAACCCTCAAACTGCTCCAAGCTCTTCTGGCAGGGAGAGTATCCACGGACCATCCAGAAGCGGGAGTGATGATTTCCTCTGTGGCTGACTGGTTTACGCAACCTGTACAAGCGTGAACCCTCATCTCCCGATACCCTGCCTGGTGAACCCTCAACTACAGCAAGCTGTTCCGCGGCTAGTTTCTCCATTCCTCAGTCCTCACTGCCAAACCCATTGATTCGCGCATGTATTGACTATGCAATTGCAATTTTCTCCCAATTGTGCTCACTCCATAATTTCCCCATCGTGTCCTGCGCCTGCCCCACCCTTATTCCAAGCATCAATTGGACAAAGGCTCAGAAGGAACTGACTCAGTTTACGACTATCATGTCAACACATTGCAAGGACTACGGCTTTCTCGACGGCCTGAAGAACATGCTACGATCCCTTGACTAGCAGACGGCCTACCCAAACTTGATGCATCTGTGGATCGCTGTGGCAGTGCTTCCTCTGAGCACTGTCGAGTGCGAGCGGGGTTTCAGTCGCCAGAATGGAATAAAGAGCTGGCTCCGCGGGAACCTGTGCGACGCGAAGCTGTCGGATCTTCTGTCCATTTCTCTCCTCGATTACGACATGGAGTGGGACTCGATGATGGAGAGGTGGCGGGCAGGGAAAAAGCGGCGGCCGGCAAAGGAGGTTGTCATGGCACAAGCGGCACGCACGCAGAAGAGGAAGATGTCAGAGGCAGCAAGAGCAGCCAAGAGAGTAGCAAAGAGAGCAGCAGTAGCAGCAGAGTCAGCAGCTCGGCAAGCTGCAGCAATGGCCGAAGCAGAAGCGGCAGATGAGGCCCTGAACCCTGGAGTCGCCTACTGGAGGAGGAAGGCAAGAGGCAAGGCTACTGCGATTGACCTGGATTCTGAGAGTGAAGAGGAGTAGCAGGACAACCCCTTTGCAAGTGACAGTGAAGATGAGTGAAGTCCTGTGTCAGCATTATTCTATGCTCGACCGACTGTCAATGACGTGCCATTGAAGTGCTACTGGCTAGTGAAGTGTATAGATTGTCATGTAGTATCGTTGGGTTACATATTTAATGGTAGATTGATTTCTGAATTGTATTTCTAGCCTAGAGTGTTAGGTTATTTCAGCTATTTTAAAAGCTGTAGGACTTATGTCCACGGATGCGTATGCTAGACTAATATTCGAAGAAATCAGACAAGCCTGTAAACTTCGTCTGAATAGTCAGACAGCCCTGAAAATTTTGTCTGAAAACTCAGACGAGAGCCAAATTTTCATCTAATGGTCAGACGGACGCACAAAAGTTGGTCTAACGATCAGACGCCCCTAAATCCTAGCAAGGACCCTGGTTACCACCCTTGCAATCGCAACGGTGAATCGCAACCTTCGGTTGCGACCCTTCAAGTCCCTTCGTCCTTTCATATTCTTTCGTCCAACTTCCTCGTGTTACCTCCGTTGACTCGCGTACTCGATACGACTTTCCTCGAGTGTAGTGTTACACTTCAGAAACACTTAAGTCATCGAGGTATTTCCAATACTCCCCTTCGTTTCTGGAGTGCTGACGTGTCCGGAATCGGTGACGTTTATCTGCCCGGTCAGCAACATGCAGTAATCGAACTTTGCCTTTGCCAGTTTCTTCGTCAGGTAATGTGCAGCCATTACTGTCGTGGGGCAGTAACTGAGTTAAAGTCTCCCTTCGCGATCTCATCCTTGACGAAGAAATACCGTAGAGCGATGTGCTTGGTTTGATTGGCGAACCCGTTTTTGTTCGCGATTTTGATCGCGGATTGGTTGTCACAAAATAGCGAGAAGACGGGCATGGTCGCGATTTTCGCTTCCTCGAGTAGCTCCCGTAGGTAAAGTCCTTCTTTAGTCACAAAGCAGAGAGCGATGTATTCCGTTTCAGCCGAGGATAACGCGATTAGTTCCCGCTTGCTCGATTGCCAGGAGATAGTCCCGATAGGCTCTAGTCGGTAGATGTAGCCCATTCTGGAGCGACGATTCTCCCTATCTCCCGCGTGGTCGGCGTCGACGTAGCCGAGTAGCTGTACGGACGATGGCGTTACTTTGCTGTAGGTAAGTCCGGTCGTCGGCGTAGAGATGAAGTAGAGCAGTGCTCGATTTAGTTCCTCGAGATCCTCTTGCTCCGGCTGCTTCAGGTGTGTCAGTTGGCTCGCGCTGTAGGACAGATCCGGTCGGCAGGTTACTGCTGTGAACAGTAGACAGCCGAGCTTTTGTTGATATTCCTGGATTTGCTTCGCGGGGAGCTTCGCGGAGGTTTCACTATTGTTCCCGTAGCGATAGGGAGTCGCGACTGTGACTGGCGTTAGGTCGAATTTCTTCGCGACAACGCCTGCGTATTTTCCGGCGTGTAGGTAGAACGCCGAGCTGTCTTCGACGATGTTTAGACCTAGGTACTGGCTCACGGTGTCTGACACCGTGAGTGTTAAGTCACTCCTCAGCTCCCCTTCGAACCAGGTGGTGACGTCGGTAGTGGAGCCGACGTAGAGTAGGTCATCAACGTAGACGATGAGTAGGACGAAGTCCCCCCCTTCTGTAGTCGGTACATGCCTTGATCGTCGGCAGCTGCAGAAAACCGATCCCGATGAGGCGGCCGTGAAGGTGCTACTGCCAGAGCCACGGGGCTTGTTTAATTCCGTAGAGGGATTTTACCAGCTGGCACACTTTTGTGGGATCGTTGATGAATCCGTGGGGCTGCTCGACGAAGATTTCGGCATCCACATGTGCGTACAGGAAGGCATTGGCGACATCGATCTGGCATAGTGGTAGCTTTTCGTGGCCGCGATGGCGAGCAGAATGCGCAGGGAAGTGTGTCGGGAGACTGGGGCGAATGTCTCCGTGTAGTCGGTTCCGTATCACTGGTCGAATCCTCGTACGACCCAGCGAGCCTTGAAGCAGTCGATGGAACCATCCGCATTAGTCTTGATGCGGTACACCCATTTCCCGAGAGCACATTCTTCCCGTTGGTTTTTGTTGCAGGTACCAGTTTCCACGTATTTCAGTCTTGCAGGGCCTTCAGTTCCTTTTCCATTGCTTCCTTCCATTTCGCCTTGTGTTCCCCCCCAGAGCCTGCGACAGAGTCGTTGGCTCGCGCGGTGACGGCGGCGGCGGGCTCTGGACGGCGACCCATAGTCCAAGTATCTGCAGGCCCGTGGGTGTGTGTCGAGGGGAATTGTCATTCTCGGGATAAGTTGCTTCGTCTCCGTCCTCAGGGTCAGGTAAGAAATTGGGTCTGATGCGTTCGGAGATATTTGTGTCGACCGGTTGGGGTTGTGTAACCTTGGTCAGTGAAGTGGTAATAAGTGTCGAGGTTGTTACTATCGAGAGGATTATCGTTGTCGAATGGAACTGGCACGGAGCAGTAAGGGAGTGGTCCGGCAGCTTCCGAGGCTTCAGGTAGTCTTCTTCTGCTGCGTCAGCTTCGGCAGCACGGTCGGCGAAGGACCGATGGCCCTCGAAGCGTCGGTGGGTCTTCTGTGTTGGCGATGTTGTCCAGGTAATGCTGCAGTGTCAGTCGCTCGTAGAAAATCACATCACGTGAGGCCACGGTGCTTTTGTCCTGAATGTCGAAAGTTTCCATGCTTGGAAATGTTTTGCGATGCCGAGGTGTAGTCCCACCGTGCTCGTTGAGAGAATCGTCCTGCTCGGGCTGTGTGGGGTCTGTACTGTACCATGCAACCGAATACTCGAAGTAATTCTATGCTGCCCAGTTTTCCTGTCCACAGCAGGTGCGGTGATGCGTTGTTGGGAAGTGGCGTCGAGGACAACAAATTGTGCAGGTGGACTGCATGCGTCATCGCGTCAGGCCAAAGCGTGTTGGGCAGTCTCATCCCCAGGAGCAGCTTCCGCATCATCGTCCGCAAGGTTCTGTTCATCCTCTCTGCGACCCCCTGCTGCTGGTGAGCATAGGGTAGAGACACCAGGCGTCTGATGCCTCTTTCTGCCAAGTAGTTCCTGAATCGTTGTGACTGGTACTCCAGTGCCCCGTCTGACTGGAAACTCTTGAGTTGCGAGCCCGATTCTCGCTCAGCGATGGGGAGCCACGTCGTGAAGGCTTCGAACGCTTGATCTCGTGTCTTGAGGTTGTAGTGCCAGACGTATCGTGTCGCTGCGTCGATGAACGTGATGACATAGTTGTAGTCTGCTTCACTGTTGTCTCGAGGCATATTTAAGATATCGCTGTAGACTTTTTCCATCAGTGCATATGCAGGTGCGCTTGGATTGTGGTGCGACCGAAAAGGTTGGTGGGGAAGATCAGCCTCGGGACACGTGAAGCATCGTGCGCGGGGTCGTCGAAGTTCCTGGCCGCTCGTTGTGAGAAGGGCGTCCTTTTCTAATACTCCGGCTTGTATGGTTTGTAGTACTGTGCTGTTTGCAGGGTGTCCGAGGCGTTGATGCCAGATGTCGTCAGGAGCGCGATGGCCGAGTGAGCGTTGGTACATATCGGCGTTGGAGAAAAACGCGACGAGCGTGGCGGGACTGCGGCAGACTCCTCGGGCGATGGGCATGAGTTGATCTGCTTGGGATGGCGGTCCTCGGGTTGCTGGTGGTGGCGCACGGCTGGGTCCTGCTGCTGCTACTACAGGTGATGTTGGGTGAGTGACGCTTGCTGGTACTTGTCGTTCTTGTCGGATGACTACTAATGCTCGTGTTCTCTCTGCTGCAGGGATGGTATTGGAGTACCAAAATCCGTCTGGAGTGAAGTCGGGGTAAAGATCTGGCGGATGCGTCCAGGCAGCAAATGACAAGATGCCGTCGCTGTCGACAGTTCCGCGGTCAGGGCCGAAGTCCAGCACGAAGACGCCCGACTTCAGGAGAGCGCGACCGATGAAGAGGCCGCCCTTCCCGTGGTAAAGTCAAAATTCGTTGGCGTCCGAGTCGCATTCCAGGTGAATCCCCTTCGCCATTAACTGGCTGACGCTTAGTAGATTGTATCCCAAGTTGTCGGACGATGAGAACTTTGTTGGAGGTTGTAGTATGACGTTTGTCTCCATTGACTGAAGTGAACCACTCCTTGTCTATTTGTTTTCAGGTTCTCATTGTTGGCGACGGTGATGATGACATCGCAGGTGAGGGCGTCGTTCTCGTTGCCACGAAGCGCCCAGAAGAACACATGTGTTGGCCGCAGCAACTGTCCAAGAACCAGGTGTTTCGCCCGGTGGGTTCGGCGTTGGCGACTGCAGCGTACGTCGGGGTTGAACCTGGAGACCTTGTGAGCATGGCGGTGGCAGTTCCTCTTTGTCTGGAGCATAAGTGGGTGGGACTCGGGTCTGCAGCTGTCGATCCGTACCATGCAGTTGATGATGTTTGGTGTGTCTCGTGCAGGTGTAGAGGAGCGGCTTGGCGGATTCTCTGAGTTGAGGCGACTTGAGGATCTGCTGGACGATAAACTCGAGGGCGCGTGTAGTTAACCTTGGAGTGTCCGGATGTCTGACAATTGTGGCAGAACGGCGGCACGACGGTGAGACCTCTTGTGTCATATCGACTCTGCTTATCGCGTCGGTTGTAGTTGTTGTCGTTTCTTCTTTGAGTGTAGAAGACTAATGGCTGTTGCTTGTTCCGTGGTTGTCTTTCTTCAAACAGGTCCATCTCCTGCTGTTCGGCATGAAGCTCGGCGCAGAGGTGCATCTCGGAGATTCGTCCGTGGGCGCGAAGAAGCGAGCGGTGGTTCTCCATTCTGGCCCAAGCCCGGCGAGGACAAGTGTCACGAAGCTTTCTTCAGTGATTGTCCCTCCGCGCCGAAGCAGGCGGTCGCGGAGTGTCTGACAGCGACTCATATACTACATCGCTTTTTCCTCGGTCTTCATTTGTATTGTGGTCAACTGCTGCATGAGTCTGCTTTGTGTCACGCTGTCATTTGCTTGATAGAGGCACTTCAGATGATGCCAAGCGAGCTCCACGGAGTTTCCGTAGCTCCGATACGTTCTGATGCCCTGTTGCTCTTGTGGTGACAGGTTCGCAGGAGAACTGTGTACGCCAGCAGCGACTGATAAGTGAAGATTTCTTGCTCCTTTGCAGTGCCATTACTTGGAAATGGCAGGGACCCGTTGAAGTATCCCAAGAGGTGCGCGGCCTCCATCAGCAGCTCGAACTCAAAACTCCAGGTAAAGAAGACGTGCCCGTTGAATGGTGAAGATGTCTGCAGTTTGATCACATGTGAAAACTGCGCCTGGAGACTCAATATCTCGTTTGGTGTCTGTTGTGATACAGCTGCTGTCGGTTGAGCACGGGGCGGCATGAACTCGAACGTCCCTGGTGAAGAGTGATAAGGCGCAAAGGTAGGCGCCTGATTGTGCCGCCCGAATGATGAGTTGTCGAGACTCATTGGTGCTAATCCCATATTTCCCCCGTTGCTCTGTGTTGAATGCGCAGGTGTCCCTTTTCTGCTGCTGCTGGTCAAAGTGCGACATGAAGATGAAGAACCTTTCCATAAGGTTTGGGTCCACGCCTGAAGAGGGTGAAGGGGTCACCATTTCTGGTACCCTTCCTGTTGTTTCTTGAGCAGCGCCGGTCTCAGTTTGTAGTCCTGAAGTGTGTAGTCCAGAGATGCCGGGTTGAGTGTCTTGGCCGCTGGGTGAGCCCGTAGAAGACTTCTTGCCCTTGTTGTCCATGACTTGTATTTGATGAAGTTCTGATATGCTGACTGTAGATAGAATGTTGTTGATGGGAGTTTGGTCTCTGACCAACTCTCATACCATGTTGGGCTGAGAAAAACCCTTGGGGATCTTTTCTGAGACTAAGTCCCACTTATACAAGATGCTTGAGTAGTGCAGTGGAAGTGTTGAGTAGTTGAACCCTTGCACTAGTATGTGAGAGCAAGTGATTGATTAAAAGAAACAAGCATACAGCAATGTATAGAAAATAGGAAATAAAGCAGTTGTAGAATACAGTTGAAGGAATGGTTATCGAGTCGCACAACGACTCGATTGTCGGTTCGGTTACCACCCTTGCAGTCGCAACGGTCAATCGCAACCTCCGGTTGCGACCCTTCACAGTCCCTTCGTCCTTTCGTATTCTTTTGTCCAACCTCCTCGTGTAACCTCCGTTGACTCGCGTACTCGATACGACTTTCCTCGAGTGTAGTGTTACACTTCAGAAACGCTCAAGTCCTCGAGGTATTTCCAACACATGCCCTGAACCTCGTCAGTCTGAACCACGCAGAAGAGCGCAAGAGTCATTGCACGGCACTGAAGCGTGCGAGTCTGGGAACAGGCAGGCATGTGCAGAGGACTTAGGAAAACGCTCTAAAGGCGTGTGTCTTACGGTTCCGCTTATGGAATTTCCGGAACTAGTTCCGGAACTGGCGAAGATTTTGCTTGGGGAGGAGCTCGCGAAGCCCTGTCGAAATGTGTTGCGAAATGTGTAACCAGACCTGGTTCCGGAACTTGTTGAGTTCCGGAACTGTAAGACACACGCCTTCGGATTCTGGCAGGAACCAGGGCTGACGTTCAAAAAAAGGCACTCTGATCTTGCCCCACAAAAAAATTCCCGAGTCTGAAGGGTCATTTTTCAAAAAATTCGCTACTCTGAAATCTCAGTGTCCAAGATTTAACGAGTCTGAAATACTCAGGGTTCAGAATGTCGACTCAGAGTCCTGCGCCCAAGTCGAATCTTGTATTTGCAGAGTTCACACCAGGGTCTCAGATTCGTTTTATGGAGGCTGATTGCTCAGGCCTGCCCTTATAGAACCCATTTTTGTTAGGGTAGTTTTTATTTGATTGCCTGAAATTTCAGGCTGAATTTTCCGTAAAGCTGACGAATCAGGCCTGGGTTTTGAAACGTGCTGTATCAGTGACGATGGCTGCAGTTCGCCGCGTAATCGAAGGAAAGTTTTCTCAGGAATTGCCGAAACCCCACCAACTTGCTGTATCCGCGCAGTTTGTCTAACGATAAATCACGTCCCTCGCGCGCGCACTGCTCTAGCCTTCTTCGGGCAACCAGCGTGATACAGTACTTGGTCTAAGGACCAGTCATGCTCCTCATAATTGCTCCTAGTACAGTACCTCGGACTTTGCGTGATTTTGGTCTGACGGCCAATCACAGCCTCACACCTGCTCCGGGTACGGCGAAGCACGTCGAAGGACAATGCGTGTACAGTACAGCAGCAGGGAGTTTGTCTGTGATGGGTCATTGCAAGTGTGTGATTGGTTGTTGAGGGACTTGTGCCACCCGCTCAGAGGACGACAAAAAAAATCAGGGGAAAGGGGGTGCGGGGAGAATGTCTCTAAAAATGGAAGACTTAGCCGATTTTTGTGGGTGTTGGGGGTGTTAGAGGGGTGTCTCTAGAACATGACTTCAACGATTTTTATGGGCTGCTGGTTGTGCTGGGGGAACTGTCTCTGGCTGCTAGGACTTGGCCAGATTTATAGGTTGCGGGGCGGGGTGTGTGAAAGGACTTGACTCTGGCCGTTGGGGATTTGGACGAAATTTTTGGGTGAGGGCAGGTAGGTATGTTTGTCTCAGGGTCCGTACGCGCTGTGCTCTGAAAACTCAGTATCCACAAACTGCCAAAGTCTGAGATTCTCAGGATAAAAAACATATAACTCTGAAGGGTTCAGCATTCAGAAATTGGCAAGTCTGAAAAATCAAGATCGGCAAAAAATAGGTCTGAAATTACAGACAATCAGACTAAAATAGTATGATAAAATCAGGCCTGGCAGGAACACTCGCAGGTGGCATGACGTGTCACGTGCAGATAGCCCTCTCTCTTTGCCCAGCAATTTCAGGGTTCCTCCACCCCGCCCCCAGTCCAGTCAAGCAACGAAGCAGAAAAAATAGTGTGGAAGCACGATAGTAGGGACTTAGCCAGAAAAATCGGGCTGCTAGGGGTGTGTGGGGGAATGTATCTTGCAGTTAAGGACTTCGCCAATTTTTTTGGGTCGGTGTGGTGTGTTGATGAATGACTCTGGTGTGGGAGGCTTAACCGAAAAATTGTTGTTGCGAGGGATGTGTGGAGAATATCTCTTGTGTGGGGCACTTAGCCGGAAAAACTAGGTATTCTAAGGGTGTGGGGGAATGTACAGTATCTGGCAGTCGAGGACTTAGCCAAAAAAATCTCGGTTGTGGGGGGGGGAGGGGGGAGGGATGAGGGGACGAAGAGGAATGTCTCGGAGTCTCTGACAAAAAAATACGCGTTAATCTATGATTTCTCAGACAAAAGTCTACACCTGGTCTGAACTTTCAGACGGAATCTTATGGCTTATCCGGACGATCAAACGAATTAATTTAGCCCATCAAAAAATCAGATGAAAGGAAAAAAAAACAGGTCTGATTTTCAGACCATCAGACCGATTTCGTCTGATATCTGAGACCCTGGTGACCACACGGGTTCGATTCCCAGTGTGCACCGGAGAGCAGGGTCCTCGATTGCCTTGGAACACTTTCTAAGCGATCAGACGGGCCCTTCGTGTCAACAAATATATTTATGTAGCTTAACTAGGTCATATTTGTTTATAACCTAGCTAGTTTAGTTCTTAGTAAGTACTGTCAACGTATATATATATATTTGTATGTAGAAGTTATAGGCTAGATAGGTTTGTGTTCTTAGAGGGTACAACTCCAGCCTTAAATCTCCCTTGTTCTCTCTTGTTTCCAGTCATTCTGCTATTCTAACATGGTATCATAGTAGGTTAGGTCCACCCACCTGCTTCCGCCCCTCGCCCTAGCCTACCGCCCCGTCGTACCCTAGCCTTACCGCACTCCACCGACCCCTAGCATGCCCGCCGGCCCCTAGCGCGCCTTAGCGGGCCCCTTGCGCCTTAGCGAGCCCCTCGCGCCTTAGCGGGCCCCTCGCGCCTTAGCGGGCCCCTCGCGCCCTAGTTGGCCCCTCGAGCCGTAGTCGGCCCCTCGCGCCCCAACCGGCCCCTCGCGCTGTCGTCGGCCCCCGCGCCCCTACTGGCCCCTCGCGCCCCTACTGGCTCCTCGCGCCCCTACTGGCCCCTCGCGCCCCTACTGGCCCCTCGCGCCCCTACTGGCCCCTCGCGCCCCTACCGGCCCCTCGCGCCCTAGCTGGCCCCCCGTGCCCAAGGTGGCCCCTCGCGTCCACGCTGGCCCCTCGCGCTTTCGCCGGCCCCTTGTGCCCGAGCCGGCACCTCGCGCCCTCGCTGGCCCCTTGCGCCCTAGCTGGCCCCTAGCGCCCTAGCCATCCCCTCGCGCCCTCGCTGACCTCTAGCGCCTTCGCCGGCCCCTTGCGCCCGAGCCGGCCCCTCGCGCCCTCGCTGGCCCCTTGCGCCCTAGCTGGCCCCTACCGCCCTAGCCAGCCCCTTGCGCCTTCGCCGGCCCCTTGCGCCCGAGCCGGCCCCTCGCGCCCTCCTCGGCCCCTTGCGCCCTAGCTGGCCCCTCGCGCCCTCACCGGCCCCTCGCGCCCTAGCTGGCTCCTCGCGCCCCGGCTTCTGACGCGCTCTCCTGGCCCCTAGCGCTCCGCTGGCCCTTTTCGTCCCACCGGTCCGGCATGCCTCCGGCCCTCCTCGGCCGCCTGCCCTGCTTCCCCCACTGGAGCGCCCCTCCAGACTCTCCACTTGGATGTCTAGGGCCCAGCCCCCGTCCCTGGACCGCGTCGCGAGCGCTACGTTCTCGTGCTCGTCGACGACTTCATACGCTACACCACGCTGTTTCCCCTGGAGCGGAAGGCCGACGTGCCGAGGTTCTTATCCTTTGGTAAGTAGCTGCGCGCCTCCACCGCAATCTCCCTGTGCTGTGCCTCCACTTTGACCGTGGCAGCGAGTTCGCCTCTGGTCGGCTTGGTCAGTTCTGTCGTGCGGAGGGCATCACCGAGACGTACACCCTGCCGGACTCCCTGCAGCAGAATGGGGTCACTGAGCGATGCATCGGTTTGGTCATTGAGGTGGCTCGTACCTCCATGATCTATGCCGGTGCACCCTATTTTCTGTGGCCGTTCGCCGTTCGCTACGCCGCTCACCAACTTAACCTCTGGCTGCGCTCCCAGCGGCCGCACGTTTCGCCGACCCTTCTGTGGATCGGGTTCCCTGGCGACGCGTCTATGTTCCACGTATGGGGCTGCCTCGCTTACGTTCGTGACGCCACTTTCGACGAGTCTGTCTCATTTTACCACCGCTTTCCCCACCGAGGTCTCCCGGTTTCCCCCCCCCTACTTCTGGTTCCCACTCCCCCAGTCGCCCCTGTTCCCCTCCCTCCCCGTCCTGCTCCGTCTAGTGTGTCTCACATCACTCCCCTCCCTTCGGTTGCCCCGGTCGAGAAGTCGGCTGACTCTGGTGGCCCCGCGGCGCAGTTTGCACTGCCTGTCCTTCCCCCGGTGTCTCCTCCTCCCCCGTTGCTGTCGCTGCCGCCATTGCAGCAGCCGTAGCCGTTCGTGGACTCTGGGGGTGCTGGCGTTGAGGAGGGTGCTAGTCCTGGCGTTCCTGTGGCTTGTCCCAGCGGGCTCGGGGGTGGCTCTGGTGCAGGAGAGGGTTCTCGCTCTGGGGGTGCTTGTTCTAGGGGTGCTGGAGTGGAGTGTTCCGGAGGTGACCGTGGTGCAGCTGGTGGTCCAGGTGTCGGCGTCGAACAGCAGCCGCAGTCGCCGCCGGTGTCCGCCCTTCGCCTGCTCGGCCTTCCCTCCCCCGACCGCTCGCCCGCGCCTCCCCCCTCGCCTCTTCCTCTTCCTATCCACGGTCCTGTGTTTCCTCCGCCGGACTCGTCCCCAGCCCGTTTCCCACCTCGTTCCCCTCGTGTTACTCCTCCTCTGTCTCCTGACCGGACGCCTCCGTCTCAGGTCTGGTCCCGCCGTCCCTCTCGTGCTCGTCCCGTCTCTCCTGTTCAACGTTCGCACCCCATCTTGCTTCGTTCCCACGCGTCTCGTCCTCCTCACCTGCCTTCGCCTCCTCCGTCGTCGCTCGCTGTCGCGCCTCCCCCTCTGTCTGACTACCTTCATGCTGCTCGTCCTCTTGTTCCTCGGGTCCTTGCCTCCCTTGTTACCGACCCGTCTATTCCTGTCTCCAGTCTTGACACTCTTGTCGGTACTTGCTAGGATTAAGGACGGAGTCTAGGTGAACTTAGGAGCTAGAATTACTCAAAATATAAATCCGAAATTCTGGGCAGAAAAGTCGCCTTCACAAGAAACGACGTCGACAAAAAACTAGCCGTGAGAATGTCACGAAACTTGGATATGTTGTAGCTCTTGATCTCAGCTACCGTTTCCAATTTGAATCACGGTGATTGATGAAGTATTCGCGACACTATGGCTTTCGACGCATTAGAGGGTAAGCTGTAGGAGGAGAACTTAACTCAATCTCAAAAGTTCAATCAAAGTTCAAGAATCTCACAAGGAATTAAAGGAGCAAGAGAAAGGTTGGGATAGAAAGAGAAGAATGAGAGGGAAGGTCCCAAGAGAGTCCCCAACCAAGGAAACCCCATAAACACAAAGATTCCCTCCCTATAGGAACCCCAACTTTGACATTTGTCCCTTCCCAACCAATCCAACCAAGCTGGCCACCCTTGCCAACCTAGCTTGGTTGTTCCCAACCAATTTGCAGCTGTTACAGTAGAGTGACAAATTTCCCCAACCCCAAAGGTCCCAACTCCATATAGAGTCACCCCACAACTTCACTTTGTAACCGCCGCAATTGTAACGCAAGCTCATGAACTTTGAATCTTCATAGCTTTCGCGTTCTTGCTCCGATTGAAGCGATTCTTGTTGCGTTGGAAAGATCTTCTCAAGATCTATCGTCAAAAATACCTGCTCAGACAGAATAACACAAAACACATTCCCAAACTCCAGAACACACACCACACAAATTCCTTCACACACAGTCAAACCATACATGCGAATTGAAACAGGGATGGGAGGCAGACAGAATGTGATAGCATATGATGACATCACACAACAGTACTGTCGCTGACTTCGCCTCTACCCGCCGCCTTGACTATACCACCGCTCTGGTCTCTGACCTTGTCGGTCCTCCGTCTGTCGGGGGTGCTCCTGCCCTTGGCAGTGACGTCCTAGAGGACAGGCAGTACGAGCTTACATTCCTGTCCGAGGCTGCTCCCCATCTCTGTTCCATGCTGCTAGTCCCTGTGGGTGAACTAGACGCCTTTGATATCCCCACCCCTCGCACCTACGCTGAGGCGACCTCGGGACCCTGGGACTCTCAGTGGATAGCTGCCATGGAGCAAGAGATGGCATCTTGGAGATTCACAGGCACCTATGTCGACGCTGTTCTTCCACCTCGGGTGAATGTAGTCGATGGACAGTGGCTCTTCAAGGTGAAGTGCCCCCCTGGAGAGCCATCTGTGTTCAAGGCATGCTATGTGGCTAGAGGCTTCAGTTAGCGAGAGGGGGTGGACTTCTTTCAGACCTTCGCCCCGACCCGAAGATGACTACTCTTCGGGCGCTGTTACAGGTAGTAGCTCACCGTGACTACGAGCTTCACTCCCCCGACTTCTCCACTGCGTTTCTTCAGGGCAGCCTACATGAGCAGGTCTACCTGCCCTGTCCTCAGGGCTTCACCGGTACCTTCCCTCCTGGAACCGAGTGGCTCCTTTGGCGCCCGGTCTACGGCCTGCGTCAGGCGCCCCGTGAGTGGCACGACACGCTGCGTGCTATGCTAGCTGACCTGCAGTTCTTTCTGTCAGATGCAGACCCTTCGCTCTTCGTTCGTGCTGGCCAGACTGCGTTCTACATTCTTGTCTACGTAGATGATCTGGTCTTCGCTACTGCAGAAAGAGATGCACTAGCTCGCTTTGTGGCCTGAGGCAAACACCGACCACAGCACTGGTCGGCCGCTAAGAGGGTTTTGCGTTATCTTGCAAGTACATCGGGCATGGGGCTAGTGCTGGGAGGATATAGGCCAGTGGTCCTTACTGGGCACACAGACGCTTCTTGGGCAGACGACGCTGAGACCCTCAAGTCCTCTCAGGGCTACTGTTTTAGCCTTGGTTCTGGTGCCGTCTCGTGGATGTCCACTCGCTCCTCGTCTGTTGCCCAGTCTAGCTGTGAGGCTGAGATCTACGCTGATGCCATGGCGGCATAGGAGCTCCGCTGGCTGACCTTCTTGCTTGCCGACTTAGGTTAGCGGCCTAGCTCTGCCCCGGTCGTGTACGCTGACAACATGGCCATGATCCTACTGTGTCAGGAGCCACGACTTGAGGGCAGAGCAAAGCACATTCAGCTGCGGTACTTCCTCCTGCGCGAGCTACAGCAGCGTCGCCAGGCCCGCGTAGTACACTTGGCCTCCGGTGCCAGCACAGTTGATATCTTGATTGTGTACTATATCTTATATTATCTTGACTGGCCTTGTGGCTCTTGTTCCATTGGTTGGACTAGTAGTGCCACCCTGGGTTGCTCTTGTTTCCTTTGTACTCTTGTAGACTAGTCCTCAGACCCTTGCCTGAGAGGTTGGACTAGTAGTTCCACCCTGAGCTGCCTGTCATGTGCTAGTCATTGCCCCTTGTCTAGCCTAGGGGGTGTGTCAAGCGAGTGTGGCGAGCGAGCGGCATTTCACTCGTGGCATTCTCAGAGGACACGTACGCAGTAGCACTGCTAGTATGGGTGACGTTCAGGAGCGTGTACATCAAGCGGCAGCATCGTGTGAGAGCGACGATATAGGGTGGCGAAGCGTTGTTGGAGGAGGACTGGTTGAGTTCGATGATAGCGATGTTATGCCCAACATCATACCGGAAAGCTCTGTGGCAAGGGACGTCGGGATAGCGCCTAACTATGGCTACTTTAAGTTTCACTCCAGACAAGATCGCTGTGCCTATGCCGCTAGAAGGGCGTCACGACGTGTCATCTTGGGTAGAATCGATTGAGCCTCAGCTCAAGATAGCTCAGCTCAAACGCTTTATCGACAACTCCACCCCTACTCCTGCAACGTACGCAGCAGCACTTCTCTCGCAATTCCGAGTTGCTCAGTTACTGACGTTTACGACGATTTCCCGTTGTTGCTCCCCCCAAATGCAAGCCACTCTTAAAGCGTGCCGCTTGAAGGTAGATGCCGGATTGCAGGCTTGGCAGTTCATCATGCAAATGTACATGGCGAAAGACGACTTGTATATTGGTCAGTTAGTGTAGGCGCTCACTAACTTCAAGATGGGAGAGCATGACTCCACCACGTCTTACTGCAACCGTGCACTGCAGCTTCTCGTAAATCTCAAAATGGCCGGCGTAGACTTCTCGCAGGCGTCGTACATTACCCACGTCGTAAAGGGGTTTTTGCAGCAGTATAACCTCTTACGTCGTACGTTAAAGCTGCCGCAGGTGCGCGGTGAGTTAAACGACGACACCCTCGCTAGTTACATCATAGAGGAGGAATGCGATTTGGCGGTAGAAGAGCGAAAGGACTTCTTCCCTCCCCAGGCAAACCTGACCTTCCCAAAGAGGTTTGGAAAGCCTTCATTTCTCCCGAAGCAGGATACGCTTCCTGCCCCTTCCCCATCCACTCCTGAGCAACAGCCATTGGCGAAGCAGTCAAGGTGGGGTGGTGAAGGAGAGGGGAAGGGGAAAGGGGCGAAGGGGGGAGCGCAAAAAGAGGGGAGAAAGCCTTTCAAGGGGAAATGTTATTCGTGTGGCCAGTCAGGGCATGACGCTTTCCATTGCCCAGAGCATGAGGACAAGGAAGCGCAGAAGGGGCAAGGGAGTGGGGGTGCCACTGGAGGTGGTGGCAACAGCAAGGAAGGAAGCTGTTCGGGGGGCGGAGGACAGTCCGTCTGTGTGACGGTGGAGCCAATCCTGGCGCAGCAGCCTTCGATCTTCATGGAGCTGGAGGCCGGGGAAGGCTTGCAGGCTGTCGCAGCTGCTGTGAAAGCCAACCCGAGTGTTGTGCTTTTGGACAGTGGCTATTCCCACCACCTGATGGGCGATCGGGCAACATTTGTGGAGCTGATCAATGATAGTTCCATCAGCCAGGTTTGCGGGTTCAACGGCGCGACATAGCCAGTACAAGGGAGGGGCACCATTGCTCTCCTCGGAGAGGGGGGCAAACGTGTCTTGGTGCCGGACGTACTGTATGTGCCAGGGGTGCAGGCAAGCCTTCTCTCCTCAGGGCAGCTGCAGGATACCCGAGTGCAGTTGTTGGATATAGGGGAGCGGACACTCCTGTATGCACCTGATGGATCTCTCCTGGGGCGTGCGGAATTCAAGGGGCGAGTGCTGTGTACCAACTTCCAGCCGTGGCCTGCTGAGCGCGCTGTGGGCGAGTCTCTGGCACTTCGTGCGTTGGCCTCCGGCATGCGGTCGTCGGCTGACATGTGACACGCTTACCTTGCACACATTTGTGTTGACACGATTTGGCGTACTACAGCTCACGGGTCAGTGATGGGCTTGGAGCTGGAGAAAGGGGGGAAGTCGGGACTGCCTTGCGTTTCTTGTGTGGGAGGGAAGATTACTCGTCATACCTTCCCTCCCATGGGTGGCGAGGAAGATGAGGTGCTTGGCGTTGTGCATGCAGACCTCTGCGGACTGTTTCGGGAGCAAGCCAAGGATGGGAGCCGTTATGTCTGGGTCTACACGCTGGCGCAGAAGAGTGACGCCTTGGCTGCCTTCGAGAAGTGGCTACCTTTGGCAGAGTGGCAGTGTGGGATGCAGGTTAAGACGCTGCGCTCCAACCGTGGTGGCGAGTTCCTAGGTGTAGCATTCACTGCCTTCCTCGACCAGCGCGGCATCGAGCATGGCCTCACCTGCCCCTACACGCCGGAGCAGAACGGAATGGCGGAGCGGGAGATGTGGAGCATTGTGGAAGCTGTCCGGACAATGCTGCTCTACATGGGTGTGCAGCACCACTGGTGGCATCTGGCGTTGGCGCAGGCGGTCTGGGTGCACAATCGGGTGGAGCACGCCTCTCTGCCCGTCGGCGTCACCCCGTATGAACTCACATTCTGTCGTAAAACTGATGTTAGTATGGTGCGCATCTGGGGCTGCATGCTACAGTACATGGTGCCGCAATCTCAGCATGGGGGGAAGCTAGCGCCTAAGGCTCGCTGGGGGTTGCACTTGGGTGTGTCTGCAGTCAGCAAGGGATGGCATGTTTTGGACTTGGAGTCCAATCGCCTTATCACCACTGAAGAGGCCGTCTTTTATACATGGCCCCATCCGCTCCTCCTCCACTACCCCCGTGTCTCCTCCCCATTCCTCTTCCGCTCCTGCTGCCTCCCCTCCTCCTCCCCCCTCCCTCCCTTTTGCGTCCACCTCTCCTTCCCCTCCGCCTGCACTGCCCGTCAGCGAGGGGGGTGTGTTGGAGACTCCATCCTTGGTGATCGCCGACGGCCAGCCTTCGACTGCGGAGCAGCAGTGGGACATGGGAGTCAGGGGAGATCTGACGGAGCTGTTGGAAGTGCAGCATGAGGAGGTGCTAGAAGGAGGAAATTTGAAGGGCGGACAGCAACAGCAGGATGCTGGAGGCGAGGGATATTGGGGTGGCAGTCGTGTTTTGGCGTCAGGAACCATCACTACGGACTTGCGTCGCTGTATCATGAGGGGATTTCCGCCAGTTCAGTATGCATGGGCAGTGGTGGTTGAGCCAGGACTGGATGATGTCGACGAGGATGAGGAATGGATAGAACTAGATCCGGATGTGGCAACAGACCTCGGGAGACAATGGGACATTGGGATGATGACAGTGCCCGAGGCGTTGGGGTGCTGGAAAGGCGACCGTGTCCAAGAGGCGATGGATGAGGAGATGCGGACGTTGCTCAAGCAGGAGACTTGAGAACTCATATCACCACCACCTGGGTTTTACATCATGAAGAATCGCTGGATCCTGAACACCACGTATCGGCCAGATGGACGCGTGGAGAGAGAAAAGGCGAGGATGGTGGTCAAGGGGTTTACTCAAGTGGTAGGAGTGGACTATGAGGAGACCAATGCGCCTGTTGGGAGTTACGTGACAGCACGCATGCTGCTGGCAGTGGCAGCTGCTTTGGATATGGAGCTGATGCAGCTGGATGTGAAGAATGCATTTCTTCATGGCGTGCTGGACAGAAGATCTCTACATGGAACAGCCAAAGTATGATGAGGATGGGACTCCTTGTGTCTGCAAGCTGTTGAAGAGCCTGTACGGACTCAAGCAGAGCCCGATGCTGTGGTATGAGGCTTTGGATGGGGTGCTACTTGGGGGCTGGATGGTGCAAGAGCCAAGTGGATGAGGCTCTTTACTTAAAGAGCAGTGATGGGGGTGAGATGTGCTGGCTGCTTGTGTATGTGGATGACCTGCTGGCGGCCAGCTACAGTACGGGCCTGCTAGGGGAGTTGCGTGAGCTGCTGCAGGGTGCATTTCAGCTGAGAGAGATTACCCCATCAAGAAATACTTGGGGTTACAGCTGATACGCGATAGGCCCTCACGGAAGTTGTGGCTGCACCAGTCGGCATATGTGGAGAAAGTGCAGCAGCGCTTTTTGGCAGGGGAGCAGCCTCAGCGTACGCCGCAGACCCCTCTCTCCTCCGACCTATTCAGTGAGCTGGCGTTTGAGGATGAGGGGTGGCAGTCGAGGCAGGAGGAGGAGTACAGGCAGAAAGTTGGATCTTTGCAGTTTGTTGCCTGTTCCATACGCCCTGACATCGCCTTCGCATATAGTAAGCTAGGGCCAGGACAAACAGTGCGCAGTGACCAGCACTGGAAAGAGTTGGAGCGGTGCTTGACCTACTTGGTGGGGACCAAGGATGCGGCCTTGGAATACAGTGGGGGTCCAGTGTCTTTGGAGTTGATAGGGTATGCAGACGCTGATGATCCAGGAGACAAGCAGAACCGGAGCAGCCCAGGAGGTTACGTCTTTGTGTTCAGTGGTGCTACTGCTTGGGTGAGTCAGAGGATTCGTTGTGTCACTCTCTCCTCGACTAAGTCAGAGTATATTGCCGCAGTTGAAGCATGGAAGGAGGCTCACAAACTGCGCTTCCTTTTGGCAGAGTTTCAGCTGCTAAAGTGTGAGGAGCCTACGCCACTCTTTGTCGATATTTCGTCTGCGATTGCTGTGGCAGGTGGCATGGGGCTTAAGGAAAGCCTCAAGCACATGGAGCGGCATCACATGTTGCTGCAGCACATGGTCAAGTGCAGGAAGCTGGATCTGCAGTACATCTCTACCAGCGAATAACCTGCTGACTATCTCATTAAAGCGTTACATTTCCCAGCCTTTTCCCATTAATTTGATACAGTGGGACAAGTGAGACGTATACGATGGCTGTCTCTTCAAGCCCTTTCCGTATTCCGCGTAGTGGTGCTGATCGAAGGAAGCGGATGAAGAGCATGAGGCATGGAAGGAAGGAGGAAGGCTGGGGTGAGTACGACGAATGCGCATTGGCAACATTCCATGACTATGAGCGTATCTGTGCATACGCTTCTGGCTCTACCTAGGTTTCTTCTTGTGATGGTGCCATGGCCTATCCATGGCTGGTGCGGCGTGTGTTTCAGATGGTGCCATGGCCTATCCATGGTTGGTGTAATGTGTGGGACTCGAATTTCGACCAAGTACTTGAAGTCGAACTCTGCCCAAATACCACCGGCGCCTAGCACGCTGTTCCTATAGCGTTACTCTGCCAGAATCGCTCCACACTTAACAAGCGCTCTTGCCTTAGTATTTCTTCAACTTGGACAGCGGCAACGTGTGCAGGTCGGTTGAGAGCGTCTGCGTTCTTTTTGTATCTTGGCTTGTACACGATGTCGTCATGAAAATGTGTCCAGATGAAGTCAAGCCACCGGACATGTCGCCTGGAGAGGTTTGGCTGTGTCTTCAAAAAATTTAGGCTTTAGTGGACGGCGTAGACAGTCGTTTTTCGTCCTTTGAGATAACATCTCCACGTTTTGAAGGCGATGATAATAGCAAGGGCCTCCTTGTCGTGTATCGGGTAATTTCGCTCTGGCCAGTGTATTTTTTTTACCGAGGTAGGCGATTGGTTGCATTCCATTCCCTTGGTCTTGCATCAAGACTGCTCCAACTGCCTGGTCGCTGGTATCAACTTCGATGACGTAGTCGCATTCTGGATCTGGCAGGATGAGTACTGGTGCAGACATAAGTGCTTGTTTCAGATGCCCCGCAGCTTCTTGGTGTCTTGGTTCCCACTGATAGGGTGTATTATTCTTCAGTAGATTTGTGTGCGGTGCGCCAACTTTTTTGTGTTGTGTGGCATGAATCTGTTGTAATAATTGGTGAAGCCGAGTAGCTGCTGCAACTCCTTCACGTTCTCGGGCATCTTCCACGTACGTACAGCTTCGATCTTCTTCGGGTCGACGTGGACTCCTTGAGTGTTCACCATGTATCCTAACAATTAGACCTTCTTGATGGCAAAATCGCTCTTCGTACGACTTGTAGCGAGTTTGGAAGGCAGTTTTGTGGATGGAGTTGTCCTCCATTCATATCTGCCAGTATCTGAACTGTAAATCTAGTTTGGAAAATACTGTAGCCTCCCAAAGCTTGTCAAGCAGGTCATCGATCCATGGAATATGATATTTAAATTTTATAGTTTGCTTGTGGAGAGCTCAGACGTCGATGCACATGCACATGCTTCCGTCCAATTTCGGTGTGAAGAGTACCGGGGCACCGTACGGTGAAGTGAAAGGTCGGATGAGTCCTTTCTCAAGAAGATACTCGATTTGTTTCTTCATATTTGCTAGCTCTGTAGGTCTGAGCCGGTATGGTGCTCGGAAGGTCGGCTTCGAGCCCGGTTCCTCCACGATCTCGTGTTGGTGCATGCGATACGGTGGTAGCTCGTTGGGAAGATCGTCAGGAAGAATGTCATGGAACTTCCGTAGTAATTCCTTGAAATTCTGTGGAGGTTCCGAGGTTTTGTTTCCATCGTCTTCTGCATTTGTTGCTATTGCCAAGAAACCCGGTGTTGGTTCATTTCACGTCCTTCTCGAAACTAACGAGTATCTCCACAGGGATATCTCTTATGTCGTAGTTGAGTAGCTGGACTCTCCTTCCTTTGTTGCAAATACTTGCTGTGTGGTTGACCCACTTGATCTCGGGGTTGAACGCCCAAAGATCAAGTCAATCCCATTTATATTGGTGATGGGAAGGGCAGGCTTCCAGCGAAGTGGTCCAATTTGTCGAGGTAACACTGCTTCGCCGTGGATAGGTAACTTGCTACCATCCACCATCATTGCAGAAAATGTCGAAGGCTTACACTCTTCTCGAAGTCGGTCGATTGCTTCCTTGTCGCATACGATGTGTGAAGCTCCGCTGTCCACAAGTGCTTGGAGGCGTCGCCTTTTGCAGATGACCTCGAGCACAATGAGCCCTTTACAAGCGTTGCTCAAAGGACTCAAAGATAGTTTCATTAATAGGAACATACGGTACATCCCAATATGATGTACAGACCTGTTCATTGCTATCTACTCTTGAGCTAGCAGCTAGCCGAGGCTGCTTGGAGAAGGGCTGCTTGGAGAAGGATCGTACGTATTGTCGATGCCATTGAGTTGGATGCATCCAAATATGGAATTCGGGGCTTCTGAGGCTTCTTGTAGACCCCCAGCTTCCTCTTGAGCTGCTTCAGTTGCACTGACGTCGTCCCTTGGGAACGGGTAGCCGCTGTGGGATGGTATCGGAAGAGGACGTTGACTCCGTAAAAAGGTCGGCTCTTTTCCACACTCCTTAATTTTTTTCCCCTAAGTTTTTCGGTACCGATATAATCTCCAGAATTTTCTGCTTCGTTTGGAGTCCCTCCCATAAAATTTCGAAGGCTCTAGCCGCTCGATAAGATAATTTTAGTAAAATTTTATAATTTATTGGGTCTCGATAGAGCCTTTTTTTACGAAGACTGATTTTTGCTCAATGATTTCCCCAGGCAAAGACTAGTCGTGGGGTGGAGATTTTTTCCCATCATTTCCTTTTGCTCACATCGAATCAGCTTCGTTGAAGTTGATTTTCCCTCATGCAGCTGCATCCGGATCTCCCTTTTTTCTTTTTCTTTTTTCGCTAGCTAGATCCGCAATCACTAGCGATTCCCGCTTTTTATTTCTGACTGGCCGAAGATTTCTCGCTACTGGTGCGTGCCCAATACTCTGTACGTACAGCCTTCATTTTGTTGCAGTCGAAGATTCGATAACCTGACACTCCGCAAAAATCGCACGTTAAATTGGCTTTTTTTTTTTTATGTGGCCGCTTGTTGAACTTGTCGATTTCAATTAGGTAGGCGAACGTGGGGTATGCCAAGCGCTCGCCCTGTCGCATACTGCCGACGTGCGCCCGTCATGTTCTGGCGTTGACTCCGGTATTCAGCCCGACGAAGTATGACGGTATTTTTTCCCCTTCGGTCAGGTCGGGAATGAGGTCACAAAATTCCTCCATCTGCTGTATGTACTGCGCGACACTCCCAAACCGTCGATGGCGATGATTTTTTCTCGGGCAGGGAAGCCCGATTTTATCGGTTTGAAACGTTTCAGGTGGTCGGTGTGGAACTGTTGCCACGTGGATTCGCCGTGGATAAAAGCACTTTTGCCGCCGATCCATTCGAGTGCCGTCCCTCGCATTAGTGTCGTCGTGAGTCGCACGCGCTAACCATCCCAAATCGGCGAGCTCCATCCGATAGATGCGAAGTAAAGTAGATTTTCATGCTGACGATCCTGCTGCGGACATCGGAATTTCGATCGCTCAGATCGAACGGCTCTGATTGGCGCGGCTTCAGAGCCTCGAGAAACCGTTGCGACTATTGCGTCGTCGCTGTTCTCGTTCCGTACTGCGCTCCGCCGAGGCAAGTTACACGCTCGAACTCGTTTCGCCAAGCTTTGCGATCAGCTCGCATCTCCTCCTGTAGGGCAGTGATGCGAGCAAAGAGCTGTTGGGTAACCTCGGCGTTGTCGAAATTCACCATTATGTTCAAAACGCATGCAGAGGGGTTAGTTAAAACAACGCGGAGCTGGTGCTTACCAGAATCGGTGCCGAATTAGTCATCCCCGACGGTTTTCCGTGGCAGGTTTTCCTGTTGTTGCTACTTCGTTGAGCATGGCCAAGTGAAAAAAAACTCTGATTACCTAGTGTTACATGATCGAATTGGTCGAGAGAAAGTGGCACTATCGATTGATCCAAGGAGTTTCTATACTTGTACGGTACATAAGGTAACCATGTTTATCATATCAAAGGGGAATAGACCCTTCTAGAGAATAGAATCACCTTGCGTATAGCCATGCGAGGCAATTGGCTTTAAGGGATTACAGCAGGATTACGCCGGATAGAGTTAGCCAATACAGCCCAAAAAAATAACCCAAAGGATAACATAAAATAAGGAATTGGAAACCAAATGGAAATCTCGCTTTACCCGCTCTGCCGAAGCACATGTCAAAAGCAGGAAAATGCAGCGCCTTGGTAAAATAACATGCCGATCGCTTATTCGTCGGGATGTAGTGCAGTCTTAGCTTGCAACGCTTGGCCCTGTGCAGCAACTGTTGGTGCAATCCTATGGCTTGCACTCGGCTTGTCATCCTTGTTTGTGTGTGTGCATGCATGGCATGGAATGAATTGTGAGTCTATGTCAGTGCTATCTAGTGCTTGTGTGAATGTTTGAATGGTGTATCACAGTGTGGCTTGCGTCGGTCAAGACATTAGCGAGTTTTTACAACTCGCATGTCAAGTCGTCGTTTGTGTGTCGCATGTGTTTTTTCTATTTTGTCGAGTGTGAAGTGTCCATCGCGTCGCAGGTGTGTGCAGCAAGCCCCCATCAACTCAAGAAGAATTAATCTTGCAGATCCAAGAACAAGAGCTCAAGATTTCAAGCCCAAGGGACGCGGATAAATATTAAATAGTGAAAATAGTTACGTTACTTCGTGCAGTGTTACATTTCACTTGGTGTAGCCCCTTGGAGGGTTGGTTTCGAGACTCTTCATGGTTGGGGACTCTGTGGTGGTGTACCACCAACCTGGACCTCGGCTCTTGGGGTATGTAGAGGCTGGGAACCATCTCCCTCTCGAACTCTTCTTGCTAAGTTTGTACTCCTAAGACTATAGTGGCTACTGTACCTCCTGCCAAGAAAACCGCCATAGCGTCGTCAAATCTTCATAGAATTTTATGATTCAACTTGCTGCTAATAGGCAACAGCAACGTGCTTCAGATCAAATTTACAGATCACCGTTTAACGCACAGATCACATCGCCATCAAGTTTTGAAGCTGTCTGACGGAATTCTAACTGTCCTGAATATCTCTCATTTTAGGCACATCTGAGCCTATTGTGATTATAACAAGTGGTATCAGAGCCCCTTGGAGCCGTCTCGACCATGCCTAGACCTGAGGAAGGGGGTGTCAGAGGTGCTGGAGGCAGAGAAGACGCCCAAGCACAAGGTCAACACCAAGATCCACCCGTTGCTCCGGTGCAACCTAGCCTTGGACCCTCTAGGGATGAGCCTAGAGTGTTTGGCTTTGACAAGTTCAACGGTGACAACTTTGCTGAGTGGTCCTTCAAGATGGAGAATATCTTTGACCACTATGATCTGCTGGAGATTATGGAAGGAACGGAGAAGCGCCCCGAGAACGACCCGGAGAAGAGCCCGTGGGTGGGGAAGAGCGCACAAGGCTACCTTCTACTTAGGCAAGCGTTGGGGAGCAGCCAAATCCGTCACATCAAGCCTTTTCAGCGTGAACCAGCAAAGGGACCAAAGGCATGGGCTGGTCTCAAGGGTGTACACGCTCGTGCAATAGCGGCGGTGGCTGTGGTTTTGGAGCGGCAAATGGCGGCACTTCGAATTGACAAAGGCGACTCGGTCGAGGAAGGAGTGCAGAAATTCTTCGACTTGTTGACACGGCTCGAAGGAGCTGAGCTGAACTACAGTGACCTTCAAAAGAAGACCAAGCTGCTGGCCTTACTTCCGAACTCATGGTCATTGCTCATCATCAACCTTAATCGAGATCTGCCCCGTCTCTCACTCGAAGATGTGAAGCGGGAAATCTTACAAGAAGATTTCCGCCGTCGCGAATTGGCGGGTCCCGATGGTGCCGGAGTTGCAAGCATGGGCCGTGGGCACGGCCGTGGAAGGGGCAGAGGGCGAGGAGGAAGATTTGGCAGCAGTAACTTCAATGGAGGCCGTGGTAATGGAGGATATGGCAGCAACAACAAAACAATGGCTACGGGCGTGGGCGCGGTCGATTTGATGGCGAATGCCACTTTTGCCACAAGACCGGCCACATGTGGAGAGATTGCTTCAGATTGCCTGATGGATGGACCCCTTCTCAAGGCCAAGAGGGAGAGGAGCAAGGGGAGGAAGAGGCAGAGGTCGTGGAGGCCGTGGTGGTCGTGGAAGCGAAGCGGCAAGCATGAAAGGTGGAGACTACGACAAGGACTCGAGTGAAGATCGATACCCGGGCCAATTCTTCTTTGTCTCCACGCAAGCGGCAGCTGCAGCAGGAGGTGTGGAAGGCTTTGAGGAGCCAGCTACTGTGGGAAAGGTCACCCTTCACTCTCTGGACTTTTGGGTGATCGATAGCGGCGCCACCTATAGCATGACACCTCGTGCGGACTTGCTCACCGAACTCGAACCGTCGCCGGTCAAGCATGTTACATCGGCTTTGGGGCAGCGAGCAGAGGTGAAAGGCATGGGCAAGGCCATGTTCAAGGGTGCTGATGGGAAGATGGTGGGCCTCAAGAACGTGCTTTGGTGCCCAACCTAGCAGCCAACCTGATCTCCGTTCGGCGTTTGCAAAAGGCCGGCATGGACACATCTTCCAAGGGATCCAAAACCTATACCGCAAGGCTTGGTGAGCGGAAGCTTTGGGACCTTCATGAGGACAGGGACATCTACAATGAGATGTGGCAAATCCCAGTGGTCCCCATGCCTAAGAGAGGCAAGTGGCAGCAAGCGTCAGCACCAAGCGTGAAGCGGTTGGTGGCGGTGATCACGGAAAGCAAAGTGACACCAAGAGTGACTCGAAGGAGTGCAACCTTGGAGAGACCAGCAAGGCGTGTGAACCCAAGGAGAATGGTGCAGCAGCCAAAGGTGGTGGAAATGAGGAAAAGAAGGCTAAGATCAACAAAGCAGCAGCGGCGAAGGAGAAAGGAGAGAGCTTGTGGGGCACAATTGCGAGTGCCGCTTTCTCCAACCCGACTTCCGCTACGGGAGAGTGTGATTGGCTGACCTTGCATCGGCGAATGGGGCATGTGGCATTGCCCATTTTGCAGCAGATTGTTAAGCAAGAGATGGTCAGTGGGATACGTGTCAAGGGGGAGCCCAATGAGGTGCTTGGCTGTCCAACATGCATGCAAGCCAAGTTCACCCGCTACCCGTTCCATAGCTCGGAGACAACGGCGAAGGCACCACTTGATGAGGTGGTGATGGATGTGGTGGGCCCCTTGAAGCTTGGAGCTGCTGGAGCAGAGTACTCCTCACCATTGTGGACGTCTACACTCGCATGACTGGGTGTATGTGCTGCCCAAGAAGAGTGACGTAGCTGAAACGGTGAAGACCGATTGGTTGCCGATGGTGGAGCGGCAACAAGACCGGCTTGTGAAGGCGATTCGCACTGACCGTGGGGGAGAGTTCCTGAGCAAGGATTTCTCAACTTGGCTGAAGAAGCAGGGCATAAGGCACTCTCTTACCATGCCCTACTCTCCTGCAATGAACGGCATCGCCGAGCTGCGAATCGGACACTCACGGCGACGGCTCGGGGACTTCTCATTGAAGCCGGTCTACCCAATTACTTTTGGCCGGATGCGGTGCGGCATGCTTGTGTGGCCAAGAACAGAGCCTTGACTCATGTGGGAGAAGACAAATGGGTGCCCTATGTGGAGTGGATTGGAAGGAAGCCGAAGGTGGATATGCTTGGGTGTTCGGGTGCATGTACATGGCTGTCGTTGGGACAGCCCCTGCTGCTAAGACCGCTGCCGCGGTGCCATCGCGTAGTCTCGTTATGGTAAGGCCCGTCGCCCCGAGGCTGGGCGCGGTGGTGGTAGTGCAAAAGGGGTGGAGGTGGTGGTGGAGGTGGTTCATCCGCCGGCGGTAGTACCGATGAGAGGGATGGGGCTGGTGCCTCGGAGCAGCAGCCCTAGCGGGAGCAGCAGCAGGCACCACACCTCGACCAGCCGCATCAGCAGCAGCAGCAGTGGCAGCAGAAGCAGCAGCAGTCGTAGCGGAGGGTCGGCCATCTCTCAACTGGGTGGCCTGGCGCTGGTGGTGGAGGTGGTGGTGGTCGCGGTGGTGGTGCGAGTGACGGGCACTGCCAGTACCAGCTCCAGACCGGTCCTCGCCGCAGCCTCGTGTGCAGTAAGACCAGTCATACGCCTACTCACTATTTCAGTCGTCTTGATGACCTGTTTCGTCTCAGCTTCGACCCCACGCCGGACCTCCCCAACTGGCACAGTCTACTCCGCCGTGGTGTTAGGATCTTTGATATGGACATGGATAAGATTAGCTCTGCATTGTATTTGCTGTATGTCGATGACTCTAGTGTGACTGGTTCCTATTACCCCATTTTGCCTAGTGTAGGTGTGTCTAGTGTGCCTAGTTTAGGCTCCCCTCCAGCGTCAGGCATAGGACCCTTTGCTTTGTTTAGCCTTGGCTCCACCCTGCTCCTCCACCCCTAGCCACCACTGTCGCGCTCTCCTTCACTCTCGACTCTGGCGCGTCTCCGGTGTTTCTTTTGGACCACACTACGCTTTCGCCTCTTGCCATCCCTGCCGCAGTTACCCTTGCAAACCCTTCCTCAAGTCCGATAGTCTCCCCTAGTTCCACCACTCTCCCCTGGTCCGGCACTTCCTTCGGGCTCTCTTACAGACCTGCACATCCCCTCGTTCTCTCGGAATCTAGTTGGTGTCGGCTGTCTTCAGGACCTCGGGCGTCACCACTATGTTCCCTAGTCACAGGAGGAACACTGTCTATACCGAGGCCGCCCACTGGTGCCCCCCTCACCACGTTCCCCCGGGACCCGGTGTCTGGCCTGTTCACGCTGGACAGCGCATCCCCCCCGGTTGGGATGCCCCCTTGGTGGCAGCGTCTACCCAGGTTGCTGCGGCTTGCTCATGTCGGTCATTTACTCACCCGTCGCTTCTGTGGCGCCACCGCCTAGGTCACCCCGCCCTCACACGTCTCCGTCACATGTCTCAGCATGGTCTTCTCTTAGGTCTCCCTGCGTCGTTCCCTGCGCTCCCCCTCCTCGGCAGCGCCTCCGTGCACCCCTTGCGTCAAGGGCCGGCTCCGTTGTGCCCCTCACTCCTCTCGTTCCCCCCCACCACCGCATTGTGAAGACCCTACACATGGACGTCTCCGGCCCCGCCCCCATCCATGGGCCGCGCCGTGTGCGCTACTTCCTAGAACTTGTCGACGACTACACTCGCTACACCACCGTGCTTCCCCCTGGAGCGGAAGGCCGACGTGCCCGACGTTCTTATCCTGTGACTTGTCTCTGCGCGTGTGCACCGAGGTCTCCTTGTGCTGCGTCTTCACTCCGACCGTGGTGGCGAGTTCGCCTATGGCTGCCTTGGTCACTTTTGTTGTGCGGAGGGCATCACCCAGACGTACATCCTGCCAGACTCCCCGCAGCAGAATAGGGTCGCTGAGCGACGCATCGGTTTGGTCATGGAGGTGGCCCGTACCTCCATGATCCATGCCGGTGCACCCATTTTCTGTGGCCGTTTGCCGTTCGCTACGCTGCCCACTAGCTTAACCTATGGCCACATGCTCGGCGGCCGTAGGTTTTGCCGACCCTCCACTGGACCGGGTCTCCTGGTGACGCATCTGCGTTCCACGTCTGGGGCTGCCTTGCTCACGTTCGTGCCTCTGGCACGGACAAGCTCACTGCCAGCACCGTTCCCTGTGTGTTCCTAGGTTTCCCCCTCGACTCGTCTGACTGGCACTTCTACCACCCACCGTCTCACCGTTTCTTTCACTCTCGCGACATCACCTTTGACGAGTTCGTCTCCTTCTACCACCGCTTTCCCCACCGTGGTCCCCGGTCACTCCCCCCCAGTTCCTGGTTCCCCCCCGGTCCCCCGGTCGCCCCTGTTCCCCCCCTCCCCGCCCTGCCCCGTCTGGTGTGTCTCACGTCACTCCCCTCCCGTCGGTCGTCCCTGCCGAGGGGTCCGCTGACTCTCGCGGCTCAGCAGAGTCCCTTCCTCCGCCTATCCCCGCCGCGGTCTCTCCTCCCCTGTCGCCACCGTTGCTGTCACAGCCGCAGCCGCCTCCGCAGCTACTGTCGCCGCCTTAACCGCAGTCGCCGTCGTCACCGCCACTGGGGTTTGCGCGTTCTGGGGTGCTAGGGAGCATGCCGGAGCGGGTACTGGAGTGGGTTCCCATTCTGGGGGTGCTGGAATGGGGCTTCACGGAGGGAGTCATGGTCCTGCTGGAGGTTCAGGTGTTGGCGTCGCGCAGCAGTCGTCGCAGTCGCCGACGGTGTCCACTCTTCGCCTCCTCGGCCTTCCTTCTCCTGACCGCCCACCGGTGCCTCCTCCGTCGCCGCCGCCTCCTCCTATGCCAGTCTACGGCCCCGTGTTTCCTCCCATGGACTCTTCTCCGGCTCCTTTCCCTCCTCGTTCACCTCCTGTGTCTCCTCCCCTCTCCCCTGACCCGACTCCCCCGTCTCACATCTGGGCTCGTCGTCCATCTCGTGCTCGGCCTACCTCCTTGTTCCGCGTTCTCACCCTATGTTGCTTCGCTCTCACATGTCTAGTGCTCCTCCGCTCCTCCCGTCTCCTCCTCTGTCCTCGCTCCCTGTGGCCCCGCCTCTGTTTTCTGACTTCTCCCCTTGTTCCTCGTGTCCTTGCCTCCCTCGTTTCCAACCCGTTTGTTCCTCTCTCGAGCCTTGACGCTCTTCTCGCTGTTGTCGCTGACTTCGCCGTTACCCGCCGCCTTTACAATGCGACCGCTCTGGTCTCTGACCCAGCCTTCTGTCCGTTGGGGGTGTGGCTGCCCTTGGCAGTAACGTCCTAGAGGACAGATAGTTCGAGCTTGCTTTCCTGTCAGAGGCCGCTCCCCATCTCTGTTCCATGCTGCTAGTCCCTTAGGGAGACCCAGACGCCCTTGACATCCCGACCCCTCGCACCTACGCTGAGGCAACCTCGGGACACTAGGCCTCTCAGTGGATAACTGCCATGGAGCAGGAGATGGCATCTTAGAGATCCACCGGTACCTTTGTCGACACAGTTCCCCCACCTGGGGTGAACGTAGTCGATGGCCGATGGCTCTTCCTAGAGAGCCGCCTGTCTTCAAGGCGCGCTACGTTCCTCGTGGTTTCAGTTAGCGTGAGGGGGTTGACTTTTTTCAGACCTTCGCCCTGATCCCGAAGATGACTACTCTTCAGGTACTGCTACACGTAGCAGCACACTGTGACTATGAGCTGCACTCACTCGACTTCCCCACAACTTTTCTCCAGGGCTGTCTACACGAGCAGGTCCACCTGCGCCGCCCCTAGGGCTTCTCCGATACCTTTCCCTCTAGTACCGAGTGGCTCCTCTGGCGCCCCATCAACGGCCTGCACCAGGCGCCCCATGAGTGGCACGACACGCTGCGTGCTACTCTTGCTGACCTGCGGTCCTTTCCGTCCTCTGCTGACCCCTCGCTCTTCGTCCATTTCGGCCAGACTCCATTCTACATCCTTGTTGACGTAGACGATCTGGTCTTTGCTACTGCAGACAGAGATGCACTGGCCTCCGTGAAGGCCGAGCTGCTGAGGAGACACACCTGCACTGACCTAGGAGAGCTGCGCCACTACCTTGGCTTGCAGATCTCCAGGGACATAGCAGCGCGCACCATCACTCTCACACAGTCACACTTGGTGCGCCAGGTCCTTCAGAGGTTCGCCCTTCAGTTCTCTTCCGCACAGCCCACCCCTCTGCTAGTAGACCACAGACTCTCTGCTCCAGTTCCGGAGGAGGCTGTAGAGCCTAGTGGTCCTTACGCAGAGCTGGTGGGTTGCCTCATGTACCTAATGACTTTCACTCGTCCAGATCTCGCATACCCTCTCAGCATCCTGGCCCGCTTTCTGGCCTCCAGCAGACACTAACCACAGCACTGGTCTGCAGCTAAGAGGGTTTTGCATTATCTAGCAAGTACATCGGGCATGGGGCTAGTGCTAGGAGGACGCAGACCAGTGGTCCTTACCGGGCACACAGACGCTTCTTGGGCAGACGACGCCGAGACTCTCAGGTCCTCCCAGGGCTACTGCTTTAGCCTTGGTGCAGATCCTGTCTCGTGGAGGTCCACCCGCTCGTCCTCTGTTGCCCAGTCTAACTTTGAGGCTGAGATCTACGCCGGTGCCATGGCGGCACAGGAGCTCCGTTGGCTGACTTTCTTGCTCACAGACTTAGGTGAGCAGCCTAGCTCTGCCCTAGTCCTGTACGATGACAATAGGGCCATGATCCTCCTGTGTCAGGAGCCCAGACTCGAGGGCAGATCGAAGCACATCCAGCTGCGGTACTTCCTCCTGCGCGAGCTACTGTAGTGTCGCCAGGCCCACGTAGTACACTTGGCCTCCGATGCCAACATAACTGATATCTTTACGAAGGCGCTTGCGCCTACAGATCATCAACGGCACTGCGTACAGCTTGGACTCGTTCCTGTAGCACCTCATTTGCTAGGAGCTTGATTGTGTATAACTCTTTATATGTTATCCTGACTGGCCTTGTGGTTGTCTCCTTGTGGCTAGACTAGTAGTGCTGCCTTGGGCTTGTTCTTGCCTTGTTTGTACTCTTTTGACTGGTCTTTAGACCCCTGCTTTAGAGGTTGGACTAGTAGTGCCGTCCTGAGCTGCTTGTCTCTCACCTGGATTTGCCCCTATCTAGTTTAGGGGGTGTGTCAAACATATTTGTGTATGTTTTGTAGACTACATAGGGGCTTGCCATAGAGAGTACAACCCACTAGCTATATACCCCTGTATACTCTCATTCTAGTCAACACTTCTAACTCTGAGACGTAGTGCCACCTTGAGCTGTGTGTCCCTTGCCTGGCACTGAGCTTGTGTCAAACATACGTATGTGTATATGTTACAATAGGTTAGATATGTGCGTATTCTTCGAGAGTACAACCCCATAGCACAAAACCACTGTGTTTCTCACATTCTAGTTAATTTGTTACTCTGAAAAAATGACCGATTTTTCATGAATGGTATTCCCTACCCTGATTAAACTGGTAACAGGCATCCCGAAAATTAGGAATTCAGGATAAAACATCCTGATATCTGATGCCCTGGTTACCGGTCGGTGAGACAACATGCATGGGCTTGAACCAGGGCCTCAGATAGGATTTTGGGCATCCTGACCAATCAGAGTTGGCCTCCAAAAAACCGTGTAGCACTCAGGGCTGGTTGCTTATCTTCAAACTAATTCCTTAGGGTGGTTCCCAAGTTTATACTGTGACCTCAGGGTAAATTCAAAAACGTTGGAAACGTTGCAATAAGTCACATTGCACTGCAGCAGGATACTAATAGGATGTCCGTCGGTACTTCATGTTTTGCGCTAGCTTAGCCACTATTGGTCAAGCTTGTAAGATTTGGCGAAAATCTGCGCACGCAGCAAATCAGGCCGGGAAATTTTCCGACACTCTGATTGTTTAGGGCCTGTTGTTATATGACGCAATGTCAGGCCACTTCGTGACATTCAGGATTTTGCTTGTCAAATTTGATTGTCAACGCAGTCTTTACACAAATTAGCGAGACTTGTGTCGACATTGAGACAACCCTCAGTTGAAAAATGCCACGTCTGAATTTTTAGACGAGAGTCGAAGGCATGTGGGCGAACGTGAAACAGTTGCCGTCGAGCTGTTCTGACGGCCCGTTTGAGTTTGGATGTTGGAGAGCTCGAGGGAATTTTAGGCTTTACGAATTTGATGGCCAAGATCTGTTCAAGTGAAGTGATTGGAATTTGGGCCGTTCGATTGTCGATGAGAGTCAATCGTATGCAGAGACTTTGGGGGGTTTGAATACAGTGAGTGCGGAAGACTACGCTAAAATTTCTAGCTCGCCGATATTTTAGGGTTGAGGGGGGTTCGTGGAGGATTGTCTCTAGCATTGATGACTTCACTGAAAATTTAGAATCAGTGGGGGGGGGGGGGTGTTGGGTTTTGTTCGAGGATGGTCTCTCTAGCATTAAGAACTTAACCAAAATAGTGTGGCGTGGGGCTGGTTGGAGGATTGACTCTAGCATCGAGGACTTGGCCGAAATTTGTTTGGGCTGAAAAACACAAAGCATACGCCCGTGGGGCACGTGCCTTTGCAAGATTCGATGAATCAGGGTTGTCCCCGAAAGCATACTGACACCTCAGGGCTGGTACACGAACACTATACTGAAACTTCACGGTTGCACTATGACTTAAAACTGAATTCACAGGGTGGAAAATGACCTTCAACTGAATTTTCAGAATTGTCCCCTACATTCTGAAAATCAGGAATTCATGATAAAACATCCTGATATCTGAGGGGCTGGCTTGAACTACCACCTTGTCTGTGTCAACTTATACATATCCAGTATGTAGAAGTTATAGGCTAGCCTAGGGGTGTGCTTCTAGTGAGTACAACCCAACAGGTATATGTTCTAGATTTCTCACACTAGTCTTTCATTCTCACATTCTAACATGGTATCACGAGTAGGTTAGGTCCACCCACCCGCTTCCGCCCGCGCCCTAGCCCCTCGCCCCCTACCTAGCCCTAGCGCCCGCCCGACCCTTAGCGCCCGCTCGGCCCGTCGCCCCCGCACGGCCCGTAGCACTCGCCCGTCGCGCCCGCCCGGACCGTCGCACCCTCTTGGCCCCGTCGCGCCCGCCCGGCCCCTCCTAGCGCCCGCCCAGCCCCTCCTAGCGCCCGCCCGGCCCGTTGTGCCCGCCCGTCCCACAGCACCCGCCCGGCCCCTCCTCGCACCCGCTCGGCCCCTTCCTAGCGCCCGCCCGGCCCCTCCTCGCGCCCGCCCGGCCCCTCCTAGCGCCCGCCCGGCCCGTTGCGCCCGCCCGTCCCACTGCGCCCGCCCGGCCCCTTCCTAGCGCCCGCCCGGCCCCTCCTAGCGCCCGCCCGGCCCGTTGCACCCGCCCGTCCACATCGCCCGCCCGGCCCCTTTCTAGCGCCCGCTCGACCCCTCCTAGCGCCCGCCCGGCCCCTCCTAGCGCCTGCCCGGCGCCTCCTAGCGCCCGCCGGCCCCCTTCCTAGCGCCCGCCCGCCCCCTCCTAGCGCCCGCCCGGCCCCTCCTAGCGCCAGCCCGGCCCCTCCTAGCGCCAACCCGTCCCCTCTTAGTGCCAGCCCAGACCCGATACGCCCGCGCGACTCCTGCGGACCGCAGCTCCCAGTGCCCGCCCGGCTCCTGCGGCCCCGTGTCTTCTGTTCGGCACGGTTCCTCGAGTCTCCGGCCCCGTGTCTTCTGCTTGCCCGCAATGGAGCATCTTGCAGACGTCCTCCTGGAGCTGTGCTGCTGTGTCCTGTGGAGCTGTGCCGCTGTGTCCCTGTGTCGCTGACCCTGCACAATGGCTGACTTCGTATTCAGCCAGGACGCTGAGGGCCACGCGGTTGACTTCGCCGCCTGGCTGTCCGATCTCCGCCGTCAACTCACAGGTCAGCGCCAGGATGGGCACTCCTTGGTTGTCCATGCTGATGGCTTGCTCCCCCGCCCCTCTGCGCCTGCTCCCCTCCCTGCTGACCCCACCTCTGCTGAGCGAGAGGCTTTCTCTGCTGCTGCACTTGCCTGTGCCGTCTGGGACTCTCGCTATGCAGTTGCTCAGGTCATTATCAGTCACGCCCTCCCTGTGTCTGAGCGTTCGCGATTTGCTACAGTTGATACAGCCAGGGCTTACTTAGATGCTGTTGTTTCTTGCTATTCCACGCCTGCCTCCGCTACTGCAGGCCGCCTGCTCTTCCCTATGCTTTTCCCAGACCTTGATTCCTTCCCTACTGTTGCTGACCTTGCCACTCACCTGCGAGCCCTAGAGTCTCGCTACAGCACTGCTAGCACTGCTGCCCAGCTCACTGTGCTCCCTCCCCCCTTCTGCATGACCCTCTACTTTATCGCTATGCGCCTGCCTGACCGCCTTACTAGTGCACGCGACCACATCCTTAGCCAGCACCCGGGTGATCTCACCCTGACAGCCTTTGTCACCGCCCTGACAGAGGGACCCCCCTCTGCTATTCCTGTTTTTCGCGGGCTCGCTGGGCGAAAATCAAGTGGGGCCCCATCTGATGTCCAAGTGGGGCCCAATTCGACGTGGCAAAATCACGTGTCACGTCGTGCAGCCCACGACGCGTTACGCTGTACGAAATTCGCAAGGCAGAAATATGCGAACTGGACGTGCTGCCCAGCTCTGAATAAAAAAAAAGCTCCTCGACACAAAAGGGGCCCTGATCAAGAGGGGTCCCAACATGATAATCCCTTTGCTATTTTGCTGTGGGGTTTTAATGTTTGACGAAGGAACGCTAGGAAGCCATGAAACGGCGTGAGGGTGTAGCTAGGAGAAAGTTACGACAGAAAAAGGGGTTGAGAATAGAAGAAAGGGATACAAAGAGGCGGGTTGTACCCTCTACAGTAGTTTCAGTAACACCTACCAAGCCTACAATTCTATAACATATATATCATTTAACACACCCCCTAGGCTTGGTACTAGAAAAACCCAAACACACCCACACCCCCTAACCTACAGAAGCACCCCCAATTCCCAGCAGCAGCCACGACTACTCCGGCATGGTCAACCCCACGGCCCGGGAGATGGCGACGGCGGCAGCGGCGGCAGTGACGACAGCGGCGGCGGCGGCAGAGTGCGGCGGCAACAGGCCAGCGGCGACAGCGGCGGTGGCGGCGGCTTCGACGACAGTGGTGACGGCAGCGGTGCTCGCCCTCTCGGCCGCGTGGCCAGCTCCGCGACGATGGGAAGATCCTCACGAGTCAGGCGTTGACTGTGGCGAGGAGGAGGGGACACAAGGGAAAAGGGAGGGGGGGAGGGGGAGGGGGGGCGGGGACGGTGTCAACATATACATGTCATGCATGTAGAAGTTATAGGCTAGTATCAGTGTGTGCTCCTAGGGAGTACAACCCAATAGCTATATGTTCCTTGTTTCACGTTCCAGTCCATTTTATTCTCGTATGTTAACATGGTATCACGCTTAGGTTAGGTCCCCCCACCCACCCACTTCCGCCCGCGCCCTAGCTTACGCGCCCTAGCTAATCCCCTCCCCTCCTTAGCGCCCTCCTGGCCCCCCGTGGCGCCCTCCCGGCCCTGTCGCGCCCTCCCGGCCCTGTCGCGCCCTCCAGGCCCCCGTCACGCCCTCCAGGCCCCGTAGCGCCCTCCTGGCCCCCGTCGCGCCCTCGAGGCCCTATACAGCCCGTCTGGCCCCCGTCGCGCCCTCCAGGCCCCGTAACGCCCTCCTGGCCCCCCGTCACGCCCTCCTGGCCCAGTCGCGCCCGCCTCGCTCCGCCGCGCCCGCCTGGCCCCGTCGCGCCTGCCTGGCCTCGTCGCGCCTGCCTGGCCCCGCCGCGCCCGCCTGGCCCCGTCGCGCCCGCTTGGCCCCGTCGCGCCCGCCTGGCCCCGTCACGCCTGCCTGGCCCCGCCGTGCCCGCCTGGCCCCGTCGCGCCCGCCTGGCCTCACCGCGCTCGCCCGGCCCGCTAGCGCCCCGCAGGGCCCCACCGCGCCTGCCCGGCTTGTTGCGCGCGCCGGCCCCTCCTAGCTGGCCCGGCCCCCGTCCTAGTGCCGCCTGGCCCCTCCTAGCGCTGGCCCGGCAACTTCCTAGTGCCGCCCGGCCCTTTCGCGCCCGCCAGGCTCCTAGCGCCCACCCGGCCCTGCTGCGCCTCTTCGACTTTCAGCTGCCCGCCTGGCCCCTCCTCCTCCTTACTCGGCCTGCCGTGCCACCTCGGGCCCTGTCTCCTCTGCTCGTCCGCCCTGCGGCGCCTCGCGGACGCCCTGCTGGAGAGTGCTGCCGCCGTGTCCCCACGACGCTGTGTTCCTGTGGAGCTGTGCTGCTGTGTCGCTGTGGAGCTGTATCGCTGACCCTGCACGATGGCTGACTTCGTGCTCCGATTGGACGCTAAGGGCCACGCGGTTGACTTCGCCGCCTGGCTCTCCGATCTCCAGCGCCACCTTACACGCGGTCAGCGCCAAGATGGCCACTCTTTGGTTGTCCATGTCGATGGCTTGCTCCCCCGCCCCCCTGCCCCTGCTCCCTTCCCTGTTGATCCCTCCTCTGATGACCGTGAGGCCTTCTCTACTGCTGCGCTTGCCTGTGCGGTCTGGGACTCCCGTGATGCAGTAGCTCAGGTTGCTATTAGTCACGCCCTCCTGGTGTCTGAGCGCTCGCGTTTCGCTACAGTTGATACGGCCAAAGCTTATTTAGACGCCGTTATTGCTGGCTATTCCATACCTACATCCGCTTCTGCCGGCCGCTTGCTCTTCCCGATGCTGTTCCCAGACCTTGCTGCCTTCCCTACTGTCGCAGACTTTGCCACTCACTTGCGTGCCCTAGAGACCCGCTATCGCACTGCGAGCACGGCTGCCCACCTCACTGCACTCCCCCCCCCTTCTGCATGACGCTCTATTTTATCGCCATGCGCCTGCCAGACCGCCTAGCTAGTGCTCGCGACCACTTCCTTAGCCAGCACCCAGGTGACCTTACTCTGACCACCTTTGTTGACATCCTAACCGAGATCGAGACTCGCCAGCGCACTATTGCTCAGTCGAGCGGTGCGCTGGCAGTCTCTATCTTTCACGGCTGTGCCCCCTCCCAGTGCACGTTTACTGACGTTTTGGCTGCGGTCGCTACCGCGACCCCTCTGACCGAGACTGCAGCTGCGGTCCACCCGCAGCAGCGCTCGCGCCGCGCCGGTCGTGGCCGCTAGGGAGGGCGTGGTTGTGGAGCTGGTGGTAGTGGTGGTGGTGCCGGGGACTGTGGTTCTACTGAGGGGACTGCCGCAGCTAGTCAGGAGCAGCAGCCGTCGCCCCAGCAGCGGGAGCAGCCACAGCAGCTGTCGCAGCAGTCGCAGTCGTCGCAGCAGCTATCCCAGCACCCGCCGTGGGCTCAACTCCTGCCGGGTTGGCCCAGCACCTCCGTAGGTGGTGGCCGTGGTGGCGACCTGCGCAGTTGGCGTCTACCAGCAGCTCCGTTGGTGCGACCTGCCACAGAGTGCCGCGGAGAGGCCCGCACCTGACCGCCCGCTGTTTCCGCCGCCTGGACGATCTCTTTCGTCGTCACTTTGGCCCGGCCCCGGACCTCCCCGACTGGCACAGCCTGCTTTGCCAGGGCATGCCGATCTTTGAGTTAGATATGGATTAGATAGGTGCTGCTTTGCATGCATTGTATGCTGACGCTTCTAGTGTTGCTGGATCTTATTACCATGTATGCTCTAGTTAAGGCGTAGCACCCTTGTGTAGCTAAGCCTCCCCTGCTGCGTCAGGCGTAGGACTGCCTAGTTTGCCTAGCCTAGTTTCTGCACCGGCTACATTCCCGCCCTCCGCTACTGCCTTGCTGTCCTTCACTCTCGACTCCGGTGCTTCTGGCTTTTTCTTCCACGACCGCTCCACGCTCACCCCGCTTGCTGCGCCTGCTGTTGTCGCTCTCGCTGACCCCTCTATGGGTCCTGTCATCACTCGCAGCTCCACTTCACTTCCCTGTCCCGCCGTTTTCTCGGGCTCTCTTACAAGCCTCCACGTTCCCTCGTTCTCCAGGAACCTGGTTGGTGTCGGCTATCTTCAGGACCTCGGCGTCACCACTTCGTTCTCTGGGCACGAGCGGTTCGCTGTCTGTACCGAGGCTGTCTCCGATTCCCCCCTTGCGATGTTCCCCCGGGACCCGGTGTCCGGTCAGTTTACCCTCGACAACGCCTCCCCCCCTGGTTGGTGCATCCTCCCAGGTCGCTACAGCTTGCTCGTGTTGGTCCCTCACTCACCCGTCCCTTTTGTGGCACCACCGCTTAGGGCACCCTACTCTCCCGCGTCTGCGTTACATATCTCAGCACGGTCTTGTCTTAGGGCTCCCCGAGTCGTTTTCCGCCCTTCCCCCCTCGACTGCGCCACTGTGCATGCCTTGCGTTGAGGGCCGGCTCCGCCGTGCCCCTCCCTCCTCCTCACTCCTCCCCTTCAGACCCTGCACCTGGATGTTTGGGGCCTAGCCCCAGTCCCCAGACCGCGCGGCGAGCGTTACTTTCTTTTGCTCGTCGACGACTACACGCGCTACACCACGGTGTTTCCCCTGGAGCGGAAGGCAGATGTTCCCGACGTTCTTCTCCCGTGGGTTGTGGCTGCGCGTCTTCACCTCGGTCTCCCCGTGTTGTGTCTCCACTCCGATCGGGGTGGCGAGTTCGCCTCTAGTCGGCTTGGACAAATCTGTCGTGCGAAGGGCATCACCCAGTCGTACACCTTGCCGGACTCGCCACAGCAGAATGGGGTTGCTGAGCGCTGCATCGGCTTGGTTATGGAGGTTGCTCGTACCTCCATGATTCATGCCGATGTCCCCCATTTTCTGTCGCCGTTCGCTGTTTTCTACGCTGCGCACCAGCTTAACTTGTGGCCACACTCCCAGCGGCCGCAGGTTTCGCCGACCCTCCTTTGGACCGGGTCCCCCCGGTGACACGTCTGCGTTCCACGTCTGGGGTTGCCTTGCTCACGTTCGTGCCTCTGGCACGGACAAGCTCACTGCCTGCACTGTCCCCTATGTCTTCCTCCGTTTCCCCTGGACTCGTCTGACTGGCTCTTCTACCACCCGCAGTCTCACCGCTTCCTTCACTCTCGTAACGTCACCTTTGACGAGTCTGGCTCCTTCTACCATCGCTTCCCTCACCGAGGTCTCCCGGTTTCCCCCCCCTGTTCCTTGCTCCCTTTGCCCCGGTAGCCCGCCTCCCCTCCCGCCTCGTCCTGCCCGTCTGGTGTCTCTCATGTCACTCCCCTCCCGTCGGTTGTCCCCGTTCAGGAGTCTGCTAACTCTGGTGGTCCCCTCGGCCCGTCCTTGCCGTGTCCCCCTTCCCCGGTATCTCCGCCTCCACTGTCGCAGTCGCCACCGTCGCAGCCACCGCCGCCGCCGCCGTCGTTGACGTTGCAGCCGCCGCCGCCGGCGCTGCAGCTCTTAGCCCCTAGGGGTGCCGCTGGTGCTGGAGGGGGTTCTCGCTCTGGGGGTGTTGGTTCTGGGGGTGGTGCCGTTGAGTGTTCTCCCGGCTATCGTCGTGCCTCTGCCGGTCCGATTGTCGAGTACCAGCCGCCGCAGCAGCCGCCGCAGCCGTCACCGCCGGTCTCCGCTCTTCGCCTGCTCGGCCTTCCATCCCCTGACCGCTCGTCGGTGTCTCCCCCACCACCCTCTGACCTTCTTGTCTACGGCCCTGTGTTCCCGCCGCCGGACTCGTCTCCGGCCCGTCTTCATCCTCGTTCCCCTTTTGTGTCCCCTCCACTGTCTTCTGACCCTACACCTACGTCCCACGTTTGGTCTCGCCGTTCCTCACGTGCTCGTCCCGTCTCTCCTGTCCTGCGCTCCCACCCTATGTTGCTCCGTTCACACTCATCTCGTCCTCCCCTCTTCCCGTCGCCTCCTCCCTCGTCGCTTGTTGTCCCACCTCCCCGCTATCTGACTACCTCCGTGCCGCTCGTCCCCTTGTCCCTCGGGTTCTTGCCTCTCTTGTTACAGACCGTCTGTTCCTCTCTCGAGCCTTGACGCGCTTGTCACTGCTGTCGCTGACTTCGCCTCTACTCGCTGCCTTGACTACGCTACCGCTCTGGTCTCTGACCCTTCCCGTCCTCCGTCCGTCGGGGGTGCTCTTGCCCTTGGCAGTGACGTTCTAGAGGACAGGCAGTACAAAATCTTTCCTTTTCTGAGGCCGCTCCTCATCTCTGCTCAGTGCTCCTAGTCCAGAGGGTGACCCAGACGCCTACGACATCCCAAACCCTCGCACCTACGCTGAGGCCACCTCGGGACCCTGGCCTCTCAGTGGATAGCTGCCATGGAGCAGGAGATGGCATCTTAGAGGTCCACCGGCACTTACGTCGACGCAGTTCCCCCGCCTGGGGTGAACGTAGTCGATGGTCGGTGGCTCTTCAAGGTGAAGCGCCCCCCTAGAGAGCTGCCTATCTTCAAGGCACGCTACGTGGCTAGAGGCTTCAGCCAGCGCGAGGGGGTTAACTTCTTCCAGACCTTCGCCCCGACCCCGAAGATGACCACTCTCCGGGCGCTGCTATACGTAGCAGCACAGCGCGACTACGAGCTTCTCTCCCTCGACTTCTCTACTGCCTTTCTTCAGGGCAGCCTACACGAGCAGGTCTACCTGCGCCGACCACGGGGCTTCACTGGTACCTTTCCCCCCTGGGACCCAGTGGCTTCTCAGGCGCCCGGTCTATGGCCTGCGCCATGCTCCCCGCGAGTGGCACGACATGCTGCGTGCCACGCTAGCAGACCTGCAGTTCTTTCCGTCCTCTGCTGACCCTCGTATTTTGGTGTGTTCTGGCCAGACTCCGTTCTACATCCTTGTCTACATAGACGACCTGGTCTTTGCTATTGGTGACAGGGATGCACTGGCCTCCGTGAAGGCCGAGCTGCTGAAGAGACACACCTGCACTGACCTTGGAGGGCTGCATCGCTATCTTGGCCTGCAGATCTCTAGGGACAGAGTAGCACGCACCATCACTCTGACACAGTCACACTTGGTGCGTCAGGTCCTTCAGAGGTTCGGTCTTCAGTTCTCCTCCGCTTAGTCCACACCTCTACCTGTAGACCATGGGCTTTCCGCTCCTGTTCTTGAGGAGCCAGTAGAGCCCAGCAGCCCCTACGCAGAGCTGGTGGGGTTGCCTCATGTACCTGATGACTTGCACTCGCCCAAATCTCGCATACCCTCTCAGCATCCTGGCTCGCTTTGTGGCCACTGGCAGACACTGACCACAGCACTGGTCGGCCGCTAAGAGGGTTTTGCGATATCTAGCAAGTACATCGGGCATGGGGCAATGCTTGGAGGTCGCAGGCCAGTGGTCCTCACTGGGCACACAGACGCTTCTTGGGCAGATGACTCTGAGACTCTCACGTCGTCTCAGAGCTACTATTTTAGCCTGCGTTCGGGTGCTATCTCTTGGAGATCCACTCGCTCGTCGTCTGTTGCTCAGTCTTGCTGTGAGGCTGAAATCTACGCCGGTGTCATGGCAGCACAGGAGCTCCGCTGGCTGACCTTCTTACTCACAGACTTAGGTGAGCGGCCTAGCTCTGCCCCGGTCCTGTAAGCTGACAACAGGGCCATGATTCTCCTGTGCCAGGAGCCTCGACTTGAGGGCAGAGCGAAGCATATCCAGCTGCGGTACTTCCTCCTGCGCGAGCTACAGCAGCGTCGCTAGGCGTGCGTAGTTCACTTGGCCTCCGGTGCCAACACAGCTGATATCTTTAATAAGGCGCTTGCCCCTAAAGATCATCAGCGGCACTGAGTATAGCTTGGTCTTGTTCCTGTAGCTACTCACTTGTTAGGACCCTGATTGTGTACTCTCTACTATATATACCTGTCTGACTGGCCTTGTGGCCTTAGCTCCAGTGGCTGGACTAGTAGTGCCGCCCTGGCTTGCTTTAGTCTTGTTTGTACTCTTGCTGATTGGTCTCCGGACCTCTGCCTCAGTGGTTGGACTAGTAGTGCTACCCTGGCATGTGTGCTTCTTGCTTAGCACCACCCCTTCTCTAGCCTAGGGGGTGTGTCAAATTATACATATGCTGTATGTAGAAGTTATAGGCTAGCCTAGGGGTGTGCTTCTAGTGAGTACAACCCAACAGGTATATATTCTAGGTTTCTCACACTAGTCTTTCATTGTCACATTCTAACAGTCTGTTGTTCAAGTGCAGGCCCCCAAATTGCAGACTTTTTACTCTGATTCTGAATTTTTTTTAGAGTTTTTTTGGGGGTGTACTCTGATTGCAAAGACTTTTTTTTGTACCTTACTCTGATTTTTCAGACATTTTTTACTAGTGTACTCTGATGCCTCACCCCTATATGGGGGGTTGACTCTTATTCTGTGTAATACCGAGATTTAGGGGGAGCGTGATTAGCGCTGCTACCCCTATGGAGGGCGCTGACGTGATGCTTGCTGGGGGCTTTGTGAGGGCGCGTACTGTCCCTTCACCAAAATCAAAGGTCAATGTGTACTAGCGGCTGTGTGAGGGAGGTGATTGGCCCTTAACAAAAATCGAAGGCCAATGCGTACTGGGGGATGTGTGAGGGAGCTGAATTGCCCTTGGCCAAAATCTTTGTGCTGGAGGCGATGTGAGGGGTCGATTGGCCCTTTAGAAAAATTGCCAATTTCTGCCGCGGGCTGTGTATGCGAGGGCGCCCATTGGCCCTTCACGTGGTTGCCACCTGGATGGCGTTTATTTCCCTCCCTCCCCTCCCTGCAATTTCGATACTCCCCGCCCCAATTCCTATTTGCCCCATCCCTGAAAGTTTACGTGTACCACTACGTCGGCCCAATAAATTCAATTTTATTGGCCTACATCGTGCACTCGGAACACGTATTTGCGCTGCATCTCGCGTAAAATTTGCCGACGTCAGGAAAAAAAATCCAGGAAATTTCACTCTGAACACACTCGTAGCGCGAGCCGGGTCTTGGGTGGCGCGAAATTCTGTGATTTCTCCAGCACACAGACAGCTAGAGCAGAATAAGGGAGCATTCTGGAGCTCATGTCAAAATCACAAAACCCAAAGTTGGGTCTGCAAACCCCATGGCTCCTGCAGCCGGGGGTCAGCCTCAGGTCAGACCCGAGGTGCAAAATTACTCTAAGAGAGCTCCTGGCATGCCAAGCCCAAGTAGTAAGAGGTTGTTAAATTATATATTGAGTTATATAATTGTTAGGCTTGGTAGGTTACCGAACTTTACTGTAGAGGGTACAATCCCCTCCTTGTATGCCTCTCTATTTCTATTCCAACTCACTTTTCTCTCAACTTTTCTCCTTCCTAAACCTCACGCCACTCCATGGCTCTTCCTAGCTAAACCTCATGCCTTTCCTAGCTTCCTAGCTAAGCTAGCCTTCTAACAGAGGTCACTAGGGAAGTGTTCGGTGGACGAGGCTGAGGAGGTTATGCAGGACATTTATAGACGTGTAGTGTACAACAGTTTAAAAATCAGCGTAAAACAAATAAGTGACTCTGATTTATCAGACAAAAAATATATTGTTACTCTGATTTTTCAGACTTCTTTTCAGTGGTGAGTCTGTTGGCCATACCAAGGGATGGGAGGCAAGTCTGATGAATCAGACACCTCCAAAACCAATTTGGGGGCATGTTCAAGTGCTTCCTATTGTTCACTAAACAAATTTTCTGTTTTCCCCTTGGTCAATCAAACAAATACCGTAAACGCCCGGATATAAGACCGGTTTTGTTGAAGACCCATAGGGTGTTTTTGGCGGGTAGGTCTTTTTATTATGGTCATCGACTAACAAGACCCTCCCTAAAGGCTGTAGATGGGTTTGGAACCCCCTACTTGGTTTTTTTTCATGAACTCAAGCCTAAAATTGTGCACTACAATAACAACTTCCTACTCGTACATGACACACTTAGTTAGGGAACCAGTCAAGCACCTAAAACACGAGATTATTGCACTACCACATACCGGTACTACATATTCAGCGGGCTACACAAGACTGTCGGAATACCCTCTACGCCTACAGCATCTTCCACGCCCACTCGTAGTTGCCGCACGTTACAGGCTCTGGCTCTTCATCCTCGTGGTCGTCGTCAGTATCTTCAGCAACCGAGTCGCCATAATCTTCCTCCATGGCAGAGATGCGTTGTGCCAGCGTCATGTGAGGCAGTGGCTCGAATGCGTCAGCAGCAGGCTCTGGTTCAGCGACTGACGCTGGTGGCTCTTCCGCCAAGTCTTCAAACGGGTCGCAGGCCAGAATGTCTTCAGGCACCGCAGGGTCCGGCAACGGCTCGTCGTCGTCGTCTGCACCACCATCGTCGTCGTCCGGCAGCATCGTCTTCATCCTCATCAGCGTTCTGCGGGACAGCGGTGTTGTCGCCATCCGCCCCCACCGCGCGCCGACATCGTCGTTGACGTTGACTTCGTCAGGGGCCTGCTGCTTGAGATGGCGGAGGATCATATGGTCCTCCGAACCATCCAGTGCGTTGGAGATGCCAGTGACTTTGAACGCTTTCTGGATAAGCACCACTGGCACCTTCGCCCAAGATCTTCCCACCCAGCGAAATAACCTCCTCGGGGGGAGGCTTCTTCAGGTTCCCTACGGTGCGGGGGGAGGGGATTAAAGAGGAGTGCGTTAGTACTGGTTGAAAAACACATCAAGTGTAAGCATCTCATGAGTGGTGCTTGACTGTGAGCATATGGATTTGCGCATTCTCACCGGCTCTGGTGAAAGTGTTGACGCCGACAGTGGCGAACCAATCTTCATACTCTGCCCGCGTGGAAGCTTTGAATGACTTTGAACACACACACATCGAGAGGCTGTAGAACAGAGGTGCACCCAACCGGAATGATGGCGGGAGTCATCTTGAATAGGCGCATAGTCTGCTTGACTCCCTCCGTCAAGTGCCCCCGAAATGAGTCGAGCACGACCAGGCTGGCGGGGCGAGGCCTCCCAGGCTGGGGAGCGACATGTGGTGCAAGGACTCGGGTTATCCAGTCCTGCACCATATGCTCGTCCATCCAACCTCTCGGCTGCGCACAGATGATGACATCTGTGCAGACAAGAAAAACAACATTAAAATTAGGACGCATGGCGTTGTCATGAAATGAAGAACATGTCGACCCCGCATGGTAACAAAAAGCGCGTCAACTTATTCGATGGGACTGGGATGGAAGGCGGGCGGACGCGCTTGAAGACGACGTACGCGGGCAGCTTCTGGCCCGCAGCCGTGCATGCCAGCATGACGGTTACGCGCTCTTTTTCGTAACCGGCGGTCCTGACGTGCACGGTTTTGATACCCCTGTGCTCGACCGTGCGCTCGGTTGGCATTTCCAGGAATAACGCCGTCTGGTTGGCGTTGATCATGAGGGTGTTGGGGATGGCCCTGTTGAATATCTGCTTGCGGCAGAAACGCCAGAAACTCTGGGCCTTCGGCTTGATATGTGCCAGGCATGGGAGGCATGGGGAAGGACGGAAGACGAGTAAGCATTAGGCTGTTGCACAAGGACAGAAGCGAACGATGCAGTAGCAGCATGGAAAATACGTGCAATATTAAACCGAGGAGAGAAGTCGAATTCGAGTGGTGAACTCACCGTCGGCCAGGCGTTGGCCAATCTTAGTCTTTACCCTTACTGACAGACCCCACCGTGCACGCATGCGCTGAGACCATCGAGAAGACGCCTTCCAGTCGACTGATGGGTGGTTCTTGGCCATGTAGTTCAGGCTCCAGCGACGGATGAGGTTGACCGACACGGGAAGCCCGCGGTCCGATGATGTAGCAGCTTCCTGCATACCCAAATTTCCATGTCTGCGTACAGCGACCGTCACCCGCCGCCATGGAGCCGCTTACGGCAGGTCGCAGCTTTCTCGAGTCGCGGGCGGTCTTTGATCCACCTGCACACGCAAACAGGCTGGACACCCGCCTTTTTAGCGGTGGCACGAGTGGAGGGCTGGTTAGCATCCATGTAATCCAACCACGCCAGCTTCTCCTTCACGGTTCTCGCGCGCCGAAGACCTTTCGAGGCGCGGGACCTTGGCGAGGGGGGGGATGCGTCGTGGTTAACCTCCCAGTCCTCGCGTGACCTGCGTCCAGTCGGGTAAGAGGGGATAGGAATCTGGGGCTCGCCGTCGTCAGACATGTTTTCAGCTTCATCGGAGTTATCGGCAGCACCCACGCCCGTCGCATCCTCGGCATCGCCCTCGTCGAAGACGCCGTCAAAATTCGCGCAAGGATCGGGCCAGTCTTGGTCACAATAACGCAAGGCCAAAGGAAGGTTGGGAGGCGCCAGCGGCGCTGGCGGGGCAGGTGGCGTGGCGGCGCCGGAGGTGCGGGAGGAGCGGAAGGCGCTGGTGCGGCATAAACCCATCGGTCAAGCGTTTGTGAGCGTGGGTTATGGCCCTTGATAATGGCCGCAAGCCCACTCCTGGTCACTGGAGGCATTGCGCTGGAGGCTGAGCTAAGTTGGTTTCTACTGTCGCGAATTCACACCAGGATCCCACGACATGGTGCCATAAATCCAGACGAGGATACTGGCGTACGAGTCGCAGAAAGCGACAGCTCTGTGAGCGAGAGAACGAGGTGCCTGAGTGAAGACGGCTTGGTAGATTGCAAGCATTAGCCAGCAAGGCC
>BQMB01002126.1:0-12500 GCA_027943415.1 Closterium sp. NIES-67
AAGTCATCAGGTACATCAGGCAACCCACAGCTCTGCGTAAGGACCACTGGGCTCTGCTGACTCCTCGGGAACTGGAGCTGAGAGCCTGTGCTCTACCGGCAGAGGTGTGGGCTGTGCTGAGGAGAACTGAAGACCAAACCTCCGAAGGACCTGGCGCATGAGGTGTGACTGTGTAAGAGAGATGGTGCGCGCTGCTCTGTCTCTAGATCTGCAGGCCAAGGTAGCGGCGCAGCTCTCCAAGGTCAGTGCAGGTGTGTCGCCTCAGCAGCTCAGCCTTCACAGAGGCATGCGTGCTCTGTCTGCTGTAGCAAAGACCAGGTCGTCAACGTAGACTAGGATGTAGAACGGAGTCTGGCCAGTACGAACGAAGAGCGAAGGGTCAGCAGAGAACGGAAAGAACTGAAGGTCACCTAGCATGGCACGCAGCGTATCATGCCACTCACGGGGCGCCTGTTGTAAGCTGTAGACGGGGCGCCGGAGGAGCCACTGGGTCCCAGGGGGAAAGTACCAGTGAAGCCCTGAGGGTGGCGCATGCAGACCTGCTCGTGTAAGCTGCCCTGAAGGAAAGCAGTGGAGAAGTCGAGGGAGTGAAGCTCGACGTAGGTGTCGGTAGCCCTCCAAGATGCCATCTCCTGCTCCATGGCAGCTATCCACTGCGAGGCCTAGGGTCCTGAGGTCGCCTCAGCGTAGGTGCGAGGGTCGCGATGTCAATGGCAACGGGGGACACCCTCAGGGACTAGCAGCATGGAACAGAGATGCGGAGCAGCCTCTGACAGGAAAGCAAGCTCGTAATGCTGGTCCTCCAAGACTTCATTGCGGAGGGCAGAAGCACCCCCGACAGACGGGAGGGCAGACAGGGTCAGAGACCAGAGCGGTAGCACAGTAAAGGCGGCGAGTAGAGGCAAAGTCAGCGACAGCAGCTACAAGAGCGTCAAGACTGGAGACAGGAACAGACGGGTCGGTAACAAGGGAGGCAAGGACCCGAGGAACAAGAGGACGAGCAGCACAAAGGTAGTCAGACAGAGGGGGAGTCGCGACAGTGAGCAACGACGGAGGAGGCGAAGGCAAACGGGGAGGATGAGATGCGTGGGAACGAAGCAATGTAGGGTGAGAACACTGAACAGGAGAGACAAGACGAGCACGAGAGGGACGGCGAGACCAGACGTTAGACGGAGGCGTCGGGTAAGGAGAGAGTAGAGGAGTAACAGGAGGGGAACGAGAGGGGAAACGAGCCGGGGATGAGTCCGGGAGAGGAAACACAGGACCGTGAATAGGAAGAGGGGGAGACAGCGAGGGAGGCGCAGGCGAGCGATCAGGGGAGGGAAGGCTGAGCAGGTGAAGGGCGGACACCGGCGGTGACTGCTGCTGCTGCTGCTCAACGCTGACACGTGGACTACCAGCTGCACCACTACTACCTCCGGTACACTCCACGCTAGCACCCCCAGAACGAGAAACGTCTCCAGCGCAGGTGCCACACCCAAGCCCGCCGGGACAAGCCACAATAGGAGCCCCAGGACTAGCACCCTCCAACTGCAGCACCCTGAGAGTCCACGAACGGCTGCGGCTGCGGCAGCAGTGACGGCAGCAGTTGCGGCGGCGACTGCGACGAGGGAGGAGGAGACACCGGGGGAGGGACATTCGGCGCAAACAGCGTCGCGGGGCCACGAGAGTCAGCCGACTCCTCGACCAAGACAACCGGCAGGAGGGGAGTGACGTGAGACACACCGGACAAAGCAGTGCAGGGAGGGAGGGGAGCAGGGGCGACCAGGGAAGTGGGAACCAGAAATAGGGGAGGGGGGGAACCGGGAGACCTTGGTGAGGAAAGCGGTGGAAAAAGGAGACAGACTCGTCAAAAGTGACGTCACGGGAGTGAAGGAAGCGGTGAGACGACGGGTGGGTGAAGTGCCAGTCAGACGAGTCAAGGGGGAAAACTGTGAGAGTACGACCCCGTTACACCCCTTGGCCTTTTCTTATTTCCTTCCCTTTTTCATTTCTCGTTTTACCGCATCTCATTTGGTTTCCTATTTTCCATTTTCCATTATCCTTTGGTCTCTTCCTTTATTATAATTATATCACCGACCAGGCATGGAATGTACTAGAGACGTTATCCAGCGTAATCCTGCCGTAATCCCTTAAAGCCAATAGCCTCACGTGGCTATACGCAGGGTGATTCTATCTTCTAGAAGGGTCTATTCCCTTAGGATAAGATAAACCTGGTTACCTGATGTACTCTGGAAGTATAAAAGCGCCTTGTACCGATCGATAGTGCAACCTTTCCTCGACACATTCGATCCTGTGACACTTGGTAATCAGAGCTTTCTCACTCGGCCGCGCTCAGCTAAGCAGCAGCAGCGGGGATCCTGCCTCGAAAAACCGCCGGGGGCGACCAATTCGACGCCGATTCTGGTAAGCACCAGCTCCGCGATTTTCGAATTACCCCCTCCGTGCGTGTTTTGAACAGGATGGCAACCTTCGACAACGCCGAGGTTACCCAGCAGCTCTTCGCGCGCATCGCAGCCCTTCAGGAGGAAATGCGAGCGGATCGCGAAGCGTGGCGAAACCAGTTCGAGCGAGTAACTCGACTCGCCGGAGCGCAGCACGAGACGACAACGGCGACGACGCAGCAGTCGCAGCAGTTTCTCGAGGCTCCGAAACCGCGCCCACCTGAGCCGTTCGATCCGAGCGATCGAAACTCCGACGCCCGCAGATGGATCGCCGGGATGGAGATCTACTTCGCAGCCGTCGAATGGAGCTCGCCAGTCTGGGACGGTCAACGTGTACGACTCGCGGCGACACTGATGCGAGGGCCGGCACTCGAGTGGATTGGCGGCAACAGTACTTTCATCCACGGTGAAGCCACGTGGCAGCAGTTCCGCGCCGACCTGCTGAAACGCTTCGAACCGATAAATTCGAGTTTCCTTGCCCGGGAAAAAATTCATCGACACCGACAGTTCGGGAGTGTAGCACAGTACACGCAGCAGATGGAGGAATTTTATAACCGCATTCCCGACCTGACCGAAGGGGAAAAAGTACAATCGTACCTCGCCGGGCTGAAGACCGAAGTCAAACGACAAGTCGCAGCGTCAAACTACGCGAGCTACAGTGACGTCGTTTCGGCAGCGGAGCGCTTCGACATGGTCAACGCCGGAACACGACGGACGCACGTCGGCAGTACGCGACAGGGCGACCGCTCGGCTCACCCCACGTTCGCCGACCCGATGGAAGTCGACAGATTCGAGGGGCGGCCACGTCCGAAAAACACCAACTACACGTGTGATTTTTGCGGGGTGCCGGGCCACCGAATCTTCGACTGCAACAAAATGAAGGCCGCACGCGCAGAGTATCGGGCACGCAACAGTGGCGGAAATCTTTCGGCCAATCAGAAGACAAAAAACGGGAGTCGCCAGTGATTGCGGATCTAGCTGGCGAAAATAAAAAGATCCGAAAGCGGCCGCGGGATTCCGCAAAAATCAACTTCGACGAAGCTGATTCGACGCGAGAAGGAGGAAATGATGGGGGAAAATCTCCACCCCACGACCAGTCTTCGCCAGGGAAAATCGCCGAGGAAAAATACGACTCCGCGAAAAAAGACTCTGCCGAGACAGGGAAACTCCTTGAAGACCCAAGAAATTATAAGAATTCGTTAAAGTTATCTTATAAAGATGCTTTAATGAAAACTTATGATGTTCGAGGGGCTAGAGCCTTGGAGAAAATTCGGGAGGGACTCCAAAAGAAGCAGACAGCTGTGGAGATTATACCGGTACCGGACAACTTGGGGACCAAATTAAGGAGTGTGGAAAGAAGCCGACCTTTCCACGGAGTCAACGTCCTCTCCCGACACCAGCCCACAACGACTACCCGCTCCCCAGGGAAGACGTCGGTGGAGCTGAAGCAGCTCAAGAAGAAGCTGGGGGTCTACAAGAAGCTGCACAAACCCCGAACTCCTTCTACGGATGCATCCAGTTCTTCGGCATCAGTGACGCGCACAGTCGTCAAAGAAACTCCGGGCCCTGGAGAAGAGCCGTTCTCCAAGCAGCCTTGGCCAGCTGCCAGCTCAGGAGTAGACAACAACACAAAGGTGTGTACGGAATATTGGGATGTACCCTATGACCCAATCAATGAAACTATCTTTGGGTACTCTGAGCAACGACTGCCCCTCGTGCTCGAGGTCATCTGCAAAGGACGACGCCTCCAAGCACTCGTGGACAGCGGAGCGTCACACACCGTCTGCGACAAGGCAATGATCGACCGACTCCGGGAAGAGTACAAGCCTTCAGGATTCTCTGCAACGATGGTGGACGGCAGCAAGTTACCAGTACACGGCAAAGCAGTGCTACATCTACAAATCGGACCACTGCGCTGGAGACCTGCACTCCCCATCACCAACATCCAAGGGCTTGACTTGATCTTCGGGCGAGACTTCCTGAAAAAATTCAACCCCGAGATCAACTGGGTGAACCGCACCGCTAGCATCTACAACAATGGACGGAGAGTACAGCTACCCAACTGGGACGATACAGGAGATATCCCAGTGGAGACACTCGCACGATTCGAGAAGGATGTGAAGCGGACCGACACCGGGTTCCTGGCCATAGCAACAGAGGTGGAGAATGACGGAGAGAAAGCCTCGGAAACTCCAGAAAAAATCAAGGAAATACTGAAGGAGTTCCAAGACATTCTTCCTGACGATCTTCCGAACGAGCTACCGCCATACCGAACGCATCAACACGAGATCGTGGAGGAACCGGGTTCGAAGCCGACCTTCCGAGCACCATACCGGCTCAGCCCTACGGAGCTGACCGACATGAAGAAGCAGATCGAGTATCTCCTAGCCAAAGGACTCATCCGACCATCTACTTCGCCATACGGTGCCCCAGTACTCTTCACACCGAAACCGGACGGAAGCCTGCGCATGTGCATCGACTACCGAGCTCTTAACAAGCAGACCATCAAGAATAAATATCCGATACCGCAAATCGATGACCTGCTTGACCAGCTTCGGGGAGCTACGGTATTTTCCAAACTGGATCTGCGGTCCGGATACTGGCAGATACGGATGGGGGACAACTCTATCCACAAAACTGCTTTTCGAACTCGGTACGGATCGTACGAGTATTTGGTCATGCCGTTCGGACTCACCAACGCGCCGGCAACGTTCCAAGCCGAAATGAACCACATTCTACGACCACTTCTAGACGAATGCGTGGTGGTGTACCTGGACGACATACTCATCTACTCGCGCGACATGAAGCAGCACGTCGAACACCTGCGACGCGTCTTCGAAATTCTTCAACGAGAACGATTCTACGTCAAACTGTCCAAGAGCGAATTCGCCCTGGAGAAACTCCAATTTCTAGGACACTTGGTGAGCGCTCAAGGAGTTCACGTCGACCCCAAGAAATTCGAAGCCGTACGTACGTGGAAGACACTCGAGAACGTGAAGGAGTTGCAGCAGTTTCTAGGCTTCGCTAATTACTACAACAGGTTCGTGCCACAGTATGCGAAACTCGCGACACCACTCACGAATCTGCTGAAGAAGAACATGCCCTACAAATGGGAGACGAAGCACCAGGAAGCCGTGGAGCAGCTGAAACAAGCACTAACGTCCGCACCGGTGCTCATCTTGCCAGATCCCGAACGTGACTACGTCATTGAAGCAGACGCCAGTGATCAGGCCGTGGGTGCAGTCTTGATGCAAGACCAGGGGAATGGACTGCAACCAATTGCCTACCTCAGCAAGAAACTGCACGGGGCAGAACTCAACTACCCGATACACGACAAAGAGGCTCTTGCTATCATCATCGCCTTCAAAGCGTGGAGATGCTATCTCGAAAGACGAAGAACGACCGTCTACACCGACCACTGCAGCCTGAAATATTTGAAGAAACAACCCAACCTTTCCAGGCGGCAGGTCCGGTGGATCGACTTCCTCGAGACACACTTCCACTACGACATCGTGTACAAGCCCGGCCACAAGAACAAAGCAGACGCTCTCAGCCGGCCTGCACACGTTGCCGCGATTCAGGTCGAAGGGATGAATCCACTACTCAAGGGACTCTTCACCCACGGGTACGCCATCGACCCCGAAATTTCCTTGGCAGAAAAGCGACATCTGCTACAGTGGGACAGTGACATCGCGTACCGGAAAGGATCAACAAAAATCTGGGTACCCAATTACCCTCCTTTGCGCCAGTTACTACTCGAAGAATACCACGACGTCCTGTACGCCGGACACTTCGGTAGCAACAAGACGCTCACCGGTATTGCCAAACACTACTACTGGCCCCATATGGCAGACGACGTCCTGAAATTCGTCACCTCGTGTGATACATGTCAGCGGATGAAGAGCAGCAAGCAGAAAAAGGCGGGACTACTACAGCCTCTTCCTGTCCCAGAACAACCATGGCAAGTGGTTAGCCTGGACTTCATTACCGGGTTACCACCTACCTCCAGCGGTCATGACGCCATCCTTGTCGTCATTCACAAGTTCTCCAAAATGGGACACTTCATCCCGACACACACGACGGCATGCACCGAGGAGACAGCACAGCTCTTCGTTCGTCACATCATCTCACAGCATGGCATCCCAACTACACTCATCTCCGACCGAGACCCCAAGTTCACTAGCAAGTTCTGGAAGGAACTTATGTCTCTGCTCGGCACCAAACGCGCCATGTCATCCGCATACCATCCGCAGACAGACGGACAGACCGAGCGCCTCAACCAAATTGTTGAGCAACTCCTCCGAGCAGCCTGCAAGGACGACATCTCCAAATGGGACTTGCACCTGCCCGTACTCGAGTTTGCTTACAACAATGCCACACATGCCGCTACTGGACAGACGCCGTTCTTCCTCTGCTACGGACGCCACCCAATCACACCACAAAAACCGACAGCATCACCTACAGTCCAACCCGCACATGATTTCATTACAACCATGCATCAACTTTGGGATCGGACCCATAAGCGCCTCCTTGACATTCAACAGCAACAGAAGCGCCAGGCCGATCGCCATCGCAACGACCACACCATTTCCGTGGGAGACCAGGTGCTCCTCGACACCCGCAACCTGGACATCAGCCATCTCCCATCTAAACTTCGACCTCGCTTCTGCGGGCCTTTCCTCGTTGAAGCACAGGTCACTCCTGTTACCTTCCGCTTACGCCTGCCAGCTACCTGGAAGATTCACAACGCCTTCCACGTCCAACTTCTGAAGCCCTATCGGGACCCGAACACAATTTTCGTCGGACGCCAACCGCCGCCGCCACCGCCCGTCCTCGTCCAGAATGAACCCGAGTACGAGGTCGAGTCCGTGCTCGCACACCGCCGTCGTCGGAATGGCACCGTGGAGCTTCTTATCCGTTGGAAGGGTTATGATCCTTCTGAGGACAGCTGGGTACCTGAGTCCGACATGGGTAACGCCCGTCGTCCTCTGCATGACTACCTTGTCAAGCAGGGTGTTACTTCTACCACCCAGCTTTGAGGGGGGGAAGTGTGAGAGTACGACCCCGTTACACCCTTGGCCTTTTCTTATTTCCTTCCCTTTTTCATTTCTCGTTTTACCGCATCTCATTTGGTTTCCTATTTTCCATTTTCCATTATCCTTTGGTCTCTTCCTTTATTATAATTATATCATCGACCAGGCATGGAATGTACTAGAGACGTTATCCAGCGTAATCCTGCCGTAATCCCTTAAAGCCAATAGCCTCACGTGGCTATACGCAGGGTGATTCTATCTTCTAGAAGGGTCTATTCCCTTAGGATAAGATAAACCTGGATACCTGATGTACTCTGGAAGTATAAAAGCGCCTTGTACCGATCGATAGTGCAACCTTTCCTCGACACATTCGATCCTGTGACAAAAACGAGGAAGACACATGGGACGGTGCGGGCAGTGATTTTTTCCGTGCCGGAGGCACGAACGTGAGCGAGGCCGGCCCAGACGTGGAACGCAGACGCGTCACCAGGGAACCCGGTCCAAAGAAGGGTCGGCGAAACCTGCGGCCGCTGAGAGTTAAGCTGGTGAGCGCGTGGCGAATGGCGAACGGCCACAGAAAATGGGGTGCACCGGTATGGATTATGGAGGTATGAGCCACCTCCATGACCAAACCGATGCGTCGCTCAGCGACCCCATTCTGCTGCGGGGAGTCCGGTAGGGTGTACATCTGGGTGATACCCTCCGCACGACAGAACTGACCCAGCCGACCAGAGGCGAACTCGCCGTCACGGTCGGAGTGGAGACACAGCACAGGGAGACCGCGGTGGAGGCACGTAGAGACGAGCCACGTGATAAGAACGTCAGGCACGTCGGCCTTCCGCTCCAGGGGAAGCACCGTGGTGTAGCGCGTGAAGTCGTCAATGAGCACTAGAAAGAAGCGCTCGCGACGCGGTCCAGGGACAGGGGCTAGGCCCCAGACGTCCAAGTGAAGGGTGTGAAGGGGTGCAGTGGCAGGGTGAAGTGAGGAGGAGTGAGTAGCACGGCGCAGCCGACCCTTGACGCAGGGCGTGCACGGCGGCGCAGGCGACGGAGGGAGAGCAAGGAGCAAGGCAGGGAGGCCGAGGACTAGACCGTGCTGAGACATGTGACGCAGGCAGGGGAGCACGGGGTGACCTAGTGTTGTGTGATGTCATCATATGTTATCACATTCTGTCTGCCTCCCATCCCTTGTTTCAATTCGCACGTATGGTTTGACTGTGTGTGAAAGAATTTGTGTGGTGTGTTCTGGAGTTTGGGAATGTGTTTTGTGTTATTCTGTCTGAGCAGGTATTTGTGATGATAGATCTTGAGAAGATCTTTCCGACGCAACAAGAATCGCTTCAATCGGAGCAAGAACGCGAAAGCTATGAAGATTCAAAGTTCATGAGCTTGCGTTACAATTGCGGCGGTTACAAAGTGAAGTTGTGGGGTGACTTTATATGGAGTTGGGACCTTTGGGGTTGGGGAAATTCGTCACTCTACTGTAACAGCTGCAAATTGGTTGGGAACAACCAAGCTAGGTTGGCAAGGGTGGCCAACTTGGATGGATTGGTTGGGAAGGGACAAATGTCAAAGTTGGGGTTCCTATAGGGAGGGAATCTTTGTGCTTATGGGGTTTCCTTGGTTGGGGACTCTCTTGGGACCTTCCCTCTCATCCCTCTCTTCTATCCCAACCTTTCTCTTGCTCCTTCTAATTCCTTGTGAGATTCTTGAACTTTGATTGAACTCTTGAGATTGAGTTAAGTTCTCCTCCTACAGCTTACCCCCTAGTGCGTCGAAAGCCATAGCGTCGCGAATACTTCATCAATCAACGTGATTCAAATTGGGAACGGTAGCTGAGATCAAGAGCTACAACATATCCAAGTTTCGCGACATTCCAACGGCTAGTGTTTTGTCGACGTCGTTTCTTGTGAAGACGACTTTTCTGTCCAGAATTTCGGATTTATATTTTGAGTAATTCTAGCTCCTAAGTTCACCTAGACTCTGTCCTTAATCCTAACAAGTGGTATCAGAGCGATATTAAGGACATTGAGAGGAGTCTACAGAAGTGTGAAGACCCTTCTAGACCCACCATGGCCTGTGGGTGTGCCTAAGTGGTGTTCTAAAGGTTGGATGTGTCTTCCGCTAAGGGGAAACTCTGCCGAAATTTCGTGGACGCCGACACTTGTGAAAATATCGAGGGAGCTGAGTGTGGACAGCAAAGGGGAGCTGAAATTCGTCATTTCTCAAGGAGAAGATGAATGAGAGAGGAGGAGATGCTAATGGAAGAGGAGCTGTAGCTGAGAAGACAAGTGAGCCGCCGCCATCAAAAGTTGAAGCTTTGGATGGCTCCAACTATGAGGAATGGAGCGGACGGATGAGGAGTGCCTTCAAACGCTACAAGCTCCTGAAGATTGCTGTTGGGGAAGAGAAGATGCCGGAAGAAGGCGAAGCACGTGAACGGTGGATTGAGAAAAGCGCGGTGCTTTTCGACCTCATTCTTCAATCGGTCAACAAGGAGATGTTCGAGCACATCAAGGATCTTGTGGAAGCGGATGATTCGGGTCCAAGGGCGTGGAAACTACTACGTGATGTGGTTCAGCCCAACACTCTCCGATGGTGATCGTGCTCGAGAAGGAACTTGCTGCCATCTCCATGCGACCAGGGGACGATGTGAAGCCGGTCCTTGACAAGATCAAGGACACCTATGCAAGGATGGCAGCAGCGGGCAGCAGTGTATCTCAGCTGCAGCAGTGCACCAAGATCATCTCGGTGTTGGACAACTCTTGGGACAACCTCATCCCCACCCTCAACTCTCAACAAGATCAATGGACACCTGAGTGGCTAAGGCAGCAGATTCTGCAGGAGGACTTCCGCAGACGCCATGTGGGAGGCGGTGCTGCCACTAAGACTGCTGAGGGGTATGGAGCTGCAGGGCGCGGCAGAGGAAGAGGGGGTTGGAGAGGCCGAGGCCGTGGGAGGAGCTTTGGCAGAGGTAGAGGCCGAGGTGACTATAATGAGGGGCATGGGAGCTCTAGTGGCAGGGGGAGTACCAGAATGGAGGGCACCTGCTGGTACTGCAAGAAGATAGGGCATCCTTGGTTCAAGTGCTTCAGCAGGCCGGAGGGATGGGCACCTCCAGGCATGAAGCCACCCAGTGGTGAACGCGCACAAGGTGGCGCTGTGCAAGGCTCAGGTGCACAAGGTGAAGGTGCACAAGGTAATGCCTATCCTGGTTTGTTTCTTATGGTTGAGGATGTGCATGGGCATGAGGGTGATGTGGGATCTGTGGGAAAGGTTGTGATGCACCCTCTCACGCACTGGGTGATTGATTCGGGTTGCACCAGTCACATGACCCCACGGGCAGATTTGCTTGATGAGGTAAAACCCCCTGGGAAGATTAAGTATGTGGCAGCAGCGTCAGGTGCTTTGCTCCCCGTGATTGGTGTTGGGAATGCCAAGGTTAAGGGAGCTAATGGGGAGCTTGTGGGGCTTGGGAATGTTCTGCTGGTTGAAAGGCTTGTCTGCTAACCTTCTCTCTGTGCGGCGACTGCAGAAGAGCAAGGCCGAAGTGACCTTTGGACCAACCAGCTGCCGTGCTAAGCTTGGGAAGAAGGTGCTGTGGAGTCTGGAAGAGGAGACCAGCTGCATCAAGGACCTGTGGCAGCTGCCCATCATCCCTTGGAATGGGAAGACTCCAACAGCAGCAACGGCAGCAGCGGCAAAGGCAACAGCAGGAGGAGATGCAACTGCACCAACTGATGGGGTCCTGGAAGCAGTCAAGAAAGTGCAGAAGCAGCAGACACATGGTGAGGTGCTTGCTGGTGTGGATGCGAGTGCGGCATGGGCTAAGGCTTCATCAAGGAGTGGAGAGGCCGATTGGGAGACATGGCATGAGAGGTTGTGTCATGTGAACTTCCCTATGCTGCAGAAGTTGGTGAAGGATGGGAGCCTGAAGGGCTTGGAGGTGAAAGGGGAAGTGAAGGAGATTGGGAGCTGCCCTACATGCTTGGAGACCAAGTTCTCCAAGTTCCCCTTCAACAGTGCACTACAGGACCAGCCAAGACCCCACTTGCACTTGTGCACATGGATGTGGTGGGGCCCACAAGAGCCCCTTCCCTCTCAGGCAGCCGCTATTTCTTGACAATTGTGGATGACCACACTCGGGCAGTGTGGGTTTACCCTTTGAAGAGCAAGGGGGAGGTGGCAGCGGCTGTCCTTAAGGAGTGGATGCCTAGAGCTCAGAGGGAATGCGGACACAAGGTGAAGGTGATCCGCAGTGACAATGGTGGGGAGTTCATTGGAGCTGATTTTGAGGGGGAGTTGAAGAGGAAGGGGATCCAACATCAACTGACAGTGCCCTACAACCCGCAGCAGAATGGCGTGGCTGAGAGGTTCAACAGGACCCTGCAGGAGGGGGCACGCACTCTCCTTGGGCGTGCAGGGCTGCCTGATCCGTTTTGGGTGTCTGCACTGAGGCAGGTCGCCCTTGTGAAGAACAGGGTGCTGGCTACAGTTGGAGATAAGGAGTGGATCCCATATGTCAAGTGGTATGGGAGTGCTCCAGCTGTGAACATGCTGAGGGCATTTGGGTGCATGGTGGTGTTTCATGTGCCTAAGGAGAAAAGGGGGAAGTTGGAGGCTTCTGGAAGATGGGGTGTGCACTTGGGGATTGCAAAGGATCACAAGGGGTGGCTGCTATGGGACTTGACCACCCAGAAGTTGACAGTGTCAAGGGATGTGAAGTTTCTTGAGTCCCTGTACTACAAGGAATGGAAGCAGCAGCAACAGAAGCTTCCATCTACACCGCTCATTGTGGAGGCAGATGAGGTGCAGCAGCCTTCAAGACAGGTGGAGGTTGCAGTGTCAGAGGAGGAGATGTCTGGGGTGACTGAGGAAGGGGGAGCAGCTGAAGTGGAGCAGCAGCAGCAGCAGCATGAGTCTCCACCTCGAGTTCCACACCCGCCTGAGCGTCCTAGGAGGGATGTGCGCCCTCCAGTGAGGCTGACCTATGGGGAAGAGGCAAGCCGAATGTGGTGCAGGC